>CM052652.1:50063507-50101938 GCA_028533165.1 Leontopithecus rosalia
TGGAACCCTCAAAATCAATAACCCAGGATTATAACCAAACTTGAAAGAGAACAGCCTTCATGAATACTACAGTACGTGTTCATAACAATTATTTGATTAAGGTAATCAGGATTGGTAGTACCTCTCTTCATCTATAAGAAGTTAGCAGAAAACTTTAATGGGGTAATCTCAAAACTTAAATAATTTTAACATTTTTTTCCTTTTAACACATAACAATAAAAAAGTTAGGCATATAATGAGACATTATTTGCAATGAAAATAAAGAAGTAGCGACATTTAAAGAAACCCATACACAAAATTGTCAGATGGAGACTTAAAATAATTCAGATTAATACTCTCAATTAAAAAAAATTTTATTAGAGAACAGAAAGCTCTATAAACAAATGGTAATTCTAGAACTGAAAAATATAATAATTAAAATTAAGTTTTTTAAAGGATAGACTTACCAGTAAGTGAGCTAGTTTGAGAGCTAGAAAAGCAGAAAACATGAAATAAAAATCTGTAGAATTAAGCATGACATATTAGTTTGCTAAGACTGCTAGAATAATAATATATTACAAACGAATATGTAATACAATAATAATAATATATTATTATTCCAGCAGTCTTAGCAAACTAATATGTCATGCTTAATTCTACAGATTGTGTGCTGTAAACAACAGATATTTTCTTACGGTCTTGGAGGCTAGAAATTCAATCCAAGGTATTAGCAGGTTTGGTTTCTTCTAAGACTATTTTCCTTGGCTTTTTAGCATGAGTGTCTTCACAGTGCTTTTTTTTTCTATGCTCATCTGTGTCCAAATTTCCCCTTCTCTTAAGGATACTTTTCATATCCTTAGGTTAAGTTAGGGCCTATCCTAACGAACACCCATTTAAACACAATCACCTATGTAATGAAGATATCTCCAAATATATTCACATTCTAAAGTACTAGAGGTTGGGGCTTGAACATATAAATCTGTGGGAGATACAATTCATCCCATAACATATGTACAGATAAGAGGATGGAAGGTAAAAACAGAAAATAGACATGAAAAATACATGGTCCTTAGAATCCCAGGAGAGGAGAGATATAAGAGAGAATATGAAATATTTAAAGATAAAAATTAGGGAATTTTCTCAAACTGATTTAAAAGAAATCCAGCCACAAAATTAAGAAGCACTGTAATATTTACATGAAAAAATATTTTTATAATACATAAGTAAAATAGTCATGATAAAAATCTTGAAATCATCCTTAAAATATCAGATTGACTTTAAAGGAGCAAGTATGAAACTAATTATTAAATGGTTGAGGTTAAACATTATCAGGCAAATAAAACTTACTCAGACATAAAAGACCTGCATTAAAAGATATGCTAAAAAGTTTTCCTAACAGAGAAAGAAATCATCCCATATGGAAGTTGGAGATACAATGTAAAGACCAACAAAAGTACGTATAAACATGATGATCTAAAAGAATATTGGTTGTAAATAACACTTTATTATTGGCAATTCAAAGCTAATAATACCTATCAGAAGTAGGGAGTAATCAGTGTGTGCATGTATGGATGGGTATTTCAAAATTAACCGTGGATGAATTATATTGGATATCCAGCAGAAGTCTACAAACAGAGCTTGGCCAGTACTCTTCCTCCTAGATTCTATATAATGGCCACACTTCCAGTCAAAATTAAAAATAAATAGAAATACTCTTTAATTAACTTGAAGGCAAAGAAACTCTGTGGAAGCATGTCAAGGAGCCATGCTTTCAAGCACAAGATACACAGCACTGGTCATCTACTGAAAACACTGCCATTTGGGTTCTCCCACTACATTCCCTACAGTATTTCTGAATTTCATAGCTCTGAATACATGCTGCTATATTGAGGGAGTCTTCTATTTGTGGGATCTTTTTTCTTTTTCTCTTCTTTTTTGAGATGGAATCTCTCTCTCTCACCCAGGCTGGAGTGCAGTGGCATGATCTTGGCTCACCGCAACCTCCAACTCCTGGGTTCAAGCGATTCTCCTGCCTCAGCTTCCTGAGTAGCTGGAATTACAGGCACGTGACACCACACCCAACTAATTTTTGTATTTTTAGTAGAGATGGGGTTTCGCCATGTTGGCTAGGATGGTCTGGATCTCCTGACCTTGTGATCCACCTGCCGTGGCCTCCTAAACTGCTGGGATTACAGAAGTGAGCCACTGCACCTGGTTGGGATTTTTGCATTATTTAAGTTCCTGAGAGGAAGCATCTAGTAGCTACACTCTGGCAATTTGCAAAAGCTATAGATTCCAGAGGGTATGTAAAAAAAATATACATGGGAAACAGAATATTAACTTTACCTTGAGTTGCCCCCTGGCATTCGAAGAACAAATATCCTTTTTGTTGTTTGACATCTATACAAATTATTTTTATATATTGCATTCCCACATCCTTTCCCTGCACACAAATATTCCCATTTTATTTAATGCAACTACACTTGTTAAAACTAGAAATGAATTTACACTCTTCCCAAGTAGACAAAACTTTTACAAGTAATTGTAAACAGTCCAGTTTCAGAATTTCTATATAATGTAACTTCCCCTTTAAATTATATCATTGTTGTTTTCTGAACATTATAAAACAATGGTGTAATTAATTATAAAACTAACCACCAAAATATATAAAGTACTAAAGGTGAGGGAGTAAAATACAAGGTATTTATTAAAATATATAAACAAATACATGACACTTTCTATCAACTTCATTATTTAGAGGCTTTTCTGAATTGAGTATCCTCAGAGACACACACATAGGAAAGACATTAGTGGGACCCAGAGTCATGGCAGAATCTTACTCAGCCCTTCTTTCCTTCCTGTCAAGGAGTAACATTAAAACACACAATTAAGAACACCCCAGCATTCTTCAGGACTGCCAGTAGAGGGGTTGCAATACCACCCCTGCATAAATCAGCTGTTGCCATCATAGCATATGGAGTCATATAAACCAAATTAGGATTAAAATTTTATTCCTCAGTTAAAGCATCCTAAAAATTCCACATGAGGCTATAAGTGTGGGTTAAGGGAAGGCAATAATAATACAGCAAAAATTGGCACATAAGGAATGTGAATAACCTAGTAATGTGACTTTCTTATACTTTAAAGAAATACCTGAGTTCAGTCTTTTATATAGCCCGCATCCCTCTGATGATGAATTGCTAGTCTGAGATCTGGATCAAATAGCTGAGTGGATTGATATACATCCAGTACAGGGTGAACTACTAGAAACAACAACAACAAAACTAAGCAGTCAGTTGATGCCCCATGGACGTAAGCTGAACCTTCAGAATGGTCCCTAGCAAGCCAAGGACTGTTGTCAAAGGATAATAGTAGAGTTACTTCTGGAAGAGGGCACTACATAGCTTCAAATCCCTGGGGACATCACTTGTGCTCTCTCTCATGTTAGCTTACCATCAGTTAGCAAAGAAACACCAAGCTACATTGACTCTTTTTGTTTTTTTCTTTTTTTTATTAAATTATACTTTAAGTTCTGGGGTACATGTACAGATTGTGCAGGATTGTTACATAGTTATACACATACCATGGTGGTGTGCTGCGTCCATCGCCCCCATCATCTACATTAGGTATTTCTCCTAATTTATCCCTCCCCAATCCCCCTACCTCCTGTACCCCTACCCTAGCCACCCCAGCCCTTAACAGGCCCCAGTGTGTGATAGCCCCCTCTCTGTGTCCATGTGTTCTCATTGTTCAACACCCACTTGAGTGAGAACCTGCGGTATTTGGTTTTCTGTTCTTGTGTCAGTTTGCGGAGAATGATGGTTTCTGGATTCATCCATGTCCCTGCAAAGGACATGAATTCATCTTTTTTTATGGCTGCATACTATTCTGTGGTGTATATATGCCATATTTTCTTTATTCAGTCTATCTTTGATGGGCATCTGGTTTGGTTCCAAGTCTTTGCTTTTAAACAGTGCCGCAATGAACACACGTGTGCATGTGTCTTTATAATATTCCTAGATGTTCCTTTATAATATTCCTAGATATAATGTTCCTAGATTGTAAGTGCAAAGTGGAAGAGGCACTGTCTGGAAAAGCTGCCTTTCTGGCATGGAACACCATGGAAAGCTGTTTACTTTGGGCATGTCTCAGGTAATATGTTGGAGCACTCTGCTATAATGTGATATATGTTCCCTCCAAAACCTATCAGCAGGTTCTTTTCTTAGTGGTTGGGGTAACAAAGTTACAGCATCTTGCCTTGTTCTCTCAGATGGAAAAGACTGGCACGTTCCAGATTTTTAGCCTGTCAAAAAAATTCCTTGATATAGCAAACTCCTGTATCTTTGTGTGATTTATTCTCAATCTCAGAATACAGTTGTATACTTCATGATGACATTTCAGTCAACATAGACTCTATATACCATGGTGGTCCTACAAGATTATAATGGAATTGCAAAATTCTTATCATCTGCTTAAGTCACAGGCTTCATAACATTGTAGTGAAATGCATTACTCATGTGACTGTGGTGATGCTGGTGTAAACAAGCATACTCTGCTGCTGGTCCTATACAAGTATAGCACATACAATTATGAACCGTGAACAATACTTGATTACTGTAATAAATGACTATGTTAATTATTCATGTATTTTCTGTATTATACATTTCGTTGTAATTTTAGAATGCACTTCTTTCTATCTATGTATCTATCTATAAAATTAACTGTAAAACAGCCTCTGGTATGTCTCTCAGGAGGTATTTTAGAAGAAGACATCGTTATAATGGAACATGACAGCTCCACACACAGATATTATTGCCCCGAGGGCCTTTCGATGCAATGTGGAGGTGGTAGATGGTGATACAGATGATCCTAACCATGTGTAGGCCTAGGTTAATGTGTGGTGTTTGTGCCTTAGTTTTTACAAAAAAAAAAAAAAAACTTTAAAAAGTTTAAAAATAGAAAACCTTATAAATATTTAAAGACTATGTACAGCTTTCAATGTGTTTGTTTTAAGCTGTGCTTTACAAAAGAGTTAACAAGTTAAAAGAGTTTAAAAATAGCTGGGCGCAGTGGCTCAAGCCTGTAATCCCAGCACTTTGGGAGGCCAAGGCGGGTGGGTCACAAGGTCAAGAGATCTAGACCATCCTGGTCAACATGGTGAAACCCCGTCTTTACTAAAAATACAAAAAATTAGCTGGGCATGGTGGTGCGTGCCTGTAATACCAGCTACTCAGGAGGCTGAGGCAGGAGAATTGCCTGAACCCAGGAGGTGGAGGTTGCGGTGAGCCGAGATTGCTCCATTGCACTCCAGCCTGGGTAACAAGAGCAAAACTCTGTCTCAAAAAAAAACAAAAGAGTTAAAATATTTAAAAGTTTATAAAGAAAAAATATTGTAAGCTAAGGTTAATTTATTATTGATTTTTTTGGTAAATTTAGTGTACCCTAAGTGTACAGTGTTTTTAAAGTCTACAGTAGTGTACAGCAATGTAGACCATCTCATTTACCCATCACTTACTAACTCACCCAGAACAACTCCCAGTCCTGCAAGCTCCATTCATGTAAGCACTCACTACAGGTATAACATTTTTAACTTTACTGTATTTTTTCTATGTTTAGATGCACACATATTTACCATTGTGTTCCAATTAATATTCAGTACATGATGTACAGGTTTATAGCCTAGGACATACCGTGTAACTTAGAGGTGTAGTAAGATACGCCTTCTTGGTTTGTGTAAGTACACTATATGATGTTTGTACACCAGCGAAATCACCTAACACATTTCATAAAATGTATCCATTAGACTTCACATCCAGTATTGGGAATCAAATTTAAACATGAGGTTTGGAGGACAAACATCTAAACGATATCAGTTGCTTAGAGGCTAGTGGTAGCCCTGTGCAGAGTGAGTAACCCTGAAACAAATGATAACATTTTATTTCTAGGCTTGTAGGGTAAAAGCAATCCTCTTGTGCTATTTTATCTTACTGAAATGGAGAGAATGTATTTGTCAGGTCAATAGCTGCTTGCCAACTAAATTGATTTTTTCCTGCAATAGACCATATCTGGAAGAACAGTTGCAATGGAAGGATGATATGATTAAACTTAAGATATTCATTGTGTTTCTCCAAGATATATTTAACTTTTGTATTCAGCAGTATAATCTGATATAAAAATGGGATAAGAATCACCATCCTAGTTCTTTAATGTGTTTATGTTGATGCTAATAACTGTGATTTACCCAGGACATTATTTTAAAAAGTATTGCCCTTTTATCTTATAGTAGTCTTAACTTGTATCAGTGAGTTCTTATATAAATTCTGCCAGATATATTTTTTATTTTAATTTCATTTATTTTTAAATTGTTTTTAAAAAGATGAAGTCTTGCTCTGTTGTCCAGGCTACAGTGCTGTTGTATGATCATAGCTCATTGCAGCCTCAAACTGTTGAACTCAAGTGATTCTCCCACCATAGCCTCTCAAGTAGCTGGGACTACAGTAGTGCTCCACCATATCCAGCTAAATTATTATTATTTTTCTTTAGTAGAGAATAGGTCTCGCTTTTTGCTCAGGCTGATCTCCAGTTCATGGCCTCAAGCCATCCTCCTGCTTTGATCTCATAAGGTGTTGGGATTATAGGCATGAACCATCACATGTGGCCTACTGTCAGTTCTTTAGGATGCATGTTCAAATGACATATTCAGTCTTACTTATCCTATCATGAGGAAGTTTATGTTAGACATGCTTTAAACACTTGTCCCCTTGACCTTGACTGCTGGACCTAATGTTCTGGCTTCCTTAGAATTGGTATTTAACTTTATGTAGCCTCATATTCTGGACTCCTTTTCTTCCTTCCAAAAACATTGTCAGTAGTTTATTTAACATTAATTTCTCACTGAAATGTGGCTTATATAACCACAAAGGCATTTCAGAGGGGCAGTATTCCAATGGAAAGAGATTCGTTCTTTTAAACCCATTATGACAATCTTATTCTCCTTTCACCCAATCTCCTTTGCAGATAGAAGTGTTTATGTTACTTTGATCTAGCAAATTAGATATTTAAGGAAGTCTTTTGTGGGTATTTATGAAGATATATTTTTCTATCTAGATAAAGAGGCTAAAATGACTGGCCTAATTACTTTCTTTCTGCTTTTAAAGCAAATGGGTAAAGGTAAACTAGAAAAGCCATATTAGGGTCACAAAAATGCTGTTCATCCTTAGAAGCAGTACCTGTCACTGTTCATCCTTAGAAGCAGTACTCACAACTTTCTATCTTTGAACTTCTTTCTAACAGAATCAATTCCTATAGCTAGGCTATCTCTTGCAGATATAACATTCTTTAGGTGAATACCTTCTACAATTTCTAGTAGTATTCCAGTCAACAGACAGCAGTAACAACTCAAGTACTTTCCAACATTTAACATGTAATAAATACATGTCAATGTTCCTACCTACTGAATTATTTAGATTTCTATCTCTTCATTATAGCAAGAAATTTCTGTCATATCAATTGCATTTAGTCTGGGCTAAGGGTAAGTCCAGCTTCTAATCAAGTAACTGAGCGCACAGATTTTCAAGCGAATATGTTAAAGCTAGAATCCGATGCCATAAATTCAGGCTACTCACTAATACACTTTTCTTGTTGGTCTAGTACCAAGATAATCCATACAGACAAATATTTCTCAGGATTTGTCAATATACACTAACAAAGTTTTGTTTTAAGCCTAGAAAAAGTCTAACTGATGATGATAATTAAATGAAAGAATGAAAGAATAACTAAAGGTAGAATGAAAACCACAGCCTTTGTAATAGAAAGAGCTATTTTCTTGAAAAGAAAAGCAGAGTTTGAGAAAGGAGAAGGTCAGAGAGAATGAGCCACATATTTTATGTATAAACTCTGCCCAAATTTCTGACTAACCTCTGAACCATACTTGGGATAAAATTAACTATATGAATTAAAAACTTACACTGAGATCTGAGATGATATCCAAAAACCAGCATTTATAATTTAGGTTGAAACAAGTTTAATTGCCTGCTAAAACAAAAGAAATCAGAATTATTCATAGAAATATACATAATCCAAAATATAACATTTACAATGTTAAGGATAAAATGTAACTTTTTCAATGAAGACTCATTCTCAAAGAAAGACAGTCAACAGATATATAACTTGATATGACAAGTGTGTTGCAATAAGTAGACAAAGATTATAATTCATTTCTCTGCTCAAAAAGAGAAAAGAAAATATAGATCCAGTGAATAAATACATAGAAAATCCCAATAGAGATATGGAAATGATCAATAATAATAACAAAAATTATGGAACTGAAAAATTAATGAAACAAAAAATATTAAAAAGAATATATATAACTGTAACAACAAAATGAAGGTCACCAAGCAAAGAAATTAAAGATATATCAATAACATTTTGTATTTTGATGGAGAGACTAAAATGATTTAGAAAGAGAGTCTTAGAGATCTATGGAATAATATCAAAAGATATAACCTGCTGTTAATCAGAGTCAGAAAAGAAGGGAGAAGGAATGAAGCAAAGAAATAAGATCCCAAAACAGTAGACAGTGTAACCTATAGTTGGGAAAATATTTACATTTTGTATTAGTAGGTAATAATTATACGTAGGGTACATATGGTATCTTGATACATGTGTGCAATATGTAATGATCAAATTTAGGTCAATGAGATATCCATCACCTTAAATATTTATTTATTTTTTAATTGGGACTATTACAAAACTTCTTTTCTAGCTATTTTGAAATTTATAATAAATATTTTTAACTATAATCAGCCTACTGTGTTATCGAACACTAGAACCTATTCATTCTATCTAACTATATTTTTGTACCAATTAACCAACCTTTCTTCATTCCCCTCATCATCATTCTCAACCTATGGTAGCCACCATTCTATTCTCTACACAGAGCTCCCACATGAGTGAAAACGTGCAATTTTTGTCTTTCTGTACCTAGCTTATTTTACTTAATGAAATGTTCTTCAGCCTCATCTATGTTGATGCAAATGACAGGATATTATTATTTTATAGTTGAATAATATTCTATTTCGTATATATATACCATATTTTAGGAAGAATATAAATTTCAAAATTAATTAAACTCAAGAAACTTCAAGAAGGATAAACATGAAGATAACCCATCTGTCGGTATACCATTGTTGAAATGTCAGGATAGGCTTGCTTATGACATAATTTATAAACCCTGATATCTCAGACTTCTAACACAGAAAAGTGTTTTTGTTGTGGTTGTTTTGTGACAGACTATTATGAGTGTTCTCTTCTTAGCACTTCATCTCAACTGTGATCCAGAAATCCTGGGAGCATTCTTCCTGCCATACTGACATTTTGGAATCCTTTCTCTCTCTCAACGCAAACAAGAGGGAGTGCATAGAGAATTCATACTCTCATTTGTACCTTTGTCAGACAGTCAAGAAAGAACATACCTCACTTCCACTCAAATCTGTTGGCCATAAAAAGTCATGTGCTCCAATATAACTGCAAGGGTGAGCTGGAAATGCAGAAGAGTCCATGGGACATTTGGTAAGCCTAAATTGTGTCTGTCCCGAGAGGAGGTTTAATAATAAGGAAACAGTGTCAAATGCTTTAGTGAACTAATGATGAATGATAATTGCAAATTAGCTCTTAGATTATATCAGAAGCCTGCAAAGTATAGATCACAGGCCAAATCCAGCCTACACCCTCTATCTATCTGTGTATCTATCTATGTATCTATCTATCTATCTATCTATCTATCTGTCTGTCTGTCTATCTTATTTTATTTTACTTAAATACAACTATGGTTATTTATCAAATATTTTCTCTGTTCAAGCTTTCTTGCTACAACAGCAGAGTTTAGTTGCAGCAGAGATTATATGACCAGTGAAGATTAATATCTTTCCTGTCTGGACATTTCAGAATTAGTTTCCCAACCCTTGGGTTTTATGATTACAAAATTACTCATGAATTTTAAGCTTTCAGTGGATAGTATAGAATCAGTGAGAGAAGAAATGATAGGTAGCTTGAGAACACAAATTAATAAAGTATATATGACTCATTTTAGAATTTGGCTAGAGAAGAAAATATTAAAACATGCTTTCAAAATCTGCTATTCATGAACTTATTTATTTCTTGTTTATCTTACATCATTTGGGCAAGTACTTATTTTATGAAACCTAAGAATATTGTAAGCCACAGTGAAACTCTGAAGATGGAGGTATATGATAAAATAATTGAGGAAGTGTGGCTCTGGAAGAGTGAGAAAAGAATGAGATTCCAAATTCTAGTGAAAGACATAGAGCAGCCTTGTTAATTATGACAGCATTAAAGTCACCATGAGGCAAGTGTGAAAAAGATTAAAAAAAACACTATACAGTATTTTTATAAATACTTTTATTTTTTGCTAACTACAAATTGGGCCGAATAGGGGAGGGACAGCAGGGGGTGGGGAGTTGGGGAGAGATAGCATGGTGAGGAATGCCAGATATAGGTGAAGGGGAGGAAGGCAGCAAATCACACTGCCATGTGTGTACCTATGCAACTATCTTGCATGTTCTTCACATGTACCCCCAAACCTAAAATGCAATAAAAACAAAAACAAAAACAAAAAACAAACAAAACAAAACAAAAGTAACACCATATAAACTTAGAAAAGAAGAAAATGAATTTTTCCCATAACTGGATCATTCCTCCATGGGTAAGTTGATCAAAAGTTGCAATCAGTTCATCTGTATTTTTCTAGCCATCAATTAGAATACATAATTTATTATTATTTAATACAAATAGGATGAAATATGTACTTTTAAAATTTGTTAGTTTTACCATCAATTGTCAATTATGTATAGCTCTCTCTTTGTTAAGAGTGCCAGTGAGAAGATCCTTTATGTAACTCTTTCAAGTTTTATCATCTCAATTCATATGATGTGCATTTATTTCTATGTTTTGTTATTGTTATTGAAATTAATATGTATGTCTGTAGGTGCATATTTTATTAAAGAATAAATCCGAGAAGTGGAATTTGAAGTAATTTAAAACAGAAAAGGGAAAGCTGAAGGATACTTGAAGAGAATGGAGAAGGCCTGGAACATCTAATGCCATATGACACTAATCTTGCAGCATTTTTTTAAACATTATATGTTGTTTTATCTTTTACCTCTAAATTCTTACACAGCTATTGGATGTCCCATAGCTAACCACAAAGTACATCATTATGAAAATGTGATGGCTGACAGTAGAGTTAATCTTTCTGTAGTCCCATAGGCCTTATTTTGTTATTTTATCTGGATGCCATCTAATAGCTCTTTTAAAAGAAGGATGGCATTCCACAGATATGAAAGTGTCTGATTGCTTCAGATTGACTTGAATGGAAGAAAACATGTACTGCTCAAAAGGTGTGTAGTTGGAATATCAGTAAGATGGACCACAGTTGCAAATGAAAGTCTGGATATATCTTTCCAGTGTTCTCAAGTCAACCTGTGTTAATTTATTTAGCCATTATGATAAAATTTACTGACTGACCTTGACAATGTTTATAACATGGTCTTGCAACACAGAAATTATTCTCATAGTAAAAGATAGAGAATCTCACATGGGAAGGTGGCTGACTAGACACAGCAGGAGTATCTGCTGCTGAGGTAACAGGACCCTGGGAAGACTGGCATACTCTGAGCAGATCTTTGGAATGAAGCCATTGAAAGTGAATAGAGGGAGGACACAGACACTGGTCTGAAGGGTGAAGAAGCAGGGAATTCTCACAGCAACACCATGCACCAGGACTCATTCCTGGATTCCAACAACTCCTGGGGATGGGGTGAGTTGAGCACATGGTGAGCAATCCCTTCTTGCCATAGACCCCTGGAATCCTGGTGACAGGAGACCCCAAAACCTTCAGAGGCACTTGAACTGGCAGGGACTGCTGCTTACAGAGGTGGTAGGAGCAGGCCTATAGCCTGTGCAGAAACCAGAGTATTTGGTTCAGAAACATCTGCAGGGGAGCATGGCAAGGGATAGCCATCTACCAAGTCTTGCCATAGTCCTCTAGGAGACTCTGGCCTTAGGGGGAATGTTAGACCTGAGCAGAGTAGGGCAATCTACCTGTGAGATGGGACCAGTCTAACCTTAGCACTCTCCTGTTTGCTGTGCCTACTTGCAGTGCAGATTTGGATGCCCAATCTGGATGCTTCTCAAGGGCCCAAATTATAGCTTCTATACTGCCAGACCCTACATGACCATCAGACAGCTTCAAAAAAACGGCCCCTGCCAATATGCACCAACCCACTCAAATTGCCCCACAGCACAGCCTCCTGCCCCTTGCCAGCATGGACTTGCCCACAGCCACTCCCATTGATTTGCCAACATGCATTTGCATGTTTCTTCCCCTTCCCTGCTGGCACATGAGTGTGTATACACCACACTGTACCACTGCTGTCCACTAGAGTGTACCTGCTCCCCAAACCCATTGCAGTATTGTAATGCCATGCTGCCATTGCCAGCCCAAACACAAACATGGTCCCCAGTGGCACCAATCCCCATTCATTGTTGCCACTACCACTGGCATGAAAACACAGGAAACCGGTATCCCTGTGCCCTGCCCCATGCCATCACCACCACAAGTGACAAAGGGAATTACATAATAGTAAAGGGCTTAATTCAACAAGAAGAAATAACTATCATATATATATATATATATATATATATATATACACTCAAGAAAGAAACACTCAGATTCATAAAACAAGCTCATAGAGACCTACAATGAGACTCAGATTACCACACCATAATGTTGAGAGACTTCAATATCCCACTAACAGTATTAGACAGATAATTGAGGCAAAACATTAACAAATATATTCAGGACCTGAACATGACACTTTACCAAATGGACCTAATAAACATCTGCAGAATAGTCTTCCCAATAAAAAAAGAGAATATATATTCTTCTAATCTGTACCTGCCACATAGTCTAAAATTGACCATATAATGGGCCATAAAACAATCCTTAGCAAATTTTAAGAAAACACAAAATTATGCCAACCACAGTGTCATACTCCAGCCCAATAAAAACAGAAATCAGTACTAAGAAAATCACTCAAAACCATATAATTACATGGCAATTAACCTGCTCATGAATGACATTTGAGTAAATAATGGAATTAAGGCAGAAATCAAGAAATTATTTGAAATTAATGAGAACAAAGATAAAACATACCAGAATTTCTGGGAGACAGCCAAGGCAGTGTTAAGAGGGAAGTTTATAGTACTGAACTGTATGCACTCAAGTCAAAAAGTTAGAAAGATCTCAAATTAAGAACACAACACCACAACTGGATGATATAGAGAAATAAGAGCAAATCAACCCCAAAGCTCACAGAATAGAATAAATAACCAAAATCAAAGCTGAACCAAAGGAAATTAAGATGTGTAAAACAATGCAAAAGAGCAAAGAATCAGGAGTTGATTTTTTGAAAAAAGTAATATAAAAGAGAGCATATCTAAATAAAGACAGTCAAAAATGACAAAGGGGATTGACCACCACAGAAATACAAAAACCCCTCAGAGACTAGTAGGAGTAATTCTTGCCACACAAGCTAGAAAATCTAAAAGTCATGTACAAATTTCTGAACATATATAACCTCACAAGACTAAATGAAGTAGAAATTAAATCCCTGAAAAGACCATTAATGAGTTCCAAAATTGAATCAATAATAGAAAGCTGTCCCCCACCCACTCACACCCCAAAAAGGCCAGGGCCAACAGACTCACTGAAACTATTCCAAAAAAATTGAGGAGGAGGGGATCCTCCATAACTTATTCTATCAAATCAGCATCACCCTAACATCAAAATCCGGCAGAGACACAACAATAACAAAAATTCAAGCCATTATGCTTGATAAAAGTAGATGCAAACATGCTCAACACAGTGCTAACAAACTAGCAGTGCATCAAAAAGCTAATCCACCAAGCAAATAGGCTTTATTCCTGGGGTGCAAGGTTGGTTCAATAGACACAAATCAAAAAATGTGACTCATCGTGTAACCATAATTAAAATTTAAAAAAACACATGATTATCTCAATAGATGCAGAAAAGGCTTTTGATTATATTCAACATCTCTTAATTTTAAAAACCCTCAACAAACAAGGCATTGAATATACATACTTCAAAATAATAAGAGCCATCTATGTCAAACCCATAGCCAACATCATACCGAATAAGCAAAATTTGAAAGCATTCCCCTTGAAAACTGGAACAAGACAAGCATACCCTCTTTCCCTACTCATATTCAGCATAATAAATGAAGTTCTGGCTACAAAAATTAGGCGGGAGAAAGAAATAAAAGGCATTCAAATAGGAAGAGATGAAGTCAAATTATTCCTATTTGTAGATAATACAATTCTATGCCTAGAAAACCCAATAGTATATTCCCAAAATTTCCTTCATCTGATAGACTCCAGCAAAGTTTCAGCATAAAAAAATTAATGAATGGAAATCTGTAGCTTTCCTAGATACCAACAACATCCTAGCTGAAAGCAAATCAAGAACACAATCCCATTCACAAAAGCCACAAAAAGAATAAAATACTTAGGAATACAGCTAACCAGGGAGGTGAAAGATATCTACAAGGAGAGCTACAAAACACTGCTGAAAGAAATCAAAGATGACACAGACAAATGCAAATATATTCTATGGTCATGGATAAGAAGAATCAATATCATTAAAATGGCCATACGGTCCAAAGAAATCTACATATTCAATGTTCAATGCTATTTCTATCAAACTACCAATAACATTCTCTACAGAATTAGAAAACTATTTTAAAATCCTTTTTTTTCTTTCTGAGACAGGGTCTCTCTCTGCTGCACAGGCTAGAGTGCAGTGACGTGATGATGGCTCACAGCAGTCTTGAACTCCCAGGCTCAAGTGACACTCCTACCTCAGCCTCCCAATTAGCTGGTACTACAGGCAAGGGTCACAACACTTGGTTACTTTTTTTACTTTTTAGAAGAGATGGGGTTTCATCATATTTCCCAGGATAGTCTCAAACTCCTGGACTTAAGCCATCCACTTGAAACTCTGAAAGTTTTGGAATTACAGGCATGAGCCACTGTGCCTGGCTTAAAATTATTACAAAATAGGAAAATAAGAACAAATAGCCAAAGTAATTGTAAGCAAAAAGACTGGAACTGGAAGCATCACATTATCCCTCTTCAAACTATAGAAGGCTACAGTAGCCAAAATAACAACAGACACATAGACTAATAGAACAGAAGAGAGAGCGCAGAAATAAGTCAACACACCTATAACCATCAGATCTTTGAAAAAGCCTACAAAAACAAGCAATGAATAAAGGACTCCCTATTCTATAAATGCTGATAGGGTAACTGGATAGACATATGTAGAAAATGAAACTGGACCCCTTTCTTACACAATATAAAAAATTAGCTCAAGAAGGATTAAAAACTTAAATGTAAAACCTAAAACTCTAAAAACTCTTGAAGATAACCTAGGAAATACCATTCTGGACATAGGACTAGGTATCTAGCTTTTAGTGTTTAGCCTAAGAGCTAGATGGGTTCATCTGGTTCTTAGTATTTAGACTAAGAGCTAGATGGGTTTAACAGTCTTTGTTTTGCACAGTTATTCTATATCATATGTCCTCACTTATAAGCGGGAGCTAAATATTGAGTACATGTGGATACAAAGAAGGGAGGAATAGATACTACAGCCAAGGAATAGATACCAAGGGTGAAAGGTGGGAGGAGCATGAGGATCAATAAACTACTTAGTGGGTACTATGCTTATTACCTGGGTGATGAAATAATCTGTACAACAAAACCCCATGAAACTCAATTCACTAATACAAAGATTTCACGATAAAGATACCAAAAACGATTGCAACAAAACAAAAATTGACAAATGGGGTTTAATTAAACTAAACATCTTCTGCATAGAAAAAGAAACTATCAACAGAGTAAACAGACAGCATACAGAATGTGAGAAAATATTTACAAACTGTGCTTTCACAAAGGTCTACTCTCCAGAATCTATAAGGAACTTAAAGAAATTCACAAGCAGAAAACAAACAACCCCATTAAAAATTGGGCAAAGTACATGAACAGACATTTTTCAAAAGAAGACATACATGTAGCCAGCAAGCATTTGAAAAAAATGCTCAACATCACCAATCATTAGAAAATGCAGATTAACACCGCAATGAAACACCATCTACACCAGTCAGAACAGCTATTATTAACAAGTCAAACAAATAACAGATGACAAAGAGGTTACATAGGAAATTAATGCTTATTCACTGCTGGTGAGATTGTAAATTAGTTCAGCCATTATGGAAAGCATTTTGGTGACTTCTGAAAGAAGTTGAAACAGAATTTCTATTCAATCCAACAATCCCACTATCAGATACATACTCAAATGAGAATAAATATATTCATATACTCATACATAAAGACACATACATACATGTATTTATTGTAGCACTGTTCAAAATACCCAAAGACATGGAATCAACTTAAATGGCCACTGATATTGTTTGGCTGTGTCTCCACCCAAATCTCATCTTGAATTGTAGCTCCCATAATTCCCATGTGGTGGGAAGGACCCAGTAAGAGACAATGGAATCATGTGGCAGTTCCCCCATACTTTTCTTATGCTAATGTGTAAGTCTCATGAGATCTGATGCTTTTATAAGAGATTCCTTTTGTTTCTTGGCTCTCATTCTCACTCTTTCATGTGACCATGTAAAATGTGCCTTTCACCTTCTGCAGTGATTATGAGGCCTCCCCAGCCATGTGGAACTGTGAGCCCGTTAAACCTCTTTTTCTTTATAAATTACCCAGTCTCAGGTATGTCTTTATCAGAAGTGTGAAAATGGACTAATATAGCCATTAATGGTAAATAAAGAAAATGTGGTATATGTACACCATGGAATATTATGCAGCCATTAAAAAGAACAAGATTATGTCCTTTGCAGCAACATGGATGGAGTTGGAGGCCATTATCCTAAACAAATGAGCACATGAACAGAATAGCAAATACCGCATAAGTGATCAAATAGTCCTCACTTATAAGTGGGAGCTAAATATCGAGTACATATGGGCACAAAGAAAGGAGGAACAGACACCAGGGCCTACTTAAGTGTGAAGGGTGGGAGGAGCATGAGGATCAAAAAACTACTTAGTGAGTACTATGCTTATTACCTGGGTAATGAAATGATCTGTACAACAAAACCCCATGAAATTCAATTCACTTATACAAGAAACCTGTACATGTACACTTGTTCCTAAAATAAAAAATTTAAAAATAAATATATAAAAATAAATAAAATAAAATGTTAAATGTTTTAATTTAGCCTAAGAGCTAGATGGGTTTAACAGTGTTTGTTTTGCATACTTATTCTATAAGGTTACTACTCTAAAATTAGTAGAGCCTTCTATACTATATGCCAGGACTAAGCAAATGTGCTTAGAATATGAAGTTAGGCAAGACATAGCCTCTGTTTTTTTTCTCAACTTTCAGCCTAGTGAGGAATAAAGACAAGCAGTTAAAATATGTTATTATCCTACAGGAAGTAAGTGTACCACTGGGATTTGCAGAAAGTTAAAATAAATCATATAAAATCAGAAATTTGAACATAGTTTCTTTTTTTGAAAGAAAGCGGAGATCACTGGTAGAATTGAAAGCAGTTCAGAAGAACTGAATAGCAGGATTTGGAGGGAATATTGAAAAAGAGAAATGAGCAATATAAGACAAAATAAGACCAAAAGAGATGACTTAATTCCACTTTATCACCTCATAAAGATAAAGCACATTTATATTTGGAGAAATTAAAGGACTTAAACAAATTTTAAACAAAATATTGCGAACTTTAAATTTTAAATATATCAGTATTTTTCAGAGATGATGAAACCAACTTAAGCATTGTTAAATTACATTTGGCATTTGGAAATACATCACTATAATTTAGTTTTCTTTCAAAGTTCTATGCTGTTAAAACAGAGATAATTGAAAAATTAATTACAAATCACTTGTTTGTTTTAGAAAATGTCCTTATATAGAGGAAAACTTGCTGGCTGTTTTCAAAGAACATATAACACAAAATCCAAAACTAATTAGGCTCAATTCACTGCCATTACCAAACCAATAGTAAAGTTACCAATAAAGTTAATTAGCCTAAAATGTGTTGATTCACATTGCTAACCCTAAGAAGTACGTTTCCTGTTTTGTGTAGGTTGGGTGGAGTAATAAATGAAATCTGATGCAACAAAAGACTTTGCAGCTATATATTTCAAGTATGCAGACTGCTAAGACTTGACTGTTGTAAAAAAAAGAACCAATGCATATAAAGATTGCTAACACATTATGTAATAATGATAATCTGCTTTACTACCACATTTCCACCACAGCGCAATTACATTTAGACCACGATTTAATCACATTTGTCTATCTACTGTTAAACTGGGCATGACACCGTCAGCTCTGCAGAATCTTAGAGATGAATCGCAGCTTGCTTGTGGAGTTGGGGAATTGCAAAATCGGTTGAAAGTGATGTTTTCTTTGAATCAATGAGATACTCACATCATCTGCACTCTTCATCTCCACTGAACAGGTGCAAAAATGGCAAAGGGATAATTGTTTTAAATTGTGTTGTGCATTGTGCTAAAATTATTTTCTACAAACAGCAACATGAAAGGCTTAAAAAGATTTTAGGAAGGCTAATATACCACAACATTAAAAATTTAACTCTTGTATTTATGCATACGAACTACTAAGATTGTTTCCACTAGATTTTCATGCAAAGCAAACTGGTTTTGATGGTTAGAAGAAATCAAATGTATTCAACATATGCATCTGGTTCACCAAAGATTTACTGAGTGCCTACTATAAGGGAAACATTTTATTAGGCACTGGGAATACAAAAATACCTCTTGCGAAGATTAAAGTTTGGTCTGTGCAGACTATATTCATTGTTTTTCACATTTTTT
Source organism: Leontopithecus rosalia (assembly GCA_028533165.1). Lineage (NCBI taxonomy): Eukaryota > Metazoa > Chordata > Mammalia > Primates > Cebidae > Leontopithecus > Leontopithecus rosalia. Next base: position 50,082,510 of record CM052652.1, read on the forward strand.
TTGCAAGTGTATGTATGCATTTACTTTTTACTAGTTCTTATTATTTTCCCATTTAGGCTCTATTGTGTTGACCCTGGTATACCTAACACTTGAAGGAAGGAAGAAAGAAAAGAGGGATGGAGGGATGAGGGGAAGAAATAAAAGAAGGAAGATAGTGAGGTTGGCAGAAATGGAAGAAGGAATGAAGGACAAAGGAAAGAACGATCTGTTCAATAAAATTTTGTTAGTACTGGATAATATTTCCCCCAAATCCAGCAGATGCATAGGAAAAACATATAGTTGTCTTGGAAAGGTGAAGAATATTTTCCCGGGGAGAAGAACTACTGAGACTTTAAATGTATACACTTCACAGTTAGGCTAAGTATAACATTCTGAATTAAAAATAGATTTTCCTTATATTTTAAAAATTGTTTCATTTTTCCCAGTTTTCCATATTGTTGTTAAGAGGTTTAATGTCATTATTGATTACTTTATATTTGTATATGAAATACATGTTTTTCTTGAAACATTTAGATTTTCTCTGCCAGGAAATTGTAGAATTAAAAACTTTAGGATGGTCTATTTTCTGCCATTGTTCCCTACACATAATGGATATTTTCAATCCATAATGATAGCTTTCAGTTCTAGAAAATATTCCTAAATTATGTGTTTGATAATATCCTCCATTACATTATAGTGTAGCAGATAATAGCACAGCATCTGGAGTCAAAATCCCTATTTGCAGATGCAAATTCTGCCCGTACTAGCAATGTGTTTAGGAAAACTTGTCTTAACTTCTTTGTAATTAGAATTTTTCATCTGCCAAATGTAGATCATAGTAATATTATTTGCTAGCAAAATTAGTTTTGCTTTGAATGCATTGTTTTGGTAAACCACTTAGAATAGCCTCTGCTATAAAAGGCTTGCCTCATTATAGGCTTTCAGAATAATTCCTGCCATTTCGCTTACTTTTTCTTGTTTTCCATATCTGTTTTTCTTTTTGCTGTACTTTCCAAGAGATTTCCTCAACTGTATCTTCTAGCCATTTCATTGAGCTTTTCACTTATGCTATCTATTTTCAATCTTGACTGCTTTCTATTTTCTATGCCGTTCTCCTAGTAGCATTCTCTACTTATTATACAAATGCAGCATCTTATTTCTGAAAAATTTAATGGAAGAGTTTTTTTAATACTTGGACACAGTTTAAAATAGTATAAGCTTATTAGTAAAAAGAACTTCTCCTACACATACTTCCATCTCTCACATTCTTGAAGTAACTACATATAGTGCTCTAGGCTATTTTTGCTTGTATGTATCTATGTATGTCTAATTAAATTATGTTTATAATTTTCTTTTTTGTTTTAAACATTACCTACTAACTTTCTATGTTGGAGTATAAAATTTCTCTCTCATTAACCATCTCCAGTCTTTCACTTCTCACCATACACATGCACACACACTAAACACACACACCCCTTTCAAATAACCTTCATCCCAAAGTAGTTCCATAATAATTTAGGTTATATTAGTATTCAGTGCGTACATTGATATAACTATGCAAAAGATATTCCTAGGTGATCTACATAGTATTCTCTAATGATTTTTTTATTTTCAAGAACAAATATTTATTATCTTTATTTCCTACACTTAATTATCTTATAATTTTGATCTGCTTATTTTGTTAAAATATGTAAATTTAAAAAATTTTCTTATGACTAGTTCATCTCTAAACATTTTCCCCATTTATAGAAGTCATTTTTCCAACTTTTCCAACATGTCATAAATACCTTCTGTTTTACCTTCTTCTAGACATTTTTTCCCCCGAAATCCTATAAACTAATCTATTCAGAAGATGTTCCTTTCCAGATCTGCTGCAGAGCTTGATTCTGGATCTTCCTTCTGGGCATTCTGTTCAACTTGTGATAGATTCCTAGTTACCAGGGTGTGATCTGCTATTTGAAAACTAACACTGACCTAATAAAAAATATGCAGACATTGTTCCCTAATAAAATGATCCAACCAAATCAGTTATAAGTGATGTTCCTTGTGTTCAAACCTTCTCAGGCACTCTACATTGGAGTGGCTCACTTTTCAACATAAATAAGCAGCCATATGTCACCAGACACCCAAGAAAAGATTATAATACGAAAGGGAAAAAACAAAATGAACTAATAAACTTAGTAGAAAAAGAGATGAAGTAGAAGTAAAAATTTCAGAATAATGTCTAAAAGTGAAAAATGATGACAAAGTAGGATGGTACTCAAATATAGATCCTGTTTTTATGAGGCCCTAAGCTTAAAATATTTGAAAATCTGTCTTTAAAAAAATAAAAGGCATGGGTTAAAAATTAGCTTCCAGAATGAATACTTACTAAAAATAAGAAAAGAAGAGGCCTTCCAAGGATTTGTGTGAGTGAGGGGATCTGAAGAGTCATTATCTTTAGGGTAAGTTAGCATTTGATAAAGGTGTTATCAAGATATATAGAAATAAATAACAAAATAATCATGTAAAATTCAAAGTGCTTGCATCTTTTAATAGGGAACAGGAGCACCTGCCCTTCATAATAAGTTAAGAACAAGTGGTTACATTTTAAAGTAATTTGCATATTTAATTTTGATATAAAAATAAAGATAAAATGCATCTCTTATAGACAATATCAGAAATTACAGCTCTGAATACAGCAATAATAATCTAAGGCAATAAACCAAATGAAGTTAAGACTAGGAAGACCCACTAAGTATGGATTGAGTATGGAAGCACTCAACCTAAACATTTCACAATAGAATCCTGGTGCTATTGTCTTTCTCCATTGGCTTTACCCTTAATCTTTGTTGACTGGTGGTGTTTTTGAATCTTTATCCAGGAGTGGCATAGCCAAATTAGAGTTCTACCCTTGTATCTCAAAACAGAACTTGTCCACATATAAACCACTATAATGAATATCTCCTGCTCTTCTTGTAACAGGAGCCAAAGGCTCCTTTTCCATGAAAGGGATAAATATGCAAACACTTAAAAGTTGAGTTGAATGACAGTGTCCTCTTTATCGAAAACTAAAACCATAGCTAAGCTATTCAATTAATTACTTGATAATTTGTTTTTAATCTGTGAATATAAATCTCAAAAGAGTTCTTTATTTATTGACAGCCTGATTAAAAGTTAAAGATTTACTTTAGTATACCTTCACTGTTATACATATGTAACCCTGAGAGTTTCCAACTATAACTCAAGATGGATTAAAAACTTAAAATGTAAAGCCTAAAACCATAAAAACCCTAGAAGAAAACCTAGGCAATACCATTCAAGACATAGGCATGGGCAGAAACTTCATGACTAAAACATGAAAAGCAATGGCAACAAAAGCCAAAATTAACAAATGGGAACTAATTAAACAAAAGAGTTTCTGCACAGCAAAAGAAACTGTCATCAGAGTAAACAGGCAACCTACAGAATGGGAGAAATTTTTTGCAATCTATCCATCTGACAAAGGGGTAATATCAGAATCTACAAAGAAATTAAACAAATTTACCAGAAGAAAAACAACCCCATCAAAAAGTGAGCAAAGGATATAAACAAATACTTCTCAAAAGAAGACATTTATGCAGCCAAAAAAACATGAAAGAAAGCTCATCATCATTGATCATTAGAGAAATGCATATCAAAACCAATACCATCTCATACCAGTTAGAATGGTGATCATTAAAATGTCAGGAAACAATAAATGCTGGAGTGCGTGTGGAAAAATAGAAACACTTTTACACCGTTGGTGGGAGCATAAATTAGTTCAACCATTGTGGAAGACTGGTGATTCCTCAAGGGTCTAGAACCAGAAATACCATTTAACCCAGCAATTGAATTACTGGATATATACCCAAAGTATTATAAATCACTCTACTATAAAGACACATGCATATGTATGTTTATTGCAGCACTATTCACAATAGTAAATACTTTGTGCCAACCCAAATGCCCATCAGTGATAGACTGGATAAAGAAAATGCAGCACATACACAACAGGGAATACTGTGCAGCCATAAACAAGGATGAATTTATGTCTTTTGCGGGGACATGGATGAAGCTGGAAACCATCGTTCTCAGCAAACTAATACAAGAACAGATAACCAAACACCACATGTTCTCACTCATAAGTGGGAGTTGAACAATAACACATGGACAGAGGGAGGGGAACATCACACACTGGGGCCTGTTGGTGGGTGAGGGGGTAGGGGAGGGATAGCATTAGGACAAATACCTAATATAGTTGACAGGTTCATGGGTGCAGAAAACCACCATGGCACATGTATACCTAGGTAGCAATCCTACACGTTCTGCATATCTACCCCAGAACTTAAAGTATAATTAAAAAAAACTTGAAAATATCAAGTATAGGCCCTAATTTTAGTAATAACTTTTGAGGGACTTGGGAAGAATTGTTATAAATTAGTACTAATTTTAGACACATAAATCTATGCTATAATCTGCAACATAAAAACAGAATAAAAAATTCACTAAAGTATAAATTCCATATGTTTTTAACTATATTTCAAAATGTCCTTCAGTATTCCCCTCTGCATCACACACCAAAAGAATCAAGTGTGTGGTTTTCCAATTATTTTTATTATACTAAAACAATAGCATTTTATATGGTTTGTTTTCATTGACTATTTTCCATAATAAAATAGACTTTATATTGACATATGCTAATATAAATATGTATGTACATTATGTGTGTGCTTGTGTGTGTAGATGTATATTTGTTATTGTTACCATGCTGGTGAGCCTATGGCGCTGCTTTTTTCCTGAACAGGGTGAATGGCTAGTGACTCTTCGTCATTTACACTAACTCTATTTTAAATGTGAAATTTATTTTATTTTAATTTTAGATTCAGGGGGTACATGTGCTTGTTTGTTTCATGGTAATACATGTGTAATGGTGAGAGTTGAATTTCTAGTGTACCATCACCCAAATACTGGACATTGTATACAGTATGTAATTTTTAAACCCTTCTCCTCCCTGCATCCTTCCTGTTTTGAAGTTCCCAGAATCTATTTTATCCAGTTTATGTCCATGTGTATTGTTTGTATAGCTCCCACTTATATGTGAGAATATGCCTTTGCCCCTTCTAATAGTAGAGCCCGCTGAATTTTTTTCAATCTAATATATATTCTCTTACTGAAGTTCGTGTTCCCAATTTAATCTAAACTCAGGCAAAAAATACATGATCAGATATAGAGTTTCACAACTCTGAAGTCCATAATCTATTTATAGCCATGGTCTTTTGTGTTGCTGTCCAAATTTACTTTGTTAAAATTACCTCTGGAAGCCAGGATTAATTGCCAAATGTCTATGTTTTCCTCCAAGATTTCCTAAATTATTTGACTATAAAAAATATAATGGTATTTTTAAATAGACTTATTTTGGAGTGCTCATTGAAAAATTGAGCAGAACTTACAGAGATTTCCCATATGTCCTCCACCCCCACATATCCACAGCCTCCTCCTACTATTAAAATCTCACACCATGGAGGTACGTCTGTTGCAATCATGAACCTACACTGAGAAATTATCACCCAGTGCCTATTGGCTACATTAGGGTTCACTCTTAATTCCGTGCATTCTGTGGATTTTGATAAAAGCATAATGATATGCCCCATTTTTATAGTATTATACAGAAGGGTATCAATTTTTGCCCATATAGTTACTTCTCCCAGGATACTATGGAAATGGCTGATCTTCACAAAGATCCCCTGAGTGAAGATCCCCTGTCAGCCTAGACTTCTAATTACGGCTAACTTTATATTGCTTGGCTATATGCTAGTTATCTGGCAAAACCTCAGTGTTTTTTTTTTAACATATATATTGATCTTTTATTGAAGCAGACTGGCAATTCCAATGTCCTTTGAAAATTGTGACTCACATCCGTGTCTCTACCTCCATGTTCATACAGTGTAAATGGGTCAGCTTCTTTTTGCGCCTGATTCCATCAGTACCATGTTTTGGACTAACTCCTTTTTGATATCCAGATATCAAAGTTGCTATGAGGAGTGTCTCTTGCCTGAATTAGGAGATGATCTTGAATACACACGCAATAAATGCAAAAACACAGAAGAAAAAGCTACCATTTATTTTGATATTATACTTGCATGTCACCTTAAGTATTTCATGGTGGTTGCTGAACAAAGGAGCAACTTATATTTGCCTCGGTAATGAATCTTAGAAACTCATATTTTATTCTAAGTACTGCTAGTTTGTTTGTATTCCATGCTGCTCTTTGGATTTATGTCATTTAATGTGGTGTAACGTCATAGAATTTTGAAGTTCTGTACATGTGTGTTCCATATGAAGAGATGAAAATCTCAATGGTTAATGGAAGTTTCCCAGTTTAATTCAGTTAGTTGATAACAGTTAAAGAGCTAAGATCTAAATCTCTTTATTCATTGTTTTGCATCTTTGCTCTATATTTTGTCTTTGAGGCAAATGTTGAAGTCTGAAAAAGAATCCAGGCATGGAAATAGAAGGCTAAGCATTACCTTCCAGAGATCCTCACAGTGTAACTCTATGATGTTAAATTTATCAAGAACAGTCTGATTCTCCGAATTGTAAATTCAAAAACTTCACTTTCTCAACACTTTGCCAAAGTTTATAGTCTATGATGGCAGACCCATGACAAAAATTGTTATGAGACAAAAATGTCATACTAATTTTTAACATATAACAAAAAGACTCTATTTTTAGTGATGAGAATCAGGTGCTACTTCTCCATGGTTTCAAGGTATTTCTGAATAAAAAATTACAAGTTATTTTAAATATAATAAACCTAGCAAATGTTGACCAGAAAAGTAGTTGCCGTTTGCATTTTTTATAGAGGGTTTTATCATTTAAGATATATGGAATGTCTTCCATCTGAAAAGATTCTTTATCAGTCATTTGACTCTCTAAGCAGAAAGCATAATTTCTGGATTGTTGTTCCCTGTTGCCTTAATACAGTATACAGATGTATATATATACATATATGTGTGTGTGTGTGTATGTATATATGTATGTATATGTACATATGTGTGTGTGTGTATATATATATATATATACATACATGCTTTGAGAACACTGTTACAGAAAATGTTCTTTATTGGACTAAAAAAAGTCATTAATCTATCAGTAAGTTTTCTTTAATTTTCAAAACCCCTCTTAGAAGGATATTACGATTACTCATTATTTCAAGCAAAAGGCAGTGTGGATGTATGAGTGTGTTCTTACCATGTATCAGTTCTAGTGATGATAAATATTACAGTCAATGCAAGCTATTGATATAGAGATGCTGACTTATTATATATATTTACACTTACTTAACCAATTATAATGAAGAACAAAGGTCTTACAGTACATAGACAGGCAAAATTTTATTAAAACCAAGTTTAAATTTATAGATCGATCACAGTTGTATTATGTCATTGCCTCAGTATTTATCTTAAGCTGTGTGATTAGAAGTAAATGTGAACAAGACTGCCTTTATTTCTTGTTAATGAAGAATTCTGTAGAGCTTTACAAAAATGGATGGTTTGCTTGGCTAACTGATATTTAGTTGGCTCTCCTTTCTGTGCCCATAATGGGTGATGGGACCAAATGCTGAAGGTTGTTTTCTGTCTAGAAACATCATTCCAACAGAAGTGCCAAGCCATTATTAAGAATGGAAATATACCAGTAAGTGTGACATGATTTCTGGGTTTCCCCCACAGCCAATAAGAGCACCAGTGCTGTCCAAGGAACAACACTGTCTTTCTGAGAGTCAGACCCCACCTAAGATCTTGGATGTAACTAACGATTGCATGTGTAGAACAACTTCTAAATAAGACCAATGTTTCTTGGTTAAAAACCAAGTCAGTTATTTAATAAATGGCCTAAATGTTATTGTTAAGGCAGCTTCTCTTGTATTTGTGGTTTCCCAGCAAGGACCCTGACAGTTTCACATATCCCAGTTCACATAAAACTGTGTGTTCCTTCTTACATGTTTTGTCTAAAACTGTGATACTTTGCCAATAAATGAACAATAATTTCATGATGATGGCCCCTGGCTCACCTTCCACTCATGTTTTCTCATTCTCTGACTAACTCCAATTTGTTATGCACAGGGCTGCTACCTTGTTGTTTGTTTGTTTAATGCATATTTGACCAAATCAGTTAACGTTTGAAATTCTTTAGTGCCCCCTCCCCCTTTCATCCTTCCATTATGAAGATTTCAGATACTTTAGCATTGTGTACAGTTACCATAAGCTGTTCCTTATCAATCAGAAAATTTAATACTCATCTGAAGAGTGGTAATACCAATTATTTGCAATTTATCCAGAAATACTGAGCTAACTCCAAAATGTGTTTACAAAACCTTTCCCTCTCACCACAGTCAGGGTTTCCATATTTGATTATAGAAAGCTAGATGGCATGCTATTTTACTAATGGGTCTTGTGTGTCTATATATTGACCTATATATTCATCCATCCAGCTATCTAACAATTGCTTCAAAAAAGATAAGGATTGTAAATTCATCTATAGAAAAGTTATGGTATAGTACTTGATTCAAAGAAATAGTAATATACATAGTTTAAGAAAAAACATTTTTTTAAAATTATGTGCTTTTGACCAAACTGCTACATGCAGTATACGTAAGAGATGAGAACTAAGGCCTTGTACACAATATTTGAAAGTATTTGTTAGACACGAAAACAAAAGTGAACATTCTATCGTATTTCCTTGACTAGTTTACATAAAAATTCCTTAAAGTAGTTAATTAAAAAAATAATTCAACATTTTAATACTCTTTGATCCTATGGTTTTATTTCTGGTCATCTTTAATAAAGGCATAATCACAAGTGTAGATAAAGGTTTTATGCACAATACCACTTAATGCACCAAAACTAGAAATGATCTAAGTTTTAACAGATGATTAAGTTATTGTGTAATAATAGAATAAAATATTATGTTCTCACTAAAAAACTTAGAGGAAGTTATAATAACATTAAAATATAAGTGGGATAATATTAAGTTAAAGGACTAAAATTTCATATAAAGTGTAATGGCAACTTTGCTGACAATTATGTAAAAACGAAGTCTAAGCAATTGTATGAAACTACTAATGATGATTACATTGGATGGTGACATACATTCTTTTCTTTTTTCCTCTGTTTTTACCACTACCTACTTTGCAAATTCTTCTTAGAGTGTGCATAATGTTTATACTTTAAAAATAAACATTACTTAAAACAGAAAATTAAGTAGAACAAAGAGAATGTGGCAATTCTACAGGAGTGCTTATAACATAATCTGTTATAGTCTTCCCAAGATTATTCTTCCTTAAATCTTATTTAAACAGTTTTCTTAACAAACATATGAAGTAAGCTCTATGGTCTAGTCATAGACTTTACATAGTTTCATTAGGTTATAAAAATGTTAGCTGGAAACACCATTTGACCCAGAAGTCCCATTACTAGATTTATACCCAAAGGAATATACATCATTCTATTTTAAAGATACATGCACATGTATGTTTATTGTAGCACTATTCACAATAGCAAAGACATGGACCAACCCAAATGCCTATCAGTGATAAACTGGATAAAGAAAATGTGGTACATACATATCATGGGCTACTATGCGTCATAAAAAGAATGAGATCATGGCCTTTGCAGGGACATAGATGAAGCTGGATGCCATCATCCTCAGGAAACTAACACAGGAACAGAAGACCAAACATCTCATGGTCTCACTCATAAGTGGGAGCTGAACAATGAGATCTCATGGACACAGGAAGGGGAGCAATGCACACCGGGGCCTGTTGGTGGGGACAAGGGGAGGGAAAGCATCAGGACAAATAGTGAATGCATGATAGGTTGATAGGTGCAGCAAACCACTGTGGCACATATTTACCTATGTAACAAAACTGCATGCTCTGCACATATATCTGGAACTTCAACAATGACAACAACAACAAAGATATCATCATCTGCAAATAGTGATAGTTTTACTTTACAGGTTGGGAAACTTTTATTTATTTTACTTGCCTATTGTCCTGTCTAGACCTTCCAATGCAATGTTAAATAACTAATGAGAGCACACCTCCATGTCATGTTCCTAATATTAGGGTGAAAGCTTTCAGGTTTTCACCATTGAGTATGATGTCGGCTGTGGGTTTTTATGGCCTCCCTTTATTAGACTGAGAAAGTGTTCTAGTTTGTTGAGCTTTTTTTTTTCACTATGAAAGCATGATGGATTTTACCAAACAATTTTTTTCTGTATCTGTTGAGTTGACATGATCCTGTGGGGTTTTTTTTTCTTAATTCTGTTAAAATTATGTATTATGTTGACAAAGAAAAGCCAGTGTTTTGGTTTGGAGACACAGCAGCTTTCTCATTGGCAGATAGCTCATTAAAGTGAGTTAGTAAAAGACCTCTCAACAAATTACAGCATACTTTCTTCTCATCTATTAGAATTTCAAACATGTGAAAATAATTTAACTTATCCAAATATATGTATCAAAGGAATACTTAAATTAACTTTTATTTTTTACTTGAGGCTAATTTTCATTTGAACTTTTCAAATTTTTGAAGCAAGTGAGAATTTATTGAGCATTTTCCTGTTAAATATTGAAGACATTATATAATTTTGATATTTGTCTGCAGAAAATATATCATCAACGTCAAGTCAACTGTTATAAAATCTTTCATTGAAAACTTTAAAGAGGATTTGGAAATTTAATGCACTATAAGAAACTCTGAGTGCTTTTATTTCATCAGCTAGTCATCTCTGATTATGTAACTCAGCTGAAGTTACAGTTAACAAAGAAAATAGATGATAAACAACTGACCCTAAACAATCTCTCTAAAACAGCAAATTTGCACAAGAGAAAAAATATGTATTGGGATCAAATAATAAAGCCCAAAGCCTTTGCTTTATCTTAAAAAAATAGAAACATCTACATTTAAATTATGGAATTATATAAGCCTATTTCTTTATTTAATAGTACATTTGACATGTGCTTCACTTTATATTAAATGGAAAGACATGTAATAATAATAGTACAATGACCACTTATGGAGCAATCAGTATATGTACCTAGTAAGATTTTTGCAATATTAAATAATTTCATTTAATTTAATAAGCATTACTGAAGCACAACATGCATACGGAAAAATTAATCTTTTTTTGTTTGTTTGTTTTTTAAGACAGTCTTGCTTTGTTGCCCAGGCTGGAATGAAGTGGTACAATCTCAGCTCATCACAACCTCTGCCTCTCTGATTCAGCTGATTTTTCTGCCTCCGTCTCCTAAATAGGTAGGACTACAGACAGGCACCACCATGCCGGCCTTTTAAAATTCATTTTTATTTTTATTTTTAGTAGAGATGGCGTTTCATCATGTTGCCTATGCTGGTGTTGAACTCCTGCGCTCAAGTGATCCTCTAGCTTCACCCTCCCAAAGTGCTAAGATTACAGGTGTGAGCCACTGCACCTGGCCCAGAAAAATACATAAATTGTAAATAAAGAGTTTTTGTGCTTTTTCAGAAAATGAGTCCATCCTGTAGTAATCACCAATATTAAGAAGTAAAACATATAGGAAGGTAACATAACCATGGTCACAAGCAATGAACAGCATATTTGGATCTGAAATTCAGGTCTGCCTCATTTTAAAAGCCTTGCTTTTCATAACGTATCTTTGGTGGTCATAATTTAGTGTCTCCAATTACTCTTTAATTATATGAAAAATTTTATTGGTTTATTCTAAATATGTCATAATTTAAAAGGAAGAATCAAAATTAGTTATAAACCCTCCATCTTTAAAGTAACTCAAAACAACAGGGACACACATACTTCCTTGCCTACAGTGGGTTTCTGCTATGTCAGGGTTTCTCATCTTGGCCTGACTGACCCTGGGGTGGATGATTTTTGTCAAGCGGAGACTATTTCACTGGAGGATATTTAACAGCATCCCAAGACTTTACCCACTAGATGCCAGCAGTGTGCCCTAGCCAGGACAACCAACAATGGCTCTAGATAGTGCCAAACGTCCTCTAGGAGGTAAAATTACCTTTGGTTGAAAACTGCTGACCAACAGTGAAAGGTGATTGTGTCTAGGATGTGCCACTTATGTCTATTTTGTAATATTTTTCCTCTTTGTTGGCTGAAACTGAAACATATAACTAAATGTGTTTTTCAAACTTCTAACTCTGGAGGACAATAAAACTTAAATTCAATAGGAAATATGCAGTGGGATCTGCACCTTCAGAATTAGACAAAATAGATGGCAAATGCTGGCAAGTGCTTTACTGTTTTTTTTCTTCTCTGAATAAAAAAATCTATAAAATAATAAATAGGCTGCCAAGTTCAGCATAGCTTAGCCTTGTCTTTCATAATTCCTCATGGTGTACTTGGAGGAAAAGACTTTAATTCCTACTGAACTTTTATACAAATTTAGTAAAAAGCAATATAAACCTTTGGTCCTCTGCCATTCTGCTACCTGTCACATCATCACTCTTTCTTTCCAGTGTTAGGAATTTAGCTTTCTATTTTCAAGAGTGTTGGAAACTCTAAGTCATGCTGCAATTATGGAAAATGTGCCAAGAATGGATTTCAACAAAGTAGTAATACCTGGTATCCTGAGATGGGTTGAAACATCAGATAGACTGCTAAATAAATCCATGTAGTTACTTGAGGGTAGAAACTTGTACTTACCCATTGTCTTATGTAAAACCCTTGAAAAGTGTTTAGCAGAGTGAAACTCATAATAGCTAATATTCACTAAGTACTTTTATAAATAAAATGAATATTCAAAGAATATAGTTTCCATATTTATTTCCAAAAAAATATGAACACACACACACACACACACACACACACACACCATACACACTTAAGAAATTATGCTGTTCCTCCAAGATCCCTATTTGAATGAAGAACTTGCTGCCCAAAGCCTATCTCATTGCATTATAGAAGCAGTCAGTCAACTATGTTTTTTTATTATATAATACCAACATTGTGCTAGAACATTTGTAATTTTTAAAATGTATTGCAAATTAAGGGCTGAAAACTGCCTGAGTAAATCTAAACATGTTGGGGTATAATGGAGGAACAAACAGTGCTTAAAATAAATATAATGCACTTTATTTGAAAGATAAAGAGAAAAAATTATAACATTTAAAGGCACAGTCACTTCACAAGGAACATAAAAGTTAAACAATTATCACAATAAAAATAACAAAATTTATCACTTATGGTGTACATCTGCATTGTTTATTACTAATAAACATTTGCTTTTGCACCATGAAGAAAGCAGAAGAGCATGGAAAAATGTGTACACCTTGGAGATACAATTTGTGATTTTTTTCATTTTTTTGATGTGTAATATGCTTTTAGCTGCCAATGTAGTAAATAAGTAGACTGTGAGATATCACAAGGGAAAGAAAAATGATATAAAAATTTTACTATGTACAACACACTATTCTTAAAAATTAAGAACTCATAGATGTTGTTTGGGTTTGTGTGCAGCCATATTCTACCATTTGCATTTCATTATATTTGCTTTTTTGTGCCTTTGCCTGTACTGTTTCTCTTGATGGAAACGTTAAACCTTCTTAAAAGGTATTATTTTCATTTAATCCATGACAAAATGTAGACTTGGCTGGTAAATTTCTGATACTATCATCTTGAATCAGATTTCTATTCTATAAAATTCCACTGTATCCTCTGTAAAAACTTAATATGGTACCGACTACACTGAATTATAATTGGAAGTTTACTTGTGTGCCATTCCCTAATGCCTCTGAATATCATTAGGGAAGCATTCATCTTGACTCTACTACATGGTAAGCATCTAATAAATAAATAGATGAAGAATGAAATAAAAGATGAATGAAATGTTTAATGCCTAGAATAAGCACACAGGCAGACCAATGTGATCCACAAAAACCAGTGCAACATAGCTTATGTAAACAAAGACAGGATTTCCTAAATAAAAGTTTGACCTTAAAATAAAAAATTTAATTTCAAAGAAAAAGTAAAAGCCTTATTGCACAGTTTTTTCTCCTCTAACCTTTCCATATATTTTTCTTAATAGTTCATGTGCAGTGACAACTGACAAAGAAGATGGTGCTGTAGGAGCAGCTCAGGATTGCAGCTACCAGTGAAAGTGCAGAGGGTGAGTGGACACCACATTTCCAGATGGATCTTTTTTGCCCACAGACCAGGAGATTCCTAGGTGGAGGAGCCCCAAAGGTCGCCAGCACGGCTGTTTTGGCCAGCGTGGCTGTTTTGGCTGGCATGGCTGTTTCAGCTGGTGCCACAGCACAGTGGCTCTCCATACAAAATACACTGGTCTGGTTGCCCTGATAAACTGGCAATTGGAGATCCAGGAAGGCAGATTAGCCCATTCATCTGATTAAATGGGACTGAAACATAAAGCCAGGACAGGAGATTCCTGGGCAGCCACGTTGTTTTAGCCAGCGCAGTGGTTCGCTGCATGGGAAATCACACATATCCCAGCACCCTTTCAGCAGGCAACTGGAACACCTGGGAGAGAGTCAACTGTTCAACAACAAAAAAAGGGCTCTGAGGCAGGGAGTCGGGTGATCAGGCTCAGCAGGTCCCATGCCCACAGAAACAAACAAACAAACAAAAAAACCCCAGCAATTGGAAATGCTCACGGTTGAGAGTTTCACAGCAAGCACAGCTAAAACCGGGACAGCCCAGCTCTGTGGGGGAGGGGCGTCTGCCTCTACCCATATGGAGGTAGTCTGCCATTACTGACGCAGCCTGCCATTGCCGAGGCAAACCACCATTGCCGAGACAATCCGCCATAACAAAGAAAGTCTGCCATTACAGAGGTGGGTAAACATTGCCGATGCAGTTCTAACCACACCCATATAAACACAACTGCAGGGAAATACACATGGCAGCAGGGTGGAGCCAGCAGCAGGGCGGAACCCAGAGCAGCTCAGCAAAGCCTCTGCAGGCAGTGACTAGGCTGCCTCCTTACTGGACAGGACAGCCCTGAAAAAAGAGAAAAGGCAGCAACGCAACAGATACTCATAAATAAAGCCCTAACTCCCCAGGACAGAGCAACTAGGGAAAAAAAGGGGGTTTATGAATTCTACTGTAGCAGACTTAAATGTACATGCCTAGCAGCTCCAAATGAACAACGGAGCTCACAGCTCAGCATTTACACTCCTATAAAGAGCAGACTGTCTCCTCAAGCAGCCCTCTGACTCCCGTATATCCAAAGAGTCACCTCACAAAGGACTGGTTAGACAGACATTCGGTGGGCATCATTCTGGGACAAAGATAGCAGAAGAAGAAACTGGTAGAAACCCTTACAGTTCTGCAACTGCTGCAGGTGATTCCCAGGCAAGCAGGGCCTGCAGTGGACTTCAGAAGTCCTAAAGTAGAGGGGCCAAACTGTTAGAAGGAAAACTAAGAAACAAAATAACTTCATTATCAACAATCTGGATGTCCACACAGAGAGCCAATCTGAAAATCAGCAACTAAACAGCCAACAGGTGGATAAATCCATAAAGATGGTAAGGAACCAGCACAGAAAGGAGGAAAACACCTGAAACCAGAACACCTCTCCTCCTACAAGGGATCACAACTCCTCACCAGCAAGGGAACAAAGCTGGATGGAGAATGAATGTGATGAAATGACGGAATCAGACTTTAGAAGGTGCGTAATGAGAAACTTCTGTGAGCTAAAAGAAATGTTCGAACTCAATGCAAAGAAAATAAGAACCTGAAAAAAATTTGATAAAATGATAACAAGAATGGACAACTTAGAGAGGAATATGAGTGAATTGATGGAGCTGAAAAACACAACATGAGAACTTTGCGAAGCATGCATAAGATTCAACAGCCGAATTGACCAAGCAGAAGAAGGGATATCAGAGGTCGAAGATCAACTCAATGAAATAAAACAAGAAGGCAAGATTAGAGAAAAAAGCACAAAAAGGAATGAACAAAGTCTCCAAGAAATGTGGGACTATGTGAAGAGACCTAATCTACGTTTGATAGGTGTACCTGAATGTGATGAAGAGAATGAATCCAAGCTGGAAAATACTCCTCAGGATATTATGCAGGAAAACTTCCCCAACTAGCAAGGCAGGCCAATATTAAAATCCAGGAAATACAGAAAACACCACAAAGATGTTCCTCAAGAAGAGCAACCCCAAGGCATATAATCACCTGATTCACCAGGGTTGAAAGGAAGGAGAAAAGGCTACAGGCAGCCAGAGAGAAAGGTCGGGTTACCCACAAAGGGAAGCCAATCAGACTCACAGCAGATCTCTCAGCAGAAACCCTACAAGCCAGAAGAGAGTGGGGGTCAATATTCAACATCCTTAAAGAAAAGAACTTTCAACACAGAATTTCATATCCAGCCAAACTGCGCTTCATAAGTGAAGGAAAACCAAAATCCTTTGTGAACAAGCAAGTACTCAGAGATTTTCTCAGCACCAGGCCTACTTTACAGGAGCTCCTGAAAGAGGCACCACATATATAAAGGAAAACCACTACCAGCCACTCCAAAAACATACCAAATGCTAAAGAGCATCAACAAAATGAAGAAACTCCATCAACTAACAGGGAAAACAGCCAGCTAGCATCAAAATGGCAGGATCAAATTCACACATAACCATATTAACCCTAAATGTAAATGGTCTAAATGCACCAATCAAGAGACACAGACTGCCAGATTGGATAAAAAGCCAAAACCCATCACTGTGCTGTATCCAGGAAACCCTTCTCACATGCAAGGATACACAAAGGCTCAAAATAAAGGGATGGAGGAAGACCTACCAAGCAAATGGAGAGCAAAAAAAAGCAGGAGTTGCAATTCTCCTCTCTGATAAAATAGACTTTAAAGCAACAAAGATCAAAAGAGACAAAGAAGGACATGACATAATGGTAAAAGGATCAATACAACAAGAAGAGCTAATGATCCTAAATACATATGGACACAATACTGGAGCACCCAGATATATAAGGCAAGTTCCTAATGACTTACAAAGAGACTTAGACTCCCACACAATAATAGTGGGAGACTTTAACGCTCCATCGTCAATATTAGACAGATTGACCAGACAGAAAATTAACAAGGATATCCAGGACTTGAACTCAGACCTGGAACAAGCAAACCTGATAGACATTTACAGAACTCTCCACCCCAAATCCACAGAATATACATTCTTCTCAGCACCACATCATACCTACTCAAAAATTGACCACATAATTGTAAGTAAATCACTCCTCAGCAAATGCAAAAGAACTGAAATCATAACAAACACTCTCTCAGACCACAGTGCAATCAAGTTAGAACTCAGAATTCAGAAACTATCTCAGAACCACACAGCTTCATGGAAACTTAACAACTGGCTCTTGAATGTTGAATGGATAAACAATGAAATGCAGTCAGAAATAAAGATGTTCTTCGAAACCAATGAGTACAAAGACACAACATACCAGAATCTCTGGGACACATTTAAAGCAGTCTCTAGAGGAAAATATTTAGCAATAAGTGCCCACATGAGAAGAGTGAAGAGACCCAAAATTGACACCCTATCATCAAAATTGAAAGAGCTAGAGGAGCAAGATAAAAAAACTCAAAACCTAGCAGAAGACAAGATAACTAAGATCAGAGCAGAACCGAAGGAGATAGAGACACAAAAAACCCTTCAAACAATCAATAAATCCTAGAGCTGGTTTTTCAAAAAGATCAACAAAATAGAAAGACCTCTAGCCAGATTAATAAAAAAGAAAAGAGAGAATTACCAAATAGATGCAATAAAAAAACAATAAATCACCATGGTTTCCACAGAAATTCAAACCATCATCAGAGAATATTACAAACACCTCTATGCACGTAAACTAGTAAACCTGGAAGAAATGGATAAATTCCTGGACACTTGCATCCTCCCCAGCATAAATCAGGAAGAAGTCAAAACTATGAATAGACCAATAACAAGATCTGAAGTTGAGGCAGCAATTAAGAGCCTACCACACAGAAAAGCCCAGGTCCACATGGGTTCACAGCTGAATTCTTGTTACCTTCAGAATTCCTTCTGAAACTATTCCAAATAATCCAAAAAGAGGGAATCTTTCCCAAATCATTTTATGAGACCAACATCATTCTGATACCAACACCTGGCAGATACTCAACAAGAAAAGAAAACTTCAGGCTAGTATCCATGATGAACATAGATGCAAAAATCTTCAATAAAATACTGGCAAGCCAATTGCAACAGCATATCAAAAAGCTTATCCAACATGATCAAGTAGGATTCATCCTGGGGATGCAAGTCTGGTTCAACATATGCAAGTCTATAAACATAATTCAGCACATAAACATAACCAAAACAAAAAACCACATGATTACCTCAATTGACACAGAGAAGGCATTTGACAAAATTCAACAGCCCCTTATGCTAAAAGCCCTCTATAAACTCTGTATTAATTGAATGTATCTCAAAATAATAAAAGCTATTATGACAAACCAACAGCCAATGTCATACTGAATGGGCAAAAACTGGAAGCATTTCCTTTGAAATCTGGCACTATACAAGGATGCCCTCTCTCACCACTCTTATTCAATATAGTACTGGAAGTTTTAGCAAGAGCAATCAGGCAAGAAAAAGAAATAAAGGGTATTCAAATAGGAAAGGAGGAAGCCAAATTGTCTCTATTTGCAGACGACATGATAGTGTATTTAGAAGACCCCATCGTCTCAGCCAAAAAACTCGTGAAACTGATAAGCAACTTCAACAATGTCTCAGGATACAAAATCAATGTGCAAAAATCACAAGCATTCCTATACACCAATAACAGACTTAAAGAGAGCTAAATCAAGAACGAACTGCCAGTCACAATTGCTACAAAGATAATAAAATACTTAGAAAAACAACTAACAAGTAACATAAAGGACCTCTTCAAGGAGAACTACAAACCACTGCTCAACAAAATAAGAGAGTACCCAGACAGATGGAGAAACATTCCATGTTCATGATTAGAAAAAATCAATATCATGAAAATGGCCATACTGCCCAAAGTAATTTACAGATTCAATGCTATTCCCATCAAGCTACCAATGACCTTCTTCACAGAACTGGAAAAAAACACCTTAAACTTCATATAGAACCAAAAGAGAGCCCGTATAGCCAAGTCAATTCTAAGCAAAAAGAACACAGGAGGAGGCATAACACTACCAGATTTCAAACTATACTACATGCCTACAATAATCAAAACAGCATGGTACAGGTACCAAAACAGAGATATAAACCAATGGAACAGAACAGAGGCATTGGAGGCACCACAACATATCTACAACCATACAATCTTTGATAAACCTGACAAAAACCAGCAATGGGGAAAGGATTCCCTGTTTAATAAATGGTGTTGGGAAAACTGGCTAGCTATGTGCAGAAAGCAGAAA
>CM052652.1:50102438-50113095 GCA_028533165.1 Leontopithecus rosalia
TATAAATCATTCTACTATAAGAACACATGCACACGAATGTTCATTGCAGCACTGTTTACAATAGCAAAGACATGGAACCAACCCAAATGTCCATCCCTGATAGTCTGGACTGGGAAAATGTGGCACATATACACCATGGAATATTATGCAGCAATCAAAAACGATGAGTTCGTGTCCTTTTTAGGGACATGGATGAATCTGGAGAACATCATTCTCAGCAAACTGACACAAGAATAGAAAATGAAATACCGCGTGTTCTCACTCATAGGCAGGTGATGAACAATGAGAACACATGGACACAGGGAGGGGAGCACTACACACTGGGGTCTATTGGGGGGAATAGGGGAGGGACAGTGGAGGGGGGAGATGGGGAGGGATAGCATGGGGAGAAATGCCAGATGTGGGTGAAGGTGAGGGAGGCAGCAAATCACACTGCCACGTGTGTACCTATGCAACTATCTTGCATGTTCTGCACATGTACCCCCAAACCTAAAATGCAATAAAAGATTAATTAATTAATTAATAGTTCATGTGCATCTTTAAAGGGATAAAATAATTGTAATTTATAAATATATGGATTGCTCTCCAAACAAAAAAATGCCCACATATAATATCATCTAAATTCCCAATTTAGGAGAATCTTGAATGGACCTCAAACAGAAATTTAGGTCTGTAGCTTTAAAACTTAAGATACCTAAAATACATCATTCATACATCATTATCAATATCAGAACTGATTCATTACCAATATCAGAACTGACTCATTAAATCCTACAGTGAAAGGGTGTCTGCACTCAGATCTACACATAGGTAATTTAACAGTTGTGAAGTAAATATTTAGCTGCAGAGATCTAAAATTGCCAGTGTTTATAGGCTTGGACATTTGATGTCACTTCTGGCTTGTTTTTCAGGGCTAACATTTTGCAGCATAAGCTGAATTGTTAACTACTATTTCTTTTCCCTCAGTTGAAGGTAGTTTTTTGGGCTATACTAAATCTAACAATCTTGGCCAAACTGAGAATATTGCTGTGTTGAACTTCTAATATTAACCCAATATATTTCTTGGTGTTTAATAAGATTAATGCCCCTGTGACCTAATTCACAACTGATGGCAGCTTTAAGGCCCCTTTTCTCTTGGTAGGGGCACTCTTCCAAATGCTATGAAGGCAACCTTCAGCACAATAAATGGCACTAGTCAACTATTTCCAACTAAACTACTGCCTCCTAGGGTAAGATATTCACATTCATTTTTCTGTCTTAACTGTAGGATTTGTCTCTTTATCTTTAATCAATTTGGGAGAAGTTTTAAAGTAATTCAAACTATACTTCTTTTCTTATGGATATATTTTAAAATTAAAGAATGTGTTCTCTATCACATCAGAGATGGTAGAAGAGAAGGAGAAAGAGGAATAATTCTTATCTATCTGCATTTGGCCTTTCTGAGAATCAAGCATCTCTATAACTGGCTGTAATAATTTACTCTTGTGTAGATGTGCACATAAATGACAGTCATTTTTATTATAGGCCTTGAGAAAGCAGAATTTGTGTTTATTAGACATATTTAATTTAATGTCTCACACGGTGCTCATTCACAAGCATCAACAACACATTACCACATAGAAGGAAAACCACAGGGCACCTGAATTCAGAAAACACATGCAACATAGAGAGCGTTCTTCGTGAATCGCTATAGATTACCTGGTGAAACCCTTCTGGAGGTCTTTCTATTAGAGATATAATTTAACTAGCTCAGTTTCCTCAGCTCACCAAGAGGTTTGTGATTTTTTACTTTTTTATTATCTCCTTCAAAATTACATAACCATTGGGTAAGATGTATTCAAACTAAACTAAATTTACTCTCATTTGGCAAGAGCCCAAGTCTTAATATTAACACGTTTAAAGACTTTTAGTACCAGGTGCACTAAATACTCATAGAAAAATTGGCATTTTCTTCTAAAGATGAACATTGAATCTATTATTTATTATTGCATTAAATAAATGCCATATGCACACTCCGGAAAACAACATTACACATCAATTCCAAGATACAGTGTTGCCCATATTACAGGGTGCTTTGTTTCCAGATCATAAACTTGACTTCAAGTTTCATATTTTGGAAAATACAAAGCTACTATTAACAATTCATCTTAAGAAATGACTGTTGCTTCCTGTGGCTCTTCCCAAAATCCAGTTAGCTGGGCAAGGGAAGGAAAGGAGAAAAGTCAGGAATAATTCTTATGTCATAATTGAGGAGATTCAGCTCAGCTAGGGTAAGTAATTCCTTAGATCATAGGCGTAAAAACTGGCAGAGCCAAAATTTAAACTCAGTAATTAAGAAAAAAAATCCTTTCTTAGAGAGCTATTAGGGGAGTTAAAACATCTGTGACATTGACTCCCTTCTGAGTCAGCCATAGAAGCACTGGGAATAATCAGAATAGAATACCATTACGATTACCATGTCAAGAGTGATGATGATTTCAAAGGATATTATTAAACCATCAGCATGATGACATAGGTGGCTCATAGTTAGTTCACAGCTTTGGGAGTAACTTCAGGAAAACCATACAGAAGTCCATCGATGATGGACTAGTCCATTAATAGCTGCAGATAGTGTTAATGGCCATCAAGACCACAGGTGCACCACTAAAGTATGCTCCAGAAAAGAATGGAATTTGATGGATAAGAGTTTCTTCAGTATTACATTTACTGTGACTCAGAGACAGCTTCTAATATTATTCTAATTTTCTCTATTTAACCTCTTCTTAGTTTAACCATTGTATAGAAATTACAAAGATATGGTTTGATATTTTATCCTTCTGAATGAGAATGTAATACTTTTGTGAGATGATGGGGGAATATAAGAATTCTATTTTATCTTAATGCAAACCTTTAAATTTTTAATGGAAATTTTTATTCCAGATAACCTATCTATTGCCTTTGCTTTTTTCCTTTAAGATAATATACTTAATTTGTCTTACACAAAGGAAATACCAAATAAATATTTGTTCATTTCCCTGGAATATTTCGCATTTTATATATTCTTAATGTTAATTTGAGTGAAACATTTTAATTGCATTTACTTTTACATATGATACAGTAAATATATGTGTGTTAAAGACATCTTAAATGGAACTAACAATGGCTAATCAAATTTACGGAAGCAAGAATTAGTCTGTTATTAGAAGAACACAGAACAGAGATATCTCACTGGTATTAAATGAAGGCAAGAAGGCTTTCTTGTGAAGTTATTCAATCTATCATACACAACTGTACTTATTATTTTCAGTTTTATACAGCAGAGAAATGGAATACAGTGATTTCAGCTTAATGTGATAAGTCGCACATCATATTCTGATAAGTATCTATTTGTGATTGCGCAATGCCATAATATAGAATCTTATGGACATATTTTGGGTGAAAAGGGATAACTAAATTACTGTTTCAAGACGTATACATTGTTAAAATATAGATTTTCCCTTACATGCTACTAACAGAAGTAAGCTGTAAAACACAAACTTAATCATAAAATTTTGGGGGAAAAACATTGATTGCTCCTAACTTCATACAAGATAAAGTCTAAACTTTGTCATAGGGGTTATAAGCCAGTAGCTGTCTGGCCTTACTCGATCCAGTTAGTCTTAACACTTCCATTCCTTCTCATTGTCAAAAAATCAGCACTACTTAAAACATTTTTGGTTTCTGAACCCATATACAAATGTAAGAAGACATACGGATCTGTTCCACAAGGGTACCTACTTATCCAGACTTCTCTATAATACCATATTTACAATGAAACTCTATGACTCCAACAGGCGTAATTCACTCTCATGACTTAACATGTACATATATTGCATTACACAAGTAAATTACCAGAATTACAGTGGTTCACATTACTTTGAGTACTCAGAGTCAGGAGTCTTGTCTTATTTATCTTTAAAATCTTAATTTGCATGGAAGTCAGGACATAGTAGTTCTTTATCACTATTAGCTAAAGCAAGTAATAATCCCTGTTGGCTTTACTTGAGTGATTTACAAAACTGTAGGTTCTAAAAAGAAATGCAAGTGAATGAAGATCATAGATAAGCCCTCATGGTGCACAGAACCATGCCATTTAAAAAAACAGTATTTTAAACAATAAATAATACTAATACATTACACATACATATATATCTATATTTATCATCTATCAATCTATAGTGAATTTTCCAAATGTAAACAGAGAAGACAATATTTTCCTTACAGCCTCCTTTGTGAGGGCATTTAGCTTCATGAAAAAAGCATGACCACTGTTGTTAATACGCACACATTTTGAGGGTCAGTCTTTGTGTGATCCCAAGTCAGGTTTTGAGTTGATTAGAGTTTTAGTCCATTTAGACATAAGATGGGAATGATGTTGATGATAATGATATCATCAGTAATAAAAATATTATCTTTCCTATATGCAAGAGTGAATTAATTTTGATGACAAAATATGTCATGCAAAATAACTTCAAATTTAAGTTATTTTCAAATGCTAGCTATCATTAAGTTGCAGTGCTTATAAAACAATATACCCACTCTTCTAAAGAAAGGTTACTAAGCAGAAAAAAAACTTGTTGGACCTAATTATGTTAGAGAAAAAATGTTTACATCTGCCTATGTGTAAAAGAGATAGGTTATGTCAAACTTTAAGTTGCTTAAGTTTTGATTAAAAAAAGAAGGAAAGAAAAATCCAAATCTTTAATGTTCTATGTGGAAATATTAAAGGCTTATTGTGTAGCTAAAATTTGGTGAGAGTCTGTATTCTAGTACATTTCAGTTCAGTATATATTGTGAGTTTTTTGGTTTTTTTTTTTTTTTTTTGAGATGGAGTCTTTCTCTGTTACCCAGGCTGGAGTGCAGTGGCAAGATCTCAGCTCACCACAACCTCCAACTCCCAGGTTCAGGCAGTTCTCCTGCCTCAGCCTCCCCAGTAGCTGGGACTATAGGTCTATGCCACCACACCTGACTAATTTTTGTATTTTTAGTAGAGATGGGGTTTCGCTATGTTAACCTGGCTGGTCTCGAACTCCTGACCTCATGATCTGCCATCCTTGGCCTTCCAAAGTGCCAGGATCATAGGAGCTAGCCACTGCACCCAGCCTATTGTGTTTTTTAAGAATGAGGGTGGAGGCACAGAGGAGAGATGAAATAATTATCGCTTTTATAAAAGTAAACTTTCTAGTTTATTCCATAGTGTTGCTTTAGTCATTCGCAGCAAAGGGACTAATTTCAAAAATAATAAACATAATTTTAGTATTTTTAAATTACTTATATAAGGAACTTGCTATGAATATGTTAAGCTAAAATGTAATAGGTAAGATCATTTCAAAAATATTCAAGGGTGAGTTTCTATGTGCTCAGTATACAATAACATAGTTTGTATTAGTTACTGCATACGAGTTAGTGTTTATGAGGTCAACAGAATTATACAATTCTAGAATATGTATTACTTTTATTTTGTAGATGAGAAAATGGAGGCTCAGCTAATTTGAGTAACTTACCAATAGAAACACAACTCCTGCATAGAAGCATTGGGATTTCAGCTTAGATCTGACAGTGGCAAGAGTACTCATTCTGTTCTGTCCATTCCATCTCAAAAATCTCAGCCTGCTGTAATATAAACCGCTATTTCTTAACCCATTTACTTTCTTCGCTATAGAGAAATTAGCTCACCCCTGTGAACAGAGACTAGCAAGAGGAGTGGACAAAAATGGCAAAGCAGCAGTTTTCAGAGTGTTCACATAGTTGGAAACTCAAAAGGGTTTGAGGTGTCAAAACCCAGACTCTACCTGCACTGGGATTAGGTAGGATTTGCTACTGATTAACAAGAAGGTCAAGAGTCCATCTGGAAACCCTGGAGGTATGAACACCAAGAGAAATGCTTCAATGACCTGCAGAGGATGTGGTATATTTGTCTTCTTGACTCAGGAACTCACCAATTATGTGAAAATGTCAACTGGTCTTCTGACCTGATTTGAGTAATATCTCTCTAGAAGATAAAAATGTCCAGAGATGGTATGCAGAAAGCATGCAAGACAAAAATATAGAAATAATTTATTTTCCTGAGGAGGCAGAGGCAAATTCAAATACTTCATGAGTAGGCAATTTTTAAAAAGTGAAAAGAGCAAAAGAAAAGAAGAAATAATCTATTCCTACAGAAAAATATATAGAAATTTTGTGATTGAAGATATTTTCTCAATCTTGATAAATTGATTTATCAAGAATTCATGAAAAAGTTGATAAATTCTTAATTTACAGAGTCAAGATGAAAGCAGTATATAGTATGATAATATAAACCACAAATACATGGATACTTTTGTATTATGAATATAGAGGTACACATGGACATAAATATTTAGAAAAAGAGCCATTAACCTGGACTTATGGTTATTTGAGTGTAATGGGATAACGTGAACATTTTCTCTCTCTCTTTTCAATAATACATCTTCACTATTTTCTACAATTAAAATGGAATACTTGTAACACCAATATGTACCTCTTCCCAGAGAAGATGCTACAGCTTCCTGCAATATACAAAAAAATCCACAAGAATTATGAGGTTTAAGGAAATGTGACACATGTAGAAAATCTATTACACATACAGAGATGTGTAGGAACCCCCTTAGAAGAAAGAGATATATTCATTATTGATTACAGTGATACAGAGCCTAATGAGTGCATGTGCTTTTGTTCTGGAATGTTCTGTTCTTATTTGTCCCAATTATTAATCTTTCTATTCTCTGTCATATACTTACTTGGGACACGTGTGTAATGAACATTTTCTTTTTGTCCCCCACCCCTACTGTCTTGAGGTACCCAGTGCTGAATTGCTCTCTAGGTTTTCATAATCCTCTCACAATAAGCCTCTGTGACTGGAAGAGTCTGCATTTAACAAAGCATCCAGCCACTAGGACATAGACGTGAAACCTTTGGGCAGTCAGAGTGTTCATCCTAGCAATCCTAGCATGGGTTTTGGTGGCAGGTGGCCAAAGCAACACATTGAACTTCCATGGGTAGCAGTGCCAGAGCATGACAATAGAATCAAGTCCACAGAATTGGTACAAGCATTGTAGTCCACTGCTCCACAGTGGACTGTGGTGCCTACCCTCAAACTGCTTTGTGGCGGTGAAGCTTTCTTCTTAATTTTGTAACATACAAACTATCATTTAATAAATTCATTTGATTCTTAAATCAGAAAAATTGGTTTCTGTCCTGTCTATTTAAAAAGTCTTGACTGATACAAAGTGCAAAGAAATTATGACAGGAAAAAATAAAATAAAATAACTTCCTGGAATGTATATTTTTTTATTTTGAAGATTGGAATGGAAACATAAAGATCTTGGGGCACAGATGGTATTTTACGACTTTTTCCAGTGAGATGTTGTGACTTTGGAAAAGAAAGGGGGAAATTGAACGTAAACACCTAGAGCACACAGATGGTGTTGAAAAACCGAATTTGGTTTACTGGACCAGAGTTTATGATATTATTACAGCAGTTTTTGGCAAAAGGAGGGCATACACCTCACCAAAACTGGTAGAAATGTTTTCATGGCATTGCTAAAAATTATGAAGGTTTTAAAGTTTATAGTGAAAAAGAAAATGCCCTAATCAAATGATATATTATTTATTATGGTGGATATTTATTATGAATAGATGTTCATTCATAAAATATGTATTTTGTGCTTTATTTGTGTCAGGCATTATGTTGCTAAAAAGAGAAAACAGAGCAATCCGCTCTTTCAAGAACTGTCTCTTTTATACTCTTCAAGCTGCTCTTTACCCTCTATAATAATATTTTGTGCATTTGTTTGCATCCTATCATTTGTGAATTCCTTGGAGAAATGAAACTTATCTTCTATTTCTTTATGTTCCTACTGCATAACACAATCTCTCGTACATAATTGGCTTTCCATAACTGTATGCTAAAAGAATAAATGAATGTATGAAAAAATGAATAGAAGAAATGACATTACCTGCAAGTAGGCTAAATAATTCCCTCAGTGAGTGTCTAATTTGCATTCTAGTATACTTGCTTATGAGTGACATGAGGGAACACAGAAGGCATGTGTATCAAACTCACAGATGCTGTGTAGGGATAGGAAATTCTTAAACCATACGGTGCCAGTCAGAGATCTCAACATTTGTCATCTAGTGCTAAATTAAGCAACTATCTCAAAGAGTTTAGAATAAAGTGCTTCATTGGTTTTTATTTTATTTGTTTTGTAAATTTCAAATTTTATTTTAGATATAGGGGTACATGTACACGTTTACCTTATGGGAATATTATGTGATACTGAGGTTTGGGGCATTAATCCTACTACCTATGTAGTAAGCATAGTACCTAATAGGTAGGTTTTCCATCCATGGCCTCCCTGACTTTCTCCCTCTCTAGTAATCCATAGTGTCTACTGTTCTCATCTTTATGTTCATGAGTGCTCAATATTTAGCTCCCAATTACAAGTGAGAACATATAGCATTTGATTTTCTGTTTATGCATTAATTTACTTAGGATGATGGCTTCCAGCTGCATCCATGTTGAGCATGAGCTTTCTATTCTTTATGGCTGCATAGTATTCCATGGTGTATATGTACCACAGGTTTTTTTTAACTCAATTGATAAACACTTCCTAGGTTGTTAATCAATGTAATATTCACATTGTGGTTCTTAAGAAACGATTCAATTGGGGCCAGGTGTCCTGGTTCACATAATCCCAACACTTTGGGAGGCAGAGACAGATGGATCACTTGAGGTCAGGCATTGTAGTACACATTCTTTTCCTTTTATTGCTACAGTTTTTTCTTATCTCTCACTTTCCTCTTTTCCTCTCCTCCATCCACTTTTACTTTCCACTACAAATCATTGGTACCCATGTTTGTTTTCTTCTGTACATTGTTCCCAGTTTAATCATATATAAGTTTGGTTAAAAATAATACATTTTGCAAATATTCATAGTTATGTGCAAAGTAAAAATGTCTGTTAATATGCATATTTATTACAGAAATTATTTTGATAAACAATTGTGTTTTATATTGCTTATTCAATGATAACAAAAATTGTTTCAACTGATACAATTCTAGTTTTAAATAGTTACATAATATTTCATTTTGTGAGTACACATGGTTCACTTAGCCATTCTCCTATTGATAATTATCTGCTTTACCCTAAAAGTACACTACAGAAATTGTTTTCATAAATGTGCCTATGTTTAAAACCTTTGACTAAGACTTTTATCTCTTTGGGATAGACTCCCAAGAGTGAGATTCCTGAAATTAAAGGTATTTTAATTTTAGTTAGTGTTGCTAAAAATGGAATTACCATTTATATGTCCAGAAGACATTCATGGGATTGTACTTTTTTTCATATCTGTTTCAGCACCAGTTCTTATCACTTGTAAATTTTGCCATTCTATTGGGTAAAAGTGGTATCTCATGATTGCTTTAACTTGTAAGCCTCTGATCAGTACTGAATTCAACCATATTATTTTTTTGTGATGACCCTTTAGTTTTTCTTTTCTGTCAATTGCCTATTTCCATTTTTCACCTCTTTCTTAACACTTTGTAAGAACCTTTTTGTAGTATAGGTGTTATGTCCTTATCTGTCATTTGTTTTATAATTTTCCACTCAATGATATTACTTTTCTATTAATGTTGTGTTTATAAAGAAATGTACAACAATATCGAAATAATAAGTGTATTTCCTAAACTATTATAGGCATGGTTTCATCAACAACCCCAACTAGCTATCTCAGAAATGAGAAAATAAAATAATTTCCAGAAGTATTCAGAATATTTTGTGATTTTCTAATTTCTCCACTGGGGAATTGTCTTTTGTGATTGAGGTAAAAGATTTAAAGACTAAACTTTCTGGACAAGTAACAAAGGAGATTTAGCCGTGTGCCACTGCTGCACAGTTTCAAAAGAGAACCTTTTCCTCCTGTAAGCAAGTAAATGTGCCCTTGAACAACGAAATACATAATCATCACAGCTGGAATTAGAACAAATAGTTTAGCATGCTGATTAAACCATAATCATTGCATTACTTGACCACTCGGATATTTTACCTCTTAGAGGGTCAAACTTCATGATTGGTTAACTCCTATGAATAGCATCAGAATGAATTCCTGAAAATAGATAAATGTAGATATTTACTGCTTCCAGTTAATCTTACTTGTTTTTCACCCAAATACTGTCTTTGGGTATGTTGGGTAACTGAGTAGCCTCCAGCTAAAGGGAATACAATTAACATCAAACACTAGGTGAGCAATATTAAATTATGCTTCATTAGAAGCCATCAAAACAAGATGATAATCACCGCTTGCACAAGTCGTGTTCTTTGTAAGGCCCGCAATTTAGTTTTCTGCTAATAAATACAGAGCATTCTGCACTCTACAGGTCTCCTAGGCTATTTCATCATGGCCAATTCACAAACAGGTTAGTCTTTTTTTTTTTTTTTTTTTTTTTGAGACTGAGTTTCGCTCTTGTTACCCAGGCTGGAGTGCAATGGCCCGATCTCGGCTCACCGCAACCTCCGCCTCCTGGGTTCAGGCAATTCTCCTGCCTCAGCCTCCCGAGTAGCTGGGATTACAGGCACACGCCACCGGGCCCAGCTAATTTTTTGTATCTTTAGTAGAGACGG
>CM052652.1:50113195-50179467 GCA_028533165.1 Leontopithecus rosalia
CAGGTTAGTCTTTAACATAACTAGAAGAGTGAAGACAAGGTTTGAATATTTAAAAAAATACAACAAACTAAAATATATATAGATGGGGAAGCATCATTAAAGCAAAAAAGCAAGGCAGGAAAATAACCCTGATTTAACATGCCAAACCTTACTTAGATGCACTTTTTAGAAACTATGCCCCAACTCTCTCTGGACCAGGTGTTTGCTTTGTGCTAAACATATGACATTTAATTTTACAAGATGCTTGCAGTGTAGCCAATACCACTTGTTAAAAAAGAAAAAAAACCTTTATTTTGTAAAAACATAATCAACAACCAGAAGAGAAAAAGTTAGAAATAAACTGAGTGTCAGAACGAGGCACTTTACATTATATGTATATGACGTAAGTCACAAAATAAACTTGAAAGGTATTTATTTTACAGAAGAAACAATGCAGCGATGTGAAGTGGTGTAACTTGCCCATAGCTAGTGGATGCTATAGCCATGATTCTAATCCAAGGCTTCAAGATTCAGGACGCTGTGATCTATTAAATAACCACTCTCCTAAACATACACACACAAATCAGTAGGTATCAAGTTTCTAGTTAAGCTGTACTTAGAAAATCATTAGAAATTTGAAATGATCAAGACCTGTGGAAATTTAGAGAATAAGTAAGAGAAAACAAACAAAAGGAAACTCAAGGCAACAGAAAGATTTGGACAGAGCATTGAAATGAGAGTTGAAATTGGATAAACAGAATAAGAAACGGCCACTTTTCAGTAAACCAGCTCTTGGGACATGGATGAATCTGGAGAACATCATTCTCAGCAAACTGACACAAGAACAGAAAATGAAACACCGCATATTCTCACTCATAGGTGGGTGATGAACAATGAGAACACATGGACACAGGGAAGGGAGTACTACACACTGGGGTTTATTGGGGGGAATAGGGGAGGGATGGCAGGGGAGCTAGGGAGGGATAGCATGGGGAGAAATGCCAAATGTGGGTGAAGGGGCAGAAGGCAGCAAAACACACTGCCATGTGTGTACCTATGCAACTATGTTACATGTTCCGCACATGTACCCCAAAACCTAAAACGCAATAAATTTTTTTTTTAAAAAGAAACGGCCACTTCTACATGGTAAAAATATTCTATAGAAGTTAAATAATTATGGTAATTTGTGTCTTCTCCATCCTAAGAGATGTGGGATTCCATTTTTCTAAATTTAAAAGTCAACAAAATATTTAAAGTAAATATAGTATAATTAGATATCTTCTTAGGCCCTAGCAAAGTGATCAGAGTTGGCTTGCCCCCCACCCCATAAAGTATTCCTAGATAAAGCATAATGATTGTTAAACTAGGAGATGGGTAGTCAATTCAGTAGAGAAGAAATAACAATTGTAAAAATAGCATGTTTACTTGTATAAATTCAGGAAAGACATCTGAAATAACCCTAATCCTTCATATTAACTGGAAACCTGAAATGTATATAGCTTCTCAAACTCTAAACTTTAAGGGAAAGCAGATGTAAAAGTATGTTTAGAAGAAATCTCATATGTCAGTGCTTCCAATGGGATGTTCCATTGCTGGCCTTTGACATAATTACACATTTGTATGTATGTGCTGGTTCTCACTGGTTTATTTTCTAACCATGGTGCTGCCTGAATCTACAGCACCCAATCATGGCAGGCTTTGGAGCAGATGCCTTTACCTCATGCCTCTGATGGCTAAATCCAGGTCTGACACTCGATACACATTGTTAGCTCTGCACTTACTGTCTAGCAGTCCTCCTTATCTCCTTCAGGGGATTTGCTAGGGCCTAAGAAGATATCTAATTATACTATATTTACTTTATTGCACTGCAATAAATGGGCACTTTTGTTACCTTCACTGGTGTTTCACCAATGTGCTGACATTGTTCTCTCCTGAACTGCTCTTAATTTGTGATAAGTAGAGAGATAGACATTACTTGCATGAATGGGATCGGTTTTCTCACTCTGTCCTGAAAAGTCTTACCTATCTCCATGCAAGAGCAGAAGGTATCAGTACTGTCAATATTAACAGAAATCACTCTAGGAATCCAATAGTCATGGTCTAAAGAGTTCAAGAAAAATATATATCTTATATTTATGCTATATATTATTATAATATATATTATTATATATTATTCCAAATAATAAATTTAATATGACCAGAAAATTGATTATTATTCACATTTTCCTACATACTTTGGATAAACTTGCATTTGCGGTCACATCAAAGCACAAGAACAACCTTGAGAAATCCACTGGAAGCCAGTGGTCACTGGTGGGAGAATGGAGAATATAGCATCATGACTGTGTAACAAACATTAGACAAATGATACTAGAAACTGCAGACCAAGGAGATCTGTATGGCTTCAATCTGAATTCCAAAGAGCCATATCATTGTAAGCAATAACACAGCATGAGAAATAACGTTGCTACCTTTCTGTTGATAGATTAGAAATTAGGCAGAAACTGTGCAGCTAAACATAAATAAAATGAAGAGATGGTTCCTGTACCAAAACCGAAAAAGGGATTGCTCAGAAAATACCAAGATTTTTCACAGGTTCTGACTAACAAGATAGTGAGCAAATGAATACATGCTCATGTATTCTCTATCCATTTTGCCAACTCTTTGTCATAAATCTTTGTACTTTACATGATCCATGAATTTTATAATACATTGTTTAATAAAAGTATTCACATAATTAAGGGGCCCTAGAAATAATTTAGTGGGGCCCAGAAAACTCCAGAGGCCACTCTTTCTTTTCCTTTTCCCCCAATTCTATGTACAAATTCCAAAACCACCTATGTTTACGGCAATATTTTAATATATTTCGTGCATTATGGCTTTGTCTATAGCTCAATGGTTGCTACCAACTTCCAAAATAATAGTCAGAAAGAAGACCATGAAAGATTGTCTGCTATGTTTAGGTCTAACCATTTATTCCCCAACAGATTCGATGGGGAACAAATATATTTTCATTTAAAAATACCCCAGACACCTTGTATTCACTGAAGAAGAAGAAAACAACAACACTATTTTTATTAGAGACATCTCTACTGAGTTGTGATGCAGGGGCATTATGTAATATGAGAATACAGTCTGATGTGGAGTTTTTTTTTTTGTTTTTGTTTTTGTTTCTTTTTTTGAGACGGAGTTTCTCTGTTGTTATGCAGGCTGGAGTGCAATGGCACGACCTCGGCTCACCGCAACCTCTGCCTTCTGGGTTCAAGCAATTCTCCTGCTTCAGCCTACTGAGTAGCTGGGACTACAGGCACACACCACCATGCCCAGCTAATTTTTGTATTTTTAGTAGAGATGGAGTCTCACCTCGTTGACCAAGATGGTCTAGATCTATTGACCTCGTGATCCACCCGCCTCGGACTCTCGAAGTGCTGGCATTATAGGTGTGAGCCACCGCGCCCGGCCTCATGTGGCGTTTTAACCACTTGTTATCCTTTGACCAAATCATAGCACAACAGTATTTATTCCATAATACTGTTGTCCAGATTAAATCTTGAAACCTTATTTAACTAGCTCATGCAACTCAGTTATAATAACATGAAGACAGTGACAGATAAAGCAGGCAGAAGTAAATGTAGTAATTGTAGAAGGTAAAAATATAGTTTAACACCATTAGCAACCAACACAATATGATCAAATGTATTTTGCCTATTGATTTGGCAAAGCTTAATCTTTTTAGTATTCAGCATTGACAAGCATGTGGGGAAATGACTTCTCATTCACTTTAGACAGGAATATAAATAATTGCAAGTTTCTTGAAGGGTAATTTGCGGATAGCTATGAAAAATTTTTAAATGTACATATATTTTATTCCAGCAATTGTATTTCTAGGTAGGCATTCTCAATATTTTGCAAAGATTCTTGCCACATGACTATAATTAAATCAAATCAAAGGAGAAACAATCTCAATGCCAGAATAAGATATTATTTATAAGTTATATGCTCATACTATGAACTTCACAGGTATTAAAAATAATGTAAACCTATCTAACATGCAAAGAATATAATACTTTATTAAATAAAAATAGTGTGAGTTACACAAGTATGACATCATATATTATTAAACTATATGGGAGATATGTAAGAATATGCATAGGAGCAAAAAGTTTATTTAACAAAATACTATTTTTAGGTGATAACATTGTGAGTTATTTTTATGAGATTATTTTTGTTGTGGGCTTTGACATTTTCATTTTGCAAATTTTATACAATTAAAATATAAAACATAAAGCACACTGCATGTTATAATTTTTAAAACTGCTACTTCTCACTCACGAATATAGGCAAATACATTATACTATAACTGCACTGGTTTATTTGTGTACATTTCACTTATATATCAGTTTTATTCAGATAATCACATCAATGTTTAGGAAGATTCTGAAGTCAGAGCAATGAAGAAATAATAGACTGCTTTCAAAAAGCACACATATTACATATTTACATTACATATTTAATTTATATATTTACCTTACTCTTAACCATATTATCCCACTGTGCAATAGAATGACAGAACTTATTCCTCCCATTATGTTGTAACTTTGTACCATTGACCCACTTTTCTCTATCTTCCACCCTCTGCTTATATAATATCAAACTATTTGTTTTTTAGATTCCACATGTGAGTGTTATCATATGGTATTTTTTTCTTGTGTATGGCTTATTTTACTTAATATGATGTACTCCAGGTTCATTTCTGTACAACAAATGACATGGAAACTAGAGCTGATGAAACAACTGAGTCACCAGTGCATCAGAACCCTCAGGAAACTACATCATAAGATGCATAAATCACAAGTAAACCGCAAAACTAACTTTCACATATACAAATGACTTAGTCAAGGTGTAAAGTATTTCCAAAATGCTTAGATCAAGACATAGAACTTAACTGTCATATTGGAAAGTACCTTTTAACAAATTTTCAGTCAAGTGCTACCCCTCAGCCACCCTTTATTTCATGGTCTTAATATTTTCCAAAGTAATAGTAATATCTCTCATTATTCAGTTCTTGTCATATGCTTATGTCTGTGAGAGATCTTCTAAATAAAATATTTCATTTAATATTAATATTCAAATTAAGGAATAACTATCAATATTAATCAGCTTAACCAAAGTTATAAAAATTGTTAATAGCAAATAGAAACTATCCAACTACATTCTTTATTTTAAATATATAAGGAGGTTATTATTGACTATAGTTACTTTGTGCTATCAAATAGTAGGTCTTACTCATTCTTTCTATTTTTTTTGTGCCCATTAACCATCCCCACCACCTTCTACAACCCCCTACAACCCTTCTCAGCCTTTGGTAACCATCCTGCTACCCTCTATGTTCAAGAGTTCAGTTGTTTTGATTTTTAGATTCTAAAAATAACTGAGAAAGTGATGTTTGTTTTTCTGTGCATGGCTTATTTCACATAACATAAAAATCTTCGTAAGAGTGTTTCATTTACCTTCAAACTTAAAAACTTTGTTTAAGTTATGTGGAATTTCATTAAGTTAAACAATGAAGCGTAATAACTGCATTTCTAAAATTGGCTTGACAAATGACATCAGTAAAATGGAAAGATAAAACGTCCTTACTCATTTCCCTGCCCAAAATCCAACAATTTTAACAGTTGGTCAGAAATTAAAACAGCTCTGGAAGAGCTGCATAGTACAAATAAAAAGCTGCAGGGCTGGGCGCAGTGGTTCAAGCCTGCAATCCCAGCACTTTGGGAGGCCGAGGCGGGTGGATCACGAGGTCAAGAGATTAAGACCATCCTGGTCAACATGGTGAAACCCCATCTCTACTAAAAATACAAAAAAAAAATTAGCTGGGCATGGTGGTGCATGCCTGTAATCCCAGCTACTCAGGAGGCTGAGGCAGGAGAATTGCCTGATCCCGGGAGGTGGAGGTTGCTGTGAGCCGAGATCGCGTCATTGCACTCCAGCCTGAGTAACAAGAGCAAAACTCCGTTTCAAAAAAAAAAAAAAAAGCTGCAGCAACCCAGTGGAACAACAACAAAACAAGGATCGTGGCATAGAAAATAGCAGGAAGCATTTTACCTGCATTGCCTCAACCTCAGTGCCAAGAGAGATTCCTTTAGATGCAATTCCTCTACATGAAGAAAAAGAAGGGTAGAAACATTTCAATTCCTTCAATGCTGAGAACCTAAAAAGTCCTTGCTATCTCATGGACACCCACACATGTCACAATAGAAGATCTCTGCAGTCTTTGTGAATGCTGAATCCAGCTGACAGCTGTCCAGAGCTCATGATGATATGTTTCCCAACCAGCCAGACCTTCCATTGTGTCATCTATCAGAGCCAAAGCCATGACTATAATCTTTACCCTCAGATGGAGCCCTGACACTGTCTGCCAACATGTATATCCAAACCCTGGACCAGATAATGGTATATATCTCTCTTAGTCAGCACCCTTTCATCTACTTAGAGGCAAGATATTTTCTCACCAAAGCCAGTTCATAAAGTCAGGAAGAGCTGACTCCTCTTTCAAGTGCACAGACAAGTGTGCAAATGTATAAGGAATATAAAATCATAATATCACCAAAGGAAAATAATTCTCTAGAAAATAAATTTCAAAGAAATAGAGATCCTTGAAATGCCTGACAAAGAATTCAAATATTTTTAATTGGCACATTATAATTGTACATATTTATGGTGTACAGGATTATATTTCAATAAAGATATATGTTGCATAATGATCAAATTAGGGTACTTACCATACCCATCTCCTCATGCTTTTAACATTTTTTTGTGGTGAGAATATTCAAATGCCTCTCCTTTGACTATTTTGTAATATGTAATACCTTACTCTTAGTCACATTTATCCCACTGTGCAATAGAACACCAGAACTTCCTCTTCCCATTATGATGCACTTTGTACCCATTGACCAACCTCTCTCTATCCTCCACACTCTTCTCATAATATCAAGCTATTGTGTATTTAGATTTCAAATGTGAGTGTTATCATGTGGTATTTCTCTTTATTTCTCTTTATGTATCTGGCTTGTTTTACTTAATATGATGTCCTACGTTCATTTGTGTTACAAAAAATGACATGGAACCCAGAATGGATGAAAGAATTGAGATACCACTGCTATACAACTCATAGAGGATCACTCCAGAAAATTAGTGTAACTGGACGGTGGGGAAGCTGCTGAACTGGTGCACAGATCACGACACCTATGTGCACACACATCAAGCATGACAACCAGCACAGTGGCAGCCCCACCTACTGAAAACAAAAACACCACACAGTTAACCAGCCTACTGTGCCTATCTGTTCCTGCACTTGGTCTGACAGTCTGTTTGGCATTAGCTCTTCCCACCAGAGAGACTGCCCTGCCACATGGTTGGTAGGCCTGACAACCAGTACAGTGATGGCTGTACCTCCCTAAACACATTGCCATTCAGCCTGCCTGTATCTGGCCAGTAAACCAGATAAATAACCATACCCCCACAAAAACCACACCACTGTCATCACAGACTTCCCTAGCCCAGACCACTGACATAGTTGCAAACGTAACAGGCAAACATTACGACTGAAGAAACTTCACAAAATGTCAAGTGTAATTTCTTACCTATCAATAATAATCTTGAATATAAGTGAATTAAATACTCCAATCAAAAGACAAAGGATGATGGAGTAGATTTTTAATATATTCAAGTACATTCTGCCATCGAGAGACCCATTTGAGCTTTAAGGACACACATAGGCTATATGAGAGGGAATGAAGAAAATATTTCATGCAACAAGTAACCAAAAGAGAGCAGAGGTGGCTATGTTTACATAAGGTTAAAATAGACTTCAAGACATAAACCGTTACAAGAAACAAAAACATCATTATTTAATGATAAAGGGGTCAACTCATCAAAAGAACACAACAATTTTATGTGCCCAACATTGGAGCAACTAAACATATGAAGTAAATATTAATGGACATGAAGGAAGAATCTGAGAGAAATACTCTAATACTAGGAGAATTGTATATTCCACTTCCAACAACAAATAAATCAACCACACAAAAAATTAGTACGTTTATACTGGTCTTCAACTGCACTTTAGAGCAAATGGATCTAAAAGACATATATAGAACTTTCTATCCAAAAGCAACAGACAAAACAAAAAAAACTGTGAAAGACTCAAATAATTAAAATCAGAAATGAAAGTGAAAACAGTTGCCTCAGAAATAAAAAGGATTTAAAAGAAATATTATAAATAATTATATGCTAACAAATTAGATAACTTAGAGGAAATGAATAAATTCCTAAAACAATGCAGTCTACTAAAATTAAATCAAGAATAAATACGAATCATGAACAGCACAATAACAAGAGATTAAAGAAGATATTAAAAACCTTCCAATGAAAGAAAAGTTTTAGAAGTATTGGTAATAATTCTTTGAATGTTTGGTAGAATTTAGAAATTATACCACTTCTTCCAAATTTCTACAAAAGAAAGAAATTCTACCAAACATTCAAAAAATTATTACCAACACTTCTAAAACTTTTACAAAAAAAATAGAGCTATGGAGAATACTTCCAAGCATATTTTATGAGGTGAGTATCACTTTCATATCTGACCCAAAGATATCACCAGAAAATAAAAGTAGAGGCCAAATATCTCTAATGAACACTGATGCAAAAAGCCTTAGCAAAATATTTGCAAATGGAAATCCAACAATACATCAAAAAGATTATACATTATGATCAAGTGGGATTTATCCCTGGCATGCAAGTTTGGTTTAACATATGCAAATTGATCAATGTGATACATTACATTAACAAAATGAAAGAAAAAGACACATTTTGATCTCAGTTAACACAGAAAAACTGTATCACAATGTTTAGCATTCTTAATTGATAAAAACTTTGAGCAACTTAGGTATAGTAGAAAAGTTCCTCAACATAATAAAGGCCATTTATGAAATATTTACCGCTAATATCATTATTGATGGGAAACAACTGAAAATGTTTCAAGAAATAGTACAAGACGAAGATGCTTGCTCTCAATGTTTCTACTCAACATAGTAATGGAAGTACCAGTAAAAGCAAACAGGTAAGAAAAAGACTTAACAACTTTCCAAATCAGAAAAAAATGAGTAAATTTTCCCTATTTGCAATTAATGTAATCTTATACATAGAAACCCCAAATATTCCACAAAAATCTATTAAAAGTAATAAACTTAGTAAAATTGCAAGATACAAAATTAACACACAAAAATCAATAGCATTTCTACATACAAATAGCAATCTAGCTGAAAAAAAATTCAAGAAAACTATCTTGTTTACAATACCATTAAAAAATATGTACTTGACCCTTGGATAACTTGGGTTTAAATTGCATGGGTGAGTTTCTATGTGAATTTTTAAAAATATAGTCAGCCCTTTGTATTCATGGATCATGCGTCTGCACAAAATGTGGATTGAAAATGTAGTATCCACAGGATGCAAAACCTGTGTATATATGAAAGACTGAATTTTGTATACACAGCTTCTGAAGGGACAAT
Organism: Leontopithecus rosalia; assembly: GCA_028533165.1. Taxonomy (NCBI): domain Eukaryota; kingdom Metazoa; phylum Chordata; class Mammalia; order Primates; family Cebidae; genus Leontopithecus; species Leontopithecus rosalia. Next base: position 50,122,747 of record CM052652.1, read on the forward strand.
TGGAAATGTGAATATATGTGAAGTTTTGTAATTGCAGAGGTTCTGAAACTCATCATTGATACAAAAACTGTACTTAGGAATAAATATAACCAATGAGGTAAACGATTTGTACACTACAATTATAAATCAATGATATAAAAAATTAATGAAGACAAAAATAAATGAAAAGATATTCCATGTTCATGAGTAGGAAGAATTAATGTTGTTAACACATCTGTATTACCTGAAGAAATGAAGAGATTTAATGTAATCTCTATCAAAATTTCAATATTATTCTTTGCAGAAATAGATAAAAGAATCCTAAAGTGGTTATGGAATCACAAATAAATCCTCAATATCCAAAGCAATACTGAAAAAGAAAAATGAAGTTGGAAGCATGACACTTTCAGATGTAAAATTATATTACGAAGCTATGTTAATCAAATTAATATTGTGCTAGCCTAAAAACAGAAACAAAGACCAATGAAACAGAAATGAGAGTACAGAAAAAATTCAAACCTAAATGGTCAACAAATTTTTGACATGAGCACCAAGAGGATATGGTGGGAAAAGACAGTCTCCTCAATAAATGGTTCTGGGAAAACTGTATTTCTACATGCAAAAGAATTAAACATGACTCTTATCTTACAACATGCACAAAAATAAAGTCAAGTGAATAAAAGGCCCAAATGTAAGAACTGAAATCATAAAAATCCTAAGGGAGAATCTAAGGAAAATCTTCCTTGATATTGGTCTGGGCAATGGTTTTTTGGATATCACACCAAAAGTCTAGCTACAAAATCAAAAGTAAATAAATAGGACTACATCAAACTAAAAAGATTCTGCACATCAAAGGAAACAATCAACAAACTAAAAAAGCAGCCTAGAGATTGGAAAATATATTTTCAAACCTAATATCTGATGAATGATTAAGATCAAAAATTTATTTTAAAAACTTACATCTCAATTGCAAGAAAATAATAACCTGAATAAAAAATGGACAAAGGACCTGAAAATCATTTCTCCAAGGAAGACATAAAAATGGGCAACAGGAATATGAAAATGTGCCCAACATCACTAATCATTAGGAAATGCAAATTAAATGTAAATTATCTCATTATAAGATATCACCTCATACCCTTTAGGATAGCTATTATCAAAATGACAAGAGAGCACAAAGGTTGTCGAGAGTGTAGAGAAACAAGAAAGCTAGTAAACTGTTAGTGGGGGTATACATTGATAATGCCAGTATAGAAAACAGTATGGAGGTTTCTAAAGAAATTAAAAATAGAAGTACTTTATGACCTAGCAATACCTTTACTAGGTGAAAAACCCCAAGAAGATGAAATTACCACCTGATAAAGACATCTGCACTTGCATATTTATTACAGCATTATTCACAATAATCAACATATGAAAATAATCTAAGTGTACATCAATGGATAAAGGGACAAAGAAAATGTGTCTTATGTTTAAAAGGAATATTACTAATTTTAATAAAGAGATCTTGCTATTTGCTACAACATGAATAGATGTGGGAATCATTATTCTAAGCAAATAAGCCAAACTTTGAAAGAAAAATATTTCATGATATTACAAACATGTAAAATCTTTTTAAAACTTTGTCAAATATGCAAAACTAGAGAATAAAACAATGATTAACCAAGGGTAGGGATGAAGAATGACAGTGGGAGAAAAATTTCAAAAGATACCAAGTAGTCTACATGTTGGATAAACAAGTCTAGGAATCTGATGTACAATGTGAGGACTATAGATAGTAAAATGTATTGTATTTTAATTAAATAAGTAGAGTTTAGCTGTTTTGTCACCTATAATAATGTAACTATGTGACATGATAGATAAGTTAAATGGCTTCACTATAGTAATCACTTTATTCTCTATATGTATCCTGTAATACCATGGTGTAAACATAAAATATATACAATACAATTTACAATAAACATTTTTAATAGATATACAACAAAAGAGAAGTAAACTCTGACTATAAGAACACAGCCTAAATCAAATAAGAAATAGAAAGATTGAGCAGATTAATAAGAAATAAGGGAGAAGAGCTGACTAGACATGGCCGGGAAGACCTTCTGGCACGAAGAGATCAGACCGTTAAGAAGACTGCTACACTCTAAGCAGATCTTCAGAAGCAAGGCACTGAGAGCAAATGGAGGAAGGATGCAGACCCTAAGCTGAAAGCACAGAAAGCTGCAAACTCTGTATGAGATTGCCCAGGACCAGGACTTACCCCTGGCCTGGGGAAGCTCATAGGGAAGAGGTGAGTTAAACAGGTATGGAGTGGCCCACTCTTACCACTGACGTCCAGAATTCTATCTGCAGAAGATCCCACAAATCATGCAGACATTTGAGCTGGTTTGGAGAGCTTCTTGGAGAGTTGGCAGGGACAGAATTTTAGCCTGTGCAGAGCCCAGATGGTCTGGCATAGGAAGGACTGCAGAGGAGCATGGCTAAGGACACCAATCCTCCTAGGTTTGCCCTGCTCCACAAGGTTGGTTTGGCCTACATAAACTGTCAGACCTAGACAGAAAAGGGCTATCTATCCCATGGAATGGGACTAGTCTGATCTGAGCATCCATGTCTACTAGCCTTTCCCAGGGTCCCTATCTGGCTGCACCTGCTTGCAGCACAGCCTCAGATGAAAAACAAGTGTTCTTCCTAGTGGCCAGTATCAGAATTTGTATGCTGGTATGTGCTTGCACACAGACTTCCCCAACCACCTTGCCTGTGCACATGCACAAAGGGACATTGTCATCAGGCCACTACCAGCACAAATAGGTGCAGAACTCAATTTCACCAACACACTATCAATGCTGGCATTTTAATCAACAACAATCAAAAAGAAAAAAAAAGATCAAAGGGGAAACACTGACAAAGAAACACATTATATAATGATAAAGGGCTCAATTCAACAAAATTAAACTATCATAAATATGTGTGCAGTCAACACTAGAGCATCCAAATTTACAAATTAATTTCTTAGTGACCTACAAAGAATTGTACTGGTCCAAAAACTAACCTCCAGTTAGTTTTGGTTAGAGACAGAAAAGTGCAATAGGTTGGAGAGGCCAGAAATGAAGCCACACACTTATTATCATCTGATCTTTGAAAAAAATCAACAAAAACCTGCACTAGCAAAAGGATTTTATATTTAATAAATGGTGCTGGGATAACTGACTAGCCATAAACAGAAGATGGAAACTGGACCCCTTCCTTACACCACATACAATAATCAACTCAAGATGAATTAAATATTTAAATGTAACCCCTAAAACTATAAAAATCCTAGAAAAATAACAAAGAAGTATCATTTTGAACACAAAACCTGGAAAATACTTGATGAGAAAGATGCCAGATAAAATTGCAACAAAAACAAAAATTTACAAGTGGGGCTTAATTAAATTAAAGAAGTTCTGCACAGCAAAAGAAACTATCAACAGAATAAACAGATATCCTACAGACTGGAAGAAAACATTTGCAAACTATGCATCTGACAAAGGCCTACTATTCAGAGTCTATATGGAACTTAAATAAATTAACAAGCAAAAAACAAGCAACCCCATTTAAAAATGGGCTAACACTCTGTACATGAACAGACACTTACTGAAAGAAGACATATATATGAGCAAGAAGCTCATATAAGAAAAAATGTTCAACATAACTAACAGATTAGTCTGTTCCCAAGCTGCTGATAAAGACATATCTAAGACTGGGTAATTTATTAAGGAAAAAAAGTTTTAATGAATTCACAGTTACATGTGGCTGGGGAAGCCTCATAATCATGATGAAAGGCAAAAGGCACCTGTTACATGGTGGCAGACAAAAGAGAATGAGAGCCAAAGGAAGGGAGAAACCTTTTATCAAGTCTTCAGATCTCATGAGACTTATTCACTATCATGAGTTTATTTATTACTGAGGTAAAATGAGGAATCTGAGGCAAGTATAAGAAAGTGAGAAGTTAATTTATTCAGTTTCTGGGCGAGCTTCAGTGGTCCAAGGGAGGGCCAGAGAAGTAGCACCTGTCTGTTCAGGGCATAGGGTTTTATGGGGAGGGCAGGCAATTGATTGGCTACTGGGGAAACAAAGAGAAGGCATTTCTATTGGCCACTGAGGAGCAGGAAGTACATGGAGTTAAAGTAGGAAGGACATGAAACTAGCTGCCATTGGTAGGCGGGCGGGATCTTGGGTAAGTGGGCCTTGAATGACTACTGGGGAAACAAAGAGAAGACATTTCTATTGGCTGTTGAGGAGCAGGAAGTGCATGGAGTTAAAGTAGGAACTACATGAAACTAGTTGCCATTGGTAGGCGGGCGGGACCTTGGGTATGCAGGCCTGCCTGGGGGAGCAGGCTGTTGCTGGGCAGGATATGGTGGGGCTTCTTTAAAAAATTTATCTGCAGGGTTTTTTAACAGTGGGCTGGAGGTTGGATGCATAATTTAGTGCTGAGTGTGGGCTTGGGCATGGTATGTAGAGGCGGGTGCAGGGAAGCTATGTGGGGAAGCCAGATAATGAGCTCGGGTGATGACACAGTTATCAGGCATGGAGAGTGATAAATGTGTCGGTTTGACTCCCAGCAAGGCAACTGGCCTTACAATGAGAACAGTACAGTGGAAACTGACCTTATGATTCAATTATATCCCACTGGGTTCCTCCCACAACACAAAAGAATTATGCATGCTACAATTCAAGATGAGACTTCATGGGGACATGGCCAAACCATATTATCTGCTCTTGGCCCCTACCACATCTCATGTCCTCACATTTCAAAACCAATCAGGCCTTCGCAACAGATCCCCAAAATTTTAACTCATTTCAGCATTAACCCAAAAGTTCAAAGTCTCATCTGAGATAAGGCAATTCCCTTCCACCTATGAGGCCAGACAATCAAAAGCACATTAGTTTCTTCTGAGAAACAATGGGGGCACAGGCATTGAATAAATAGTCATACCAAATGGGAGAAATTGGCAAAAACAAAGGGACCACAGGCCTCATGCAGGTTTGAAATACAGCAGGACAGTCAAATATTAAAGCTCCAAAATCATCTCCTTTGACTCCATGTCTAACATCAATGTCACACTGATGCAAGAAATGGGTCCCATGGTCTTGGGCAACTCTGTCCCTTTTGCTTTGCACAGTACAGCCTCACTCCTGGTTGTTTTCAGAGGCTGGTGCTGAGTGCTTTCAGTGGCTTTCAGTTGCTTTCAGTGGCTTTTCCAGGTGCATGGTACAAGCTTTCATTGTATCTACCATTCGGGGGTCTGAAGGAAGGTGGCCCTCTTCTCAGAGATCCACTAGGCAATGCCCCAGTGGGGACTCTGTGTGGGGATTTCAGCCCCACATTTTCCTTATGCACTGCCCTAGCAAAGGTTCTCCATGAGGGCCCTGCCCCTGCAGCAAACTTCTGCCTGGGTATCCAGGCATATCCATACATCCTCTGAAATCTAGGTGGAGGTTCCCAAACATCAATTCTTGACTTCTTTGCACTCACAGGGTCAAGACTACATGGAAGCTGCCAAGGTTTGGGGCTTGCATCATCTGAAGCAATGGCCTGAGCTATGCCTTGGCCCCACTTAGCCATGGCTAGAATAGCTAGAATTCGGGGCACCAAGTCCCTAGGCTGGATAGAGCAGGGAGGCCCTGGGCCCTGCCCACAAAACAATCTTTTTATTCTAGGCCTCTCAGCCTACAATGGGAGGGTCTGCCGCAAAGGTCTCTGACATGCCCTAGAGACATTTTCCCCATTGTCTTGGTGATTAACATTTGGTTCCTCATTATTTATGCAAATTTCTGCAGTCAGCTTCAATTTCTCCTCAGAAAATGGGGTTCTATTTTCTACTGCATCATCAGGCTGAAAATTTCCCAAACTTTTAACGTCTGCTTTTTTTTTCAACATAAGTTCCAATTCCAAACCATATTTTTGTGAAAACATAACACTGAATGCTTTTAACAGCACCCAAAGCACATCTTGAATGCCTTGCTGCTTAGAAATTTCTTCCATCAGATACTCTAAATTATCTCCCTCAAGTTCAAGTTCCAAAAAGCTCTAGGACAGGGGCAAAATGCTGCCAGTCTCTTTGCAAAAACATAGCAAGAGTCATCTTCACTCCTATTCCCCAAAAGTTCCTAATCTCCGTCTGAAACCACATCAGCCTGGATTTCATTATCCATTTCATTAACAACATTTTGGTCAAAGCCATTATAGAAGTCTCTGGGAAATTCCAAACTTTTCCAGATTTGTCTGTCTTCTTCTGAAGATCAAACTCTTCCAGCCTCTGCCTGTTACCCACTTCCAAAGTCACTTCCACATTTTGGGGTACCTTTACAGCAGCACCCCATTCCTGGTACCAGTATACTGTATTAATCTGTTGACATGCTGCTGATAAAGACATATCTGAGACTGGCTAATTTATAAATAAAAAGAGGTTTAATGGACTCATAGTTCCACATGGCTGGGGAGGCCTCTCAATCATAGTGAAAGGCAAAAGGCACATCTTACATGGCAGCAGACAAGAGTGAATGAGAGCCAAGGGAAAGGGGAAAACCCTTATCCAGTCACCAGATCTTGTGAGACTTATTCACTGCAATGAGAATAGTATGGGGGAAATAGACTCTATGATTCAATTATCTCCCACCAAGTTTCTCCCTCAACACATGGAAATTATGGGAGCTATGATTCAAGATGAGATTTGGATAGGAAAACATCCAAAACATATCAGCTAATCATTAGAGAATGCAAATTGAAACCCAAACAAGATTTTGTCTCACACCTGTCAGTGGCTATTAATAAAAATTCAAATGATAATACATACAGGTGAGATTGTGGCAAAAAGTGAATACTTATACACTAGCGGTGATAATGTAAATTAGTTCAGCCATTGTGGAAAGTGGTTTAGAAGTTTCTTAAAGAACTTAAAACAGAAATACCATTTCACCCAGCAATCCCATCACTGGGTATATACCTAAAGGAATATAAATCATTCTATTATAAAGACACATGCACATGTATATTCTTTGCAACACTATTCAAAATAGCAAAAGATTGCAATCAACCTATATGTCTGTGAGTTGTGGCATGGAAAAAGAAAATGTGATATGTATACACCATGGAATGCTATACAGTCATAAAAAAACAAAGTGAACATGTCTTTTGCAGCAACATGGATTGAACTCAAGGCCATTGTTCAGAGTAAATAAATGCAGAAATAAAAAACCAAATACCACATGTTCTCTCTTAAAAGTGACGAGTTAAACATTGAATGTATGAACACAAAGAATGGAACAATAGAGAGTAGGCCTTCTTTGAGTGTGGAGGGTAGGAAGCAGATGGATATCAAAAAACTACTTGCTCATTCCTGGGATGATAAAATAATCTGTATAGTAGCAGCCATGACACACAATTTAACATACATAGAAGTTACCTTAATACATATAGGAAAGCCAACTGCTCATATCATAGTTAATGAAGAAAAACTGAAAACTTTTCTGCTAAGATCAGAAACAAGGCAAGGATGCTCAGCATCATCATTTCTATTAAACATAGTGCTGTAAGCCCTCCTGAGAGCAATTAGACCAGAAAAAGAAACAAAATTCATCTAAATCAGAAAAAAAGTAAAATTACAGCTGTTTGCAGATAACAGGATCATGTATGTAGACAATCCTTATGCTACAACAAAAAAGACTTTCAAAACTAAGAAAAAACTTCAGGAAATTTGCAAGTTCCAAAGTCAAGATACAAAATTCAATCCTGATTCTACATACAAACTACCAGAAAATGATATTAAACAAACAATTCCATTCACAATGGTAACAACAAATTAACATTTAAAATACTTTAACCACACAGGTGTAAGATTTGTACCCTGAAAATTATAACAAATTGAGGAAAGACATTGAAGAAGATAAAGATAAATGGAATAATGTTTCATACTCACTGATTAGGAAATTTAATAGATAAAATATTTCTATCCAAAGCAATCTATAGATTCAATACAATCTCTATTATAATTCCAATGGCACTGATAACAGAAATAAAAAACAAATTTGAAAATTCATATGAAACCACAAATGACAACATATTGCCAAGTAAATCTTAAAAAAAAAAACAAGTTAGAAGCATCATCAGACTTTTTGCTTCTAAAATATATGACAAAGCTACAGTAATCTAAACAATAAAGTACTGGCATACAGACATATAAATCAATGAAACAGAACAGAGCACCAAAAATAAATCCATCCTCCCACAGTCAACTGATCTTTGACAAAAATATAATAAAGAAAGCATAGAATCTTGAATAAAAGATGCTGGGAATACCACCTATCCATAAGCAGAAGAATTAAATTAGACCCTTTTCTAACTCCATATACAAAAAGCTACTGAAAATGAATTACAGACTTAAACATAAGACCCATAACCATAAAACTACTGGAAGAAAACATGGAGATATAGAAGAAATGCTATTGATTTTGGTCTCGGTTATAATTTTGTTTTGTTTTGACCCTAAAAGCAAAGTCAAGAGAAGAAAAAAAGGCAGGTAGAAATGCATCAAACTAAAAAGTCTTCTGCACAACCAAGAAAACAATCAACAGAGTGAAAAGGCAACATATGGAATGAGAGAAAATAATTGCAAAACATATATATGATAGGTGGTTTATATTCAAACTTTATCAGTAATTCAAACCATAAAAATCCTAGAAGAAAACCTAGGCAGTACCATTCAGGACATAGGCATGGGCAAAGACTTCATGACTAAAATACCAAAAGCAATTGCAACAAAAGCCAAAATTGACAAACGGGATCTAATTAAACTAAAGAGATTCTGCATAGCAAAAGAAACTAGCACCTGAGTGAACAGACAGCCTACAGAATGGGAGAAAATTTTTGCAATCTACCCATCTGCCAAAGGTCTAATATCCACAACCTATAAGGAACTTAAATTTTCAAGCAAAAAGCAACCCCATCAAAAAGTGTGCAAATGATACAAACAGACACTTTTCAAAAAAAATAAAATAAAATAAAAGACATTAATGTGGCTAAACATATGGAAAAAAACTTATAATCACTTACAATTAGAGAAATGCAAATCTAAACTACAATGAGATACCATCTCCTGAAAGTCAGAATAGCAATTATTAAAAAGTCAGGAAACAATAGACACTGACGAAGCTATGGAAAAATAGAAATGCTTTTACACTGTTGGTGGGAGTGTAAATTAATTCAACCATTGTGGAAGACAGAATGGTGATTCCTCAAGGATCTAGAACCAGAAATACCATTTGACCCAGCAATTCCATTACTGGATAGATACCCAGAGGATTATAAATAATTCTACTGTAAAGACATATGCACACATAAGTTTATTGCAGCAGTATTTACAATAGCAAAGACTTGGAACCAACCCAAACTCCCATGAATGAGAGACTGGATAAAGAAAATGTGGCATATATACACCATGGAATATTATGCAGCCATGAAAAAGAATGAGTTCGTGTCCTTTGCAGGGACATGAATGAAGCTGGAAGCCATAATTCTCAGTGAACTAACACAGGAACAGAAAATTAAACACATGTTCTCACTTATGAGTGGGAGCTGAACAAGAAGAATGCATGGACATGGGGAGGGGAACAACACATACCAGGGGCCTGTCTGTGGGTGGGAGGCAAGGGGAGGGAAAGCATTAGGACACTACCTAATCCATTCAGGGCTTGAAACCTAGATGATGAATTTATAGGTGCAGCAAACCACCATGGCATTGTATACCTATGTAACAAACCCTGACATTCGGCACATATCTCCCAGAACTTAAAGTAAGATTTAAAAATAAATAAATAAATATGGAAAAAAGTAAAAGCTAAAAAAAAATAATGTATTGGATCTTGAAAATAAAACCTTGTCTAAAAACCTTTGTGAACTTAAAAAAAATAGAAAAACAATTTGAATAGCTATTTCACAAAAGACATACAAATGACTAACAGGCATATTTAAAAATGCTCATTAATCATCAGTGAAATGGAAATCAAAGCCACAACGGGATGCTAGTATATACCTGATATAATTGCTAGTATCAAAAACACAGAAGACAAATGTTGGCAAGGATGTGGAGAAAAGGGAACCCTTGTGCACTGTTGATGAGAATGTAAATTAGCACAATGATTATGGAAATGAGTATGGAGGCTTCTAAAGAAATTAAAAGTATAAATACCATATGACCCAGCATTCCTATTTCTGAGTATATATCCAAAGTACATGAAATCAGTAAGTTCAAGAGATATTTGCATCCAAACGTTAATTGCAGCATTATTCACAATAAGCAAGACATAGAAACAGTTTTAATGCCAATAAACAGATGAAAAATTGATAAATAAAATAAAGTATATATTTAATATAAGGTGAAATATTTTCAGAAATAAAAAGAGAAAAATCCTGCTGTTTGCAACCGAGCAACATGGATGAACCTGTAGAACATCCTGCTAAGTGAAATAAGACAGGCATAGAAAGACAAATACTTCATTATCTCATTTACATGGGGAATTTTAGAAAGTCAAGCTCCAAAAAGGAGAAAATAGAATGGTGTTTACCAGGATCTTAGGGAAGAAGGAAATGATATATTGGTCAAAACAAACAAAGTTTTAGTGATGCAAAATGAGTAAGTTCTGGAAATCTAATATACCAATTTGATTATAATTAAACATGTTTTATCAAATAGTTGAAATTTGCTATGTAACTAAATCTGAAGTGCCCTTACTACAAAAATGGCAATCATATGATATAACCAATATCTTAATTCACTTTATTATGATGATTATTTTATAATGTATATATATGAAAACAATTTTAATTTGTCAATATATACACATGATTTTAATTTTTCAATTATGTCTCAAAGCTGAAAACAATGTCAAAGTAAACTTGATCATAAGATGCTGTGGGGAATAAAAGACTCTAAAGTAATTGAAATGTCAAATAATGCAAAGCTGATATTAACAAATACTGGAGACCTCTAAACACCTGGAGATATTAGGTCCTGAAGTGCCCTGCATACTCAGGGACTAGGTAAGATTACCGTAACTATAGTACCTCATATTGTTCAAGCCAGCCCAGTCATCAAAAAGAAGATTAGATGTCCTTCAGAATTTCAGGACAATGCTCCAGCTTTTAGAAATATTTGTTTAAAAAATAGAAATAAAATAACAGATACAGCAAAAGAGTAAACAAACAAGGAAAACATTCATGGTGTATTAGCCCAATTGTAAAACAAACTAATTCATCCAAAATCTTACAGAAAACTTAACTGATACAAGAAAAAATTAAGTGATCTTATGAATCAGAAACTATATTAAAATTCATTTTAACAACTGCATATGTACAAGTCCTCAGTTCATTATTCTTCAGACAGTTTCATTACTCTACAGAGCCAGATGGAAATGCATATTTCTCCAGACTATGCATCTCTAAGTGACTGGCCAGGAGTGAGGTTGCTTCCAGACTCACAATATTATAATGGATCACATACCAATTAGCAGCAGAAGAAAGTAGTCTTTACAATACATATAATTTAAATATACTATGAGCAGGGTTTTCACTTTAGCTAAAGCCTTTCTGTGAGGAAAATGCACTCTGGAGTCCTTTTCTCTTCCCATTGCAATGGCAAAAAATAAACTAAAAAAAAAGTTTTACCTCCAAATCTGCCTCAGATATAAATTAAAATGGCTAATTCTATCAGGTGGAAAAAGATGGGGTGATTTCTCACAACAGGGAACCACCATTTAGAATTCGGAGCTCTGTCCTCTCCTTGTATTACTCATATTTATTTCCTGTGGGTTTAGAGAAGCAAGAACTACAAATGAATGGCATTCTTGACTGCTCACAAGGGATTTGCCTCAGCCAAACTTCTGTTTCAACTTTACATAGTTCCTAAGTCTCCAGGCTGCTTTTGTGATTCTTCTGTCAAAAATCTTCAAAGTTGTGACAGATCCAGAAACAAAGAGATTGGGAAGTTATACACATTGAGAGGACAAAGATAGCAAGATTAAACATATGGAAAGACTAATTCCAGAAGGGAAACATTCAGAAAAGACAGTGTCCCATCAAGATGATTTTAATGTTCTTTGAATCATTGACATCTCTCTGATGCAGTAAAAAGGACCCAGTCCAGAATCAGGGTCCTCCTTCTCTGAACAGAATATTGCCACTCTGGGGAAGAAGATTCAAGATGGCTCTGTAGGAGCAGCTCAGGATTGCAGCTCCCAGTGAAAGCACACAGGGTGAGTGGACACCACATTTCCAGATGGATCTTTATTGCCCACAGACCAGGAGATTCCCAGGTGGAGGAGCCCCATGGGTGGCCAGTACAGCTGTTTCATCCAGAGCGGCTGTTTCAGCTGGCACTGTAGTGCAGTGTCTCTCCTTATGAAATACACTGCTCTGGTTGCCCTGATAAACTGGCAATTGGAGATCCAGGAAACCAGATTAGCCCATTCATCTGATTAAACAGGACTGAAACATAAAGCCAGGACAGGAGATTCCCAGGCAGCGACATTGTTTCAGCCAGCACAGTGAGTTGCCGCGTGGGAAGTTACACAGATCCTGGCACCCTTTCAGCAGGCAACTGGAACACCTGGGAGATAGTCAACCATTCAACTTAAAAAGAAAGGGCTCTGAGGCAGGGAGCCAGGTGATCAGGCTTGGTGGGTCCCAGGCCCACAAAAACAAACAAAAAAAACAAAAAACAGCAGTTGGAAATGCTTGGGGTTCAGAGTTTCATGGCAAGCACAGCTAAACCTGGGAGGGTTCAGCTCTGTGGGGGAGGGGCGTCCACCATTACCAAGGCACTTCATGCCTACGGAGGTAGTCTGTCATTGCTTATGCAGCCTGCCATTGCTGAGGCAAACCGCCGTTCCCAAGGCAACCTGCCATAACAGAGAGAGTCTGCCATTACAGAGGCGGGCCAACATTGAGGAGGCAGTTCTAACCACACCCATATAAACAGGACTGCAGGGAAATAAACAGGGCAGCGGGGCAGACACGGCAGCAGGGCGGAACCCACAGCAGCTCAGCAAAGCCTCTGCAGGCAGTGACTAGGCTGCCTTCTTGCTGGGAAACACAGCCCTGACAAAAAAAAAAGGCAGCAATGCAATAGATACTCATAAATAAAGCTCTAAGTCCCTGGGACAGAGCTCCTGGGGAAAAAAAGAGGGTTTATGAGTTCGGCTGCAGCAGACTTAAACATACGTGCCTAGCAGCTCTGAATGAACAATGGAGCTCACAGCTCAGCACTTGAGCTCCTATAAAGAACAGACTGTCTCCTAAAGCAGCTCCCTGACCCCTGTATATCCAAAGAGTCACCTCACAAAGGATTGATCAGACTGACATTTGGTGGACATCATCCTGGGACAAAGATAGCAGAAGAAGAAACTGGTAGCAACACTTACTGTTCTGCAGCTGCTGCAGGTGACCCCAGGCAAGAAGAGCTTGGAGTAAACTTCAGCAGTCCTAAAGCAGAGGGGCCAGACTGTTAGAAGGAAAACTAAGAGACAGAAATAACTTCATCATCAACAATCTGGATGTCCACTCAGAGACCCAATCTGAAAATCAGCAACTACACAGATGACAGGTGGAAAAATCCACAAAGATGGGAAGAAACCAGCACAAAAGGAGGAAAACACACGAAACTAGAACATCTCGCCTCCTACAAGGGATCACAACTCCTGATCAGAAAGGGAACCAAGCTGGATGAGAATGAGTTTGATAAAATGACAGAATCAGACTTCAGAAGGTGGGTAATCAGAAACTTCTGTGAGCTAAAAAAACATGTTCTAACAAAATGCAAAGAAACTAAGAACCTTGAAAATAGATTTGATGAAATGATAGTAAGAATGGACAACCTGAGAGGAATATGAGTGAATTGATGAAGCTGAAAAACACAACATGAGAACTTTGCAAAGCATGCACAAATTTCAATAGCCAAATTGACCAAGCAGAAGAAAGGATCTCAGAGGTCAAAGATCAATGCAGTGAAATAAAATGAGAAGGCAAGATTAGAGAAATAAGCACAAAAAGGAATGAATAAAGTCTCCAAGAAAGGTGGGACTATGTGAAGAGACCTAATCTACATTTGATAGGTGTACCTGAATGTGATGAAGAGAATGAATCCAAGCTGGAAAATACTCTTCAGGTTATTATCCAGGAAAACTTCCCCACCCTAGCAAAGCAAGTCAATATTCAAGTCCAGGAAATACAGAGAACACCACAAAAATACTCCTCAAGTAGAGCAACCCCAAGGCACATAATCATCAGATTCACCAGGGTTGAATGAAATGAAGGAGAAAATGCTATGGGCAGCCAGAAAGAAAGGTTGGGTTACCCACAAAGGGAAGCCCATCAGACTCACAGCAGATCTCTCAGCAGAAACCCTACAAGCCAGAAGAGAGTAGGGGCCAACATTCAGCATCCTTAAAGAAAAGAACTTTCAACCCAGAATTTCATATCCAGCCAAACTATGCATCACAAGTGAAGGAAAAAATAAAATCATTTGCCAATAAGAAAGTATTCAGAGATTTAGTCACCACCAGGCCTGCTTTACAAGAGCTCCTGAAAGAGGGACTACACATAGAAAGGAACAACCAGTACTAGCCACTCCAAAAACATACCAAACTGTAAAGAGCATCAACAAAATAAAGAATCTGCATCAACTAATGGGCAAAAAAGCCAGCTAGCATCAAAATGGCAGGATCAAATTCACACATAACAATATTAACCCTAAATGCAAATAGGCTAAATGCATCAATCAAGAGACACAGACTGGCAAATTGGATAAAAAGCCAAAACCCATTGGTGTGCTATATCCAGAAAACCCATCTCATATGCAAGGATACACAAAGTCTCAAAATAAAGGGATGGAGAAAGATTTACCAAGCAAATGGAGAGCAAAAAAAAAAAAAAAACAGGAGCTGCAATTCTCATCTCTGATAAAATAGACTTTAAAGCAACAAAGATCAAAAGAGACAAAGAAGGATATTACATAATGGTGAAAGGATCAATACAGCAAGAAGAGCTAACGATCCTAAATATATATGGACCCAATACAGGAGCATCCAGATATATAAGGCAAGTTCTTAATGACTTACAAAGAGGCTTAGACTCCCACACAACAAGAGTGGGAGATTTTAACACTCCACTGTCAATATTAGACAGATCAACCAGACAGAAAATTAACAAGGATATCCACGACCTGAACTCAGACCTGGAACAAGCAAACCTGATAGACATTTACAGAACTCTCCACCCCAAATCCACAGAATATACATTCATCTCAGCACCACATCATACCTCCTCTAAAATTGGCCACATGATAGGAAGTAAATCATTCCTCAGCAAATGCAAAAGAACTAAAATCATAACAAACAATCTCTCAGACCACAGTGCAGTCAAGTTAGAACTCAGAATTCAGAAACTAACTCAGAACTGAACAGCTTCATGGAAACTGAACAACTGGCTCTTGAATGTTACAGGATAAACAGTGAAATGAAGGCAGAAATAAAGAAGTTCTTCAACACCAAGAGAATGAAGACAAAACATACCAGAATCTCTGGGACACATTTAAAGAAGTCTCTAGAGGAAAATATATAGCAATAAGTGCCCACATGAGAAGAGTGGAGAGATCCAAAATTGACACCCTATCATCAAAATTGAAAGAGCTAGAGGAGCAAGATCAGAAAAGCTCAAAACCTAGCAGAAGACAAGAAATAACTAAGATCAGAGCAGAACTGAAGGAGATAGAGACACGAAAAACCCTTCAAAAAAATCAATAAATTCAAGGGCTGGCTTTTCGAAAAGATCAACAAAATAGAGAGACCACTAGCCAGACCGATAAAAAGAAAAGAGAATAACCAAATAGATGCAATAAAAAGTGATAAAGGGAAAATCACCACAGATTCTGCAGAAATTCAAACCATCATCAGAGAATATTACAAACACCTGTATGCACATAAACTAGTAGACCTGGAAGAAATGGATAAATTCCTGGACACTTGTGTCCTCCCAAGCCTAAACCAGGAAGAAGTCAAAATTATGAATAGACCAATAACAAAGTCTGAAGTTGAGGCAGCAATTAAGATCCTACCACACAAAAAAAGCCCAGGTCCACATGGGTTCACAGCTGAATTTTACCAGACACACAGAGAGAAACTGTTACCATTCCTGCTGAAATTATTCCAAATAATCCAAGAAGAGGAAATCCTTCCCAAATCATTTTATGAGACCAACATCATCCTGATACCAAAACCTGGAAGAGACTCAACAAGAAAAGAAAACTTCAGGCTAATATCCATGATGAACATAGATGCAGAAATCTTCAATAAAATACTGGCAAGCCGATTGCAACAACACATCAAAAAGCTTATCCACCATGATCAAGTAGGATTCATCCCGGGGATGCACGGCTGGTTCAACATTCGCAAGTCTATAAACATAATTCAACATGTAACAGAACCAAAACCAAAAACCACATGACTATCTCAATTGATGCAGAGAAGACCTTTGACAAAATTCAACAGCGCTTTATTCTAAAAACCCTCAATAAACTCGGTATTGACGGAGCATATCTCAAAATAAAAAAAGCCATTTATGACAAACCAACAGCCAATATCATACTGAATGGGCAAAAACTGGAAGCATTCCCATTAAAATCTGACACTAGACAGGATGCCCCTTCTCACCACTCCTATTCAATATAGTACTGGAAGTTCTAGCCAGAGAAATCAGGCAAGAAAAAGAAATAAAGGGTATTCAAATAGGAAAGTAGGAAGCCAAATTGTCTTTATTTGCAGATGACATGATAGTATATCTAGAAGACCCCATCGTGTCAGCGCAAAGACTCCTGAAACTGGTAAGGAACTTCAGAGAAGTCTCAGGATACAAAATCAATGTGCAAAAATCACAAGCATTCCTATACAGCAATAACAGACTTAGAACCAAATCAAGAACAAACTGCCATTCACAATTTCTACAAAGAGAAAAAAATACCTAGGAATGCAACCAAAAAGGAACATAAAGGACCTCTTCAAGGAGAACTACAAATCACTGCTCAATGAAATAAGAGAGGACACAAACAGATGGAGAAACATTCCATGTTCATAATTAGAAAAAATCAATATCATAAAAATGGCCATACTGCCCAAAGTAATTTACAGATTCAATGCTATCCCCATCAAGCTACCAATGACCTTCTTCACAGAACTGGAAAAAACCACCTTAAACTTTATGTGGAACCAAAAGAGAGCCCGCATAGCCAAGTCAATTCTAAGCAAAAAGAACACAGCAGGAGGCATAACACTACCAGATTTCAAACTATACTACAAGGCTACAGTAATCAAAACAGCATGGTACTGGTACTAAAACAGAGATATAGACCAATGGAACAGAACAAAGGCATCAGAGGCACCACAACATATCTACAACCATACAATCTTGGATAAACCTGACAATAACCAGCAATGGGCAAAGGATTCTCTGTTTAATAAATGGTGTTGGGAAAACTGGCTAGCCCTGTGCAGAAAGCAGAAACTGAACCCCTTTCTGACACCTTACACTAAAATTAACTCCAGATGGATTAAAGACTTAAACAAAAGACCTAGCACCATAAAAACTCTAGAAGAAAATCTAGATAAAACCATTCAGGACATAGGAGTAGGCAAGGACTTCATGACCAAAACACCAAAAGCATTGGCAACAAAAGCCAAAATAGACAAATGGGACCTAATCAAACTCCAAAGCTTCTGCACGGCAAAAGAAACTGTCACTAGAGTGAATTGGCATCGAACAGAATGGGAAAAAAAATTTGCAGTTTACCCATCTGACAAAGGGCTGATATCCAGAATTTACAAAGAACTAAAACAGATTTACAAGAAAAAAGCAAACAAGCCCATCCAAAAGTGGACAAAAGATATGAACAGATACTTTACAAAAGAAGACATACATGAGGCCAACAAACATATGAAAAAATGCTCATTGTCACTGGTCATTAGATAAATGCAAATCAAAACTACATTGAGATACCATCTCATGCCAGTTAGAATGGCGATCATTAAAAAATCAGGAGACAACAGATGCTGGAGAGGATGTGGAGAAATTGAAACACTTTTACACTGCTGCTGGGAGTGAAAATTAGTTCAACCATTGTGGAAGACAGTGTGGTGATTCCTCAAGGACCTAGAACTAGAAATTCCGTTTGACCCAGCAATCCCATTACTGGGTATATATCCAAAGGAATATAAATCATTCTACTATAAGGACACATGCACACAAATGTTCATTGCAGCACTGTTTACAATAGCAAAGACCTGGAACCAACCCAAATGCCCATCCATGATAGACTGGACTGGGAAAATGTGGCACATATACACCATGAAATATTATGCAGCAATCAAAAACGATGAGGTCATGTCTTTGTAGGTACATGGATGAATCTGGAGAACATCATTCTCAGCAAACTCACTCAAGAACAGAAAATGAAATACCGCAGGTTCTCACTCATAGGTGGGTTATGAAGAATGAGAACACATGGACACAGGGAGCATAGCACTATGCACTGGGGTCTATTGGGGCGAATAGGGGAGGGACAGCGTGGGTGGGATTTCGGGAGAGATAGCCTGGGGAGAAATGCCAGACATGGGTGAAGGGGAGGAAGGTAGCAAATCACACTGCCACGTGTGTACCTATGCAACTATCTTGCATGTTCTGCACATGTACCGCAAAACCTAAAATGCAATTAATAAAAGAATATTACCACTCTGAAAGATAGGCTCTACATTTGAAAAGTAAAAAACTCATCTGTATTTTGTTTGAGTCATACCAATAGAGTAAGGATTCTAAACTCTGACTTCTGTTAGTATTAAGGGACTGAGCTTGCAAATTAGCACTGGCCCACAGGCCGTTAGTTGGATCATACTTATACCAAGTGCCATGTATGGTGTACTGAAAAATATCACGAGTATCTTTAAATAAATCTAGTTTTTCTCAAGCCATGTTATGGATAGCTTCATGCAGAAATTTTTCATATGATATCTATGCTCTGGAAAAATTTCAGATTCTGAAGGAATTCACCCAAATTCTCCATTCTCCCTCCTACTTAGCTCTAAATCCTAAGCATTATTAACCCACACTCTCTTGAACACCTTCTTTTCTACTCTTTATATCATTGGATATTTTTATTTAGCAAGTCTCAGAATGTTTTCAAAGAATTTTAGATTACAAATGTTCTGTACACTTGCCAAGGTGCTCTATAACTTACTCACTAACCCTAGCCTTTCTCTATTACTGAAACAGTGAATCTCAATCCTTACTGCACAGGAAAACCATCTGAAAATCTTAAGAAGATAAAAGAAGGTTTTGGACATATTCAAGACCAACTGAACCTCTCAGGATAAGGGTTTGACATCATAAAAACTTCCTAGGTGACATTGATATTCATCTGTGCTAAGAGCTCTGTACCAAAAGTTTAAAGTCAGATGAAAAGCAACATAGAACAGCTGACATTTCAAAGTTCAAAAGGATGGTTCTCTGTTATCCAGTGTTATCATCATAGATGAAACTGAAAGCATTTTGAATAGAGTTCCATAAGGCAAATTAAGGAGGATATAAGCAAGGCTCTCAACACCAAGGCTGTAATCCGCGAATCGCTCTGTGAGATTACAAACCATACTTTTATCTTCTTTCGTATCCATGCCCCAAAAGCAATTTGGAGGATGAAGGTTCAGAAGAGAAATAATCAAAATACTGCGGCAGGAAATCTGATCAGAAACATTCAGCAGAAGAAGAAAAATATCAGACGGCATTCATTAAACTCCCCAGAGGACTGAGAAACACTTATTTGAGAACTAGAAAATATCATCAGTTATAAAAGCAGTATGTCTTCTAAACTGAAAGAAACTATTGTAGTCAATATGATATTTGCAGGCAGGTGAAGAGTCTGGTGGTTATTGTAAGAAGATATATGTTATCTATAAAGACATCAAAGTGCTTGTGAGAAGAAATTTGTCTTATGAAACTTTACTTTCAACACTTAAGAATTATATCCAATGACTTACTAATGAATACCATTCCTAACATTATATGGAATAATTAAAATAAAAACCAGCTCCTTCATGTTACAGATTAAAAAATGTTTGTTTGACTGTATTGTGAAAACAAAGACTTAGTTTTATTTTAGATTGACTTTCCCAAGGCGTAATGTTGCTAGAAAGTTAGGGATAGAGCTTGCACAATCATCAACCTCAACGGGGTGAGACATTTCTGTTCAACCTTGTTTTCTATTCTTGAAAGTTTTGGAGGGTCACTCTCCACAGTATCAAAACTTAGGCCCTGTACCCACATAAATAATATCCACATCTGTACCTCTAACTTCATAACTTCTGTTTATTCATGGTTATTTCAGGTGAGGGTAAAATTGCATTGAATACTTCGCATTCATGGCTGACCTATTATACAAATCATTCACTCTTTGAGGGCCAAAGTGAATTCTAATATGCAGCAGCAATGAGATCCATTGCAAGAAAAGCGTAACAATCAGGTGGTGGGGTAAAATCCCAATTACGCTGGCTTCTCTTTTTCTGACTTCATCATTACAGATAACATTCTGAAAGTGTTGAACAGAGTAGTATATAAAAACCTAATCAGGTGAACTTGCTGAATAATAAAGGTATTAAACGTAATCAACAGGTAGAAAAAGTTTGATGTAATTGCATGCGGGTAGGTTGTGGGACTCCTACCCCATGCCAGTATCTAGGGGTGAATGTTTACAGCTGAAACCCCAGTGGGCATGTGTTACACGTTGCTCTTTTAGTTTAGCTGTCAGTAGGCAGCTTGTGTTGGCTGAATTGTACCCTATGCCTTATTGCAAGGACAGAAGACTTTCTGTATCCTGGGGTTTTTTGCCTTGGGGTACTAGAATAATCAGATCACAAGTGGGCTTGGGGTATGGGGGTGCAAGGTTTTATTGAGTGGAAGTAGCTTTCAGCAGTAGGGGAGCCAGAAGGGAGATGGAGTGGGAAGGTGATTTTCTCCTGGAGTCAAGCAGCTCAGTGGCCAAGCTTTCCTCCAACCACCCAGCCAAATTCCATGTGGTTCCACCAGTCAATGGCCTGCAGGTGCTCTTCCACTGGTGTATTCCTCTTGATGTCCACTGCTTGTGTCTGTGCCTACTGGGGTCTCAGGATGTTTATAAGCACAGGATGGGGGCATAGCAGGCCAGGGTGGTCTTGGAAAATGCAACATTTGACATGAAGTCAGAAATGCGTCGTCACCTAGGTCTATGGGTACAGGCCTGGGGGTGGAGCCCTTGCCAGGGACCCACCATTCTCCCAGAACTTCTCTGCCCACCTCCTGTATCAATAAGGCTTCTTTTCCTTACATTTTGCTCTGCTAGATTTTATATTTGCTTATTTTATTTTGTCCTGAGTTTTTATGTAAATATTATTTTTCTAAATCTTTAAACAGTATCTTCCAAACACATATTAGCATTATTTTCCAAATATTTAAATATAATTTAAATTGTTAGGAAATAATTTGGAGAGTACTCCAAATATTCAAATACATCTGGAAATGTCTCATATCCATGTTTACATACTTATATTTTTGTTCGCCACCCTTCTGGGTATCTCAGAGTTACTCACACCCCAGAGTGGCTTACACTTTTGCTCCAAATTAAAGGGCTGTTCTCTAGGTCATGGCTACACAAATGCATACCATGGATTATTTTTATTTCTCTGTGAAGCCACCTGTTTCTTGGACCACGTGTTTGTCTCTTCCTTAGTTTATCTCTTCACTTTTTCATAGCATGTTTTAATTAAGAGTGCATACGAGGCAAAATTTTTGAGTCCACTGATATTCAAAATGTCTTTGTTCCCTTCATATAATGTATTGACAACATATTTGGTCAAGGATTATAATGTCAAAATTTCTCTCCTGAATTTTGAAGCAATTGTTCCGTTGTCTTTTAGGTCCCAGTGTTTCTGTTCCGAAGTGTAATGCCATTCTGAGCTTTTGCCTTTTTGACTTTATCTGGAATCTGGTAGTACCTTACCCAGGTGTAGTGAAATTTTACTCTCATGAGTATTATTGTGAGTCTTTTGCTTTATTTATTTTACTGGTCCCTCCATGAAATTATAAATGTAAGGATTTCTATCCTTCAGTTTCAGAATATACTAATTTTCAGACAATATCCACTTTTTATATTATATAGTTCTTGTTAGTTGGATTTCTTCATTTTCACATATTCTATCTCCCAATTTTCATTTTTGTTCTCACTTTTGCTGTTCTAATTCATGAGAGATGTTCTAAGAGTTTTACTAGAAATATTAAGCCTCATTTATAAGATTAATGATTTTAGAAAACCTTTCTTTTTTTGCTTCTTTTTTCAATAATAATGTTCATACATATGAATGCAATATATTCTCATCTCTCTGTGTGATACTGTCTTTTAATATCTATAATTTATTGAATATTTACTGTATGCTAAATACTATGCTAGGCAAATTATATACATCATCATGTTTAATTTTTAAAACCACATTTAATGGTAGAAAATATTATTACCATTTGAAATACAAAGGTATCAAGAATAAGTTTTTATGTACAAATTAATTCTGATTATGTACTGTTATGTCAAGTAGTATATAATAATTAATATTTTACTTGCTGTACAACTTTTTGTTGGTAAATATCAATGGGAGACCAGTTTGACTAGAAAGTCCAAACTCCAAAGAAAGTTATATGAAACTACTGAGAGTGGAAGTGCTACTTCATTATAATATTTATACAATTTTATTTATAATTTTATATTATTATATTGTCACATTGTTCTTATTTTTCAGATTTTAGAGAGTAGTCTTCTTAAGGAGAAAGGCAATTTAAAAAAAAAAACTTACTTCCTAACTCGGCATTCACCTCAGTGCCTAGAAAATTAGTTGTAAGAAAGTGTCTCTAATTGAAAAACTTTTCAATACAAATAATTGCTGCTCACTTTTATTCATTCATTCATTCATTCATTCATTTGTTCATTTGTTTTCTGATAGGGTCTCACTCTGTCACTCAGGATATAGTGTGCTGGTATGATCATAACTCACTGTAACATTGAATTCCTAGGCTTAAGTAACCAACCTGCCAACCAAATAGCTAGGTCAACAGGCAAGTGACATGATGTCCAACTAATTTATTTAAACTCATTTTTACATGCAGATATCAGCATTCATATATTAAAGTTTTTAAAGAACTTACCTGTAGGCAAGTTAATATTTCTTTTTTTTTTTAGAATGAGAGGCTTTTTTTATATTATAAAACTTTAAAAAATACAAAAAATTTTTTATTACAAAGATTTGAAATCCATATGAGTCTGAACTAAGAAATGCACAGGGAGCAGGAAGCAAACACTTGTGTGCATTTGCTGATCTGTGGAAGTTAATATTTCTTTAAGTGTTTGTATGCATAAAGAAGAGATAACAATATTGTATGCTTCCTAGATTGTGGTAGAATTAACATGTATACATTTTATATATAGTGCTTAGCATACTGTTTAAATCCTACATAACTATAAAACACTTAGTAGCTACTCACTGCTATTTTTATTATTCTCCCAATTATCACCTTCATGATGTGAGATAGAAGAATAATGCATTCTTGCTGATTGGACTAGATTAAGATCAAACCCAGAAAATACAAAGGAAATTTAATAGTATAATTAAATGCATTAAAATGTACTCATTTTAAGTATTTTTCTTCATCTTCACAACATAGCACATGTTAACAGAATTAATTTGAAAATCAATCTAGAGCAGTATTTGAGGCTCCTGAATAAAAATCTCTTCAAACATTATAATATTCAAGTTTTTAGGTATTTCCTACAAGGATATTCATTTATTACATATAATATATTAAATTTTATTTTTTGAAGCAAAACTTTGGCTTGTTATCTCCAATCTAAATTACTTCCTCATTCTCCTATGAGCCTTAAGCATTTTATCAAGTGTTTATTAAAATGCCTATCATAATTTTCTTTCAATTTATTTATTAATTTGTATTTTATCTCCTCATTAAAGCCAAAGCTTCTTGAAGAAAATACCAATAACATGTACATCTTTGTATTTCTCCCAGCAACTAGAAAAATATCTTAGCTGTGGTAGAAACTGAAAAATAAATTGTTGAAGTGAATGTATATGATAATCATAAAATTAATATTAGATTTATGTAGCACAGCTATATGGAAGCAGTATAGGAAAACCTATTTACCTGAGACCCTACAAGTTTCCTCAAGCCAGAATGATTTGAAACTTGATATTCTTCAAACTTAACATATCTGTGACTTTTACATGCAGGAAAATGCTGCTGCAAAACACATAATATGCTTTTAACTGAGTCTTCATTGGTGCTTAGAAGTTTGTATTGATCAATCTTAACACATTTTTATGTTTCTCTAATAAGCAGCAACATACACATTCAGCATGCATTCTACTAAGATCACAGAATACAACAAAATTAAGTAACACATAAATGGATCAAACTCAAGATTTATTTTGTAAGTAGTGTGATCCACCAGTTATGTACCTAGCTAAAACTAAAAGTATTACAATACTTAATATTAAATCTAATATCTTTTTGAGTCACATAATGTTTAATAAGAAAAACTGAAATGCAAGAAAAAAATTAATGTTAGAAATCATAAATAAGATGGCAGTGGTAAGCAAAATCAAGTAAAAAATGAATTTTTAATTTGAATGTATTTAAAAACTGGGGGCCCAGATATGTTCAATGGTATAGTTGAGCAAACGATTAAGAAAAAAACACCAATTCTCTACAATCTCTTCAAATGCAGAAAGAATACTTTTTAACTCATTCTTTGAGTCCAGAAATGGCTTAATATCAAAACCAGCTGAATACATTACAGAAAAAGAAAAATATAGGCAATAAATCTAAAATATATTTGTAAAAACCCTCAACAAAATGTTAGCAAATCAAATCCAACAATGTACACAAAGAATAATATATTCTGACCAAGTGGGATCTCTTTCAAATACGAATATGCAAATTTCGTTCTACATTAGAAACTCAATGTATTCTATTGCGTAAACAGGCTAAGGAAGATAAATCATGTAACCATATAAAAAAATGTAGACTGAATATTTGAAGAAAACTACAACGTGTATTTGTGATAAAAGCTATCAGCACAATAGGAATAGAGGGGTATTTTTGCAACTTAATAAATAATACCTACAAAAAACCTACAGCTAATATTATACTTACTGATGAGAAACTAGAGGCTTTCCTTCTAAGATTAGAAATACGGGAATAATGTTAACGCTTACAACATCTTTTTCGTATTGTACTATAAGTCCTAGCTCATGCAATAAGAGAAGAGAATAAAATAAAAGTCATATAGATTGGGAAAAAAGTAACAAAACTGCCGTGTTCAAATTTAACATGGTTATTAATGTAAAAAATGAAAAATTACTGACAAAAATGACTTAATATTGAAAATAATTATAGTAAAATTTCAGGATATAATGTTAATGTATAAAAGTCAATTATTTTTCTATATGTCATCGATGAACAAATAAAATTTGAAGCTAAAACAAAATATCATTTACAGTAGTTCCTAAAATATAAAATACTTAAGTACAAATCTAACAAAATACAAATCTATATGAGGGAAACTATAAAATTCATAAAATGAATCAAAAAGAACTAAATAAATTAAGAGATATTCTATATTCATAGATAGGAAGATTCAAGTTTGTCAGCATGTCGGTTCTTCTCAATTTGATCTACAAGTTAAATGCTATTCCAATCGAAATCTTCACAGGTTTATTTATTTATTTATTTGAGACAGAGTTTCACCGTTGTTACCCAGGCTGGAGTGCAATGGCATGATCTCGGCTCACCGCAACCTGCACCTTCTGGGTTCAAGCAATTCTCCTGCCTCAGCCTCCTGAGTATCTGGGACTACAGGCGCGCACCACCATGCCCAGCTAACTTTTGTATTTTTAGTGGAGATGGGGTTTCACCTTGTTGACCAGGATGGTCTCTATCTCTTGACCACGTGATCCACTAGCCTCAGCTTCCCAAAGTGCTGGGATTACAGGTGTGAGCCACCGTGCCTGGCCTCTTCACAAGTTATCTGAAGAGGCAAAAGACACAGAATAGCCAATACAATACTGAAGGAGATGAGCCAAGTTGGAGTACTGGCACTATCTGACTTCAAGAGTTACTGTAAAAATATAATAATCAAGACAATGTTGTATTGGTGAAAAAAATAAACAAATGGCTACATAGAACAGATCAGAGAGCACAGAAATGGACTTACATAAATATAATCAACTAATCTTTGATGGAAGTTCAAATGCAATATGAGGAAGAAAAGGAAGTCCTTTCAACAAATAACACTGGAACAACTGGACATCTAGATGCAAAAATAAATCTAGACATAGACTATGTACCTTTCATAAAATTTAGCTCAAAATGAATAATAGACTTACATGTAAAATGCTAATATATGAAACTCCATAAGGTAACAGGAGAAAATGGATTTGGCCTTGGATACAGTGATAACTTTTTACATACAACACGAAAGCACAATCCATGAAAAAAGTAATTGATAATATAGCCTTCATTACAATTAGAAACTTCTGCTCTGCAAAAGACAGTATAAAAAAATAAGACAAGCCATAAACTAGAAGAAAATATTTAGAAAAGATGTATCTGATAATGGACTGTTATATAGAATATACAAATGATCCTTAAAACTCAACAACAAGAAATTTAACCACCTGATTTAAAAATAGACAAAAGACCTGAACAGGTGCCTCACCAAATAAAAGTACAGAGATTGCAAATGAGCATACGAAAATATGTTCAACATCATATGTCTTTAGATAATTGAAAATTAAAAAAACAATGACATCCTACTAAACACCTAACAGAACAGCCCAGATCTAAACACTGACAATGACAAATATTGGCAAGAATGTCTCATTCATTACAGTTGGGAATGCAAAATGGTACTGTCATTTTTGAAAGGCGTTTGGCAGTTTCTTACAAAGCTAAACTCTTATTATATGATCCAGCATTCAAGCCCTTGGTATCTATTCAAAAAAGCTGAAAACATATGTTCACACAGAAATCTGCATGTGAATGCTTATGGAAGCTTTTTCATAATTGCCATATTTGGAATCACCTAAGATGTCTTTCAGTAGGTGAACCAACAAACTGTGGCTAAATAAATAGATAAGTACATCCAGACAATAAAATATTAAGGGTTAAAAGAAAATGAATGATTAACCATGAAATTATCTGAAGGAATATCAAATGCATATTACTAAGTAAAATAAGTCAATCAGAAAAGAGAATATACTGTATGATTGTATGATTCCAATTATATAACATTCTGGGAAAGGCAAAACTATGGAGACAGTAAAAAGATCAGTAGCTGTCAGGCTATCCATGGTAGCACGTATGTATAAATAGAAAGAATTCAGAGATTCTTTAAGGCAGTAAAATTATTCAGCATGATGCTATAATTGTGCATATATCATTAAATATTTGTCAAAACCCACCCAAGAGTTATCCCTAACGTCAACTACAGATTTTGAGTGATAATCATGTGTCAATATAGATTCATTGATTGTAACAAATATTCCACTGTTGTATGGGATGTTGATAGTAAAGGAGGCTGTGGATATTGGGGGCACATGGCATATGAGCATTCCCTACAAACTCTGCTCAATTTTACTATAAACTAAAAATACTTAACAATAAAATACATTGAAAAAAGTTTGGTGAATCAAATGCAAAAAGTTTGATATAAAGTAAAAACAAAACTAAAGCGTGCGCACACACACACACACACACACACACGCATGGAAAGACAGAGGGAGAGAGAAAAACATATTAAATATCGACCTTTACTCTCCCTCAGAAATAGAGCACTTTAAATAGACCTGGGAAAGGAAGACTGTGCTGCCACAAGAACATTTTTATGTATCATTTTGTTAACTTTGAAATATACTTCTGGACCCCTTAGCCCAAGATATAAAATCTATAGGCTTGGGTTAGGCCTTCACTTGAGATTTGTTTATGATTTTTCCATATGAGCTTCTGTCACTCTACTAAGATTCTATGAGCCATAAATTTTCCACTTGGAAATTCCTCTTGATTTTTGAACATGAAACCACTGCATGCTATGGGCAACTTGGGATTTCTTTTTCAATTTCCTCAAGACCAAGGAATATGTCGTACCACTTAGACTATAGCCATGTATTAGCAATCTACAGTTTCTGCCTTTGACAGCTGACAGCTCAGTGAGGGAGAATAGTATTTTGAAAGCTGTGGGAATTCAATCATCGACTATTCCCTCATGGGCTCTCTTCCAAGGCATTGAACATGATTAAAGGAAATGTTACTTTTAGAAGTATGCATTGCTGTCAAGTAAAAGACACACACACACACACACACACACACACACACACACACACACACACAGCCACCACCACCAACAAAACAACATATAGTTATTACTGTTCTTTATTTTTACCTCAACCATCCTACAATTCCCTATTTTTTCACATTTATTTTCTTTAACGGTCAAATGTGAGATTGTGTGTGTGTGTGTGTGTGTGTGTGTGTGTGTGTGGCATGTGTGTGTTCAGGAGCCTTTTTGCTGGGAATCATCAGGCAAACTATAAGGTTCAGAAATAATGAAATCATACACTATCCTCTACCATAGAAAGAAGACACCAGAAATAGGTCAAGAGACCTTTGCTTGCATAAAAAGATATGAGCCCAAATCTAGGAATGTTTACTGATACAAGAAATAACAGAGTTATTATAAATATAAGAACATAAGCGGTCCAGAGTACTCAACTTAGGTGTTTGGAAGTCAAAACTAGTAACACCAACAATTTAAGGTTTATTTTCCCTCATTTGTGTCTTGAGAAAATAGGGCAGAAAATAAGGAGGTAAAATGTGTTAAAACTGGGACACTGCTTGGCCTCATATCTGTAGGCACATGAAGGCAGTTTTCTTTTTCTTTCTTTCTTTCTTTCTTTCCTTCTTTCTTTCTTTCTTTCTTTCTTTTCTTTCTTTCTTTCTTTCTTTCTTCTTTCTTTTTCTTTCTTTCTTCTTTCTTTCTTTTTCTTTCCTTCTTTCTTTCTTTTTTTTTAGGATATGAGAATTACTAGGGTTTACATACAGGAGACAAGAATCAAACTCACATTTTAAAATCAGGGAGTATGTGAGAGCTCTTCAACTGGTAAAATATAGTTAAAATACAAGTATAAATAATAGTCACCAGCTGACATGATAGCTTATATTATTTGAAGCTATTTTCTGAGGAGTCAACAGGAAGAAGGTATGGCCCCATAACCTCACCAGCCAGAGCCTAGGTTCAAATGCATGATGGCTCCATGATGAACTTCAAAATGTTTTCATGTGTCTGTCAATAAGGTTCCTGAGCTGACTCTATGAGACCAGGGGTTACTACAGCAATCTTGATATCTCATGTAGAGGTTACTTCATAACCAACAGAAAGAGAAATATGAGTGTAAGTGTAGTATAATACAGAGAGAGAGAGAGAGTAAGAGGAGCAAAATTCCATTTAAGATGATCCAGCAAATCAGAACTTAATAAAAAAGAAACAATCATATTCAAAAGGCAGTTGACAAAAATAGCTTTCTGAAATAATTTTAAAAAAAGAATATTAAATTTCTTGGAGGCATATATGAAGATCATTAATAAAAATAATAAAAATTACTGATACATAGCAAACAAAAATTTTTAAAAAATTGATTTATAAGCAGCATCTGTTAGAAGCCATTGGAAAGCAGTACTGAGGAATTCACCCAGAATATAACCAGAATACTTCAAAAGGTAAGTTGTTTAAAGCTATAGAGAATGCAATAGCAGCCTCCAATATTTACTCACTAGGCACTCAGTGAAAAGAGACTAGAGAGAATGAAAGAGAAGTAGTATTGGAAGTGATAATGACTTAGAATTTTCCAGAATGTAAGAAAGACCATAGTTAACAGATTAAAACAGGCATGTTTTACTGAGTGCCAAGTAGAAAAAATCAAAATAGATTTATAACTATACACACTGTAGTATAGTCTATGGAACATTAAGGTTAAAGACAAAATCTGAAAAACTAGCAAGTAAAAAGACAAATTACAGGTATGTAGATAATGACAAATAGCAGTCTTCTCATTAACAACAGTATAAGCAAGAAGAGAATAGAGTAGTAGCTTCAGAATGCTGATTGAAAATAACCATTGTTATAAAATTATATAGTCAATTACACTATCAGCCAAGATTTAGGAGGAACTAAGAAAAAGAAATCAACTAGACCTGTATAATCTAATGGGAGTTTATCTTCCATAAACTTTCTTGAAATAAATACTAAAGGAGGTGCTTCCACATTAAGAAAAGTCAACAGTACAGGAGTCTGGTGCCAAAAAAATTGCAATTAAAAAAATACTGAAATATATTTGCAAATTTAATTCAATATTTTCTATAAAATAATAACCAATTTTCACCTAAAGCATTTAGAAAAGATCAGTAGAGTACCAAAACTTCTACTCAAAAAAGCAAAAAACAGGAAAAAAAACAATGTATCTAAACACGTTAACAACAATAAATGATAACTGAGAAAGTTTGTGGCAGTATAGTCTCTTAGATTGGACAGCTTGCAGGAGTTACTTCTTAGAAACAAATTTATAGGATTCTTAAACAAAAATAGGAGGTGTAGACAAGATAGCAAATGTAAACAAAATTAAACCAGAAAATATATTACAATATTAAATCGGACAAATAGAATTTTAAGAAAAAGATATCAGCCGTTATAAAGAGTAATATTACAATTAAGAATAATTCTTCAAAAGTAGAGAACTCAAAAAAAAGAATACTTCAACAAATGTGGATTAAAACAGTGCTGCACTAATGGTGTAGTCTAGGCACCTAACCACCGTTAGACAGACTTTATCTGCGAGTACAGCTCAAATACCTTCAAGACTTCATCATCAGAAGACTACTGGTGGCAGTCTCGTCCTTATCCTTCTCATTGTATTTCATATGCCTCAGAAACTGAAATCTGTATTTTTTCCAAAAAGTACAGGTTCTTCCATGTTGAACATTCCCATTATAAATATTCAATCAGCTCAGCGTAATATGTTAAGTGACCCATGGTGCTAAGATATTAAATGGCTAAAAATGCTATCTTCAACTGTAAGGTTTAGCTCAGAGAAGTGCTTCATGAAAGAACAGCAGAAATACTTTTGGAAAGGAAAAGAGAAAGTGATTCTTTTTATATCTCTTTTTATGATGATAAATTTTGATGGAAAAGCCATTTTACCAGTAAGGAATTTCTAATGGAAAGAATATTCTCTACATCTCTATACATTTCTTTCTGTTGTTCATAGAATATTCAAACATAGAATAAAATTTGGATTAAAAATAATAAACTTCGAACAACATAGCAGACCAGAGCTATTTTTTTCTAATAATATGTTTTTCTGTCTAAAATTCCAAAATGAAGACTGAATATAGCGTTATTGCTAAGAGCAGTAAAAACATTTCAGTTTATTCTGCTGCACTAAAATGTGATTTCTATGTAAATATAACCTATATGTTCAAATATTGACTTCAACTGCACTCACAGATCTTTTGTTCTCAGGGGATAGATACTGAGAGGTACAGTTCAAGAGCATATGAATATTCAAACCTGGTATATCAGTTGCTAGAAGACCAACAATTCTACATTCCACAAGAGGGAAAACACACCTGTCATAATGTGACCCAAGCAGATCTACCTTCAATTATCAGAATTGATGTGGTTTCTAATAAACACAGATGTTTCCCCAACAAATTGATCTTTTGTCTTAGGCTGTATTGTGTTTCTCTACTTGAAGTTGATTTTATTTCTTCTGTCAATCTTTGTCCTGTTCTCCATTTCCACTGGGGCTATGTAGGTTTTCATTTTTCTCTGCCTCTCAATTGGTCTTTCTTCTGCTTCCTCTCTGCCCTAATTTCTCATTTGCATTATAGACAGAGCAGTATTTCTAATGTGTAAAAGTGAATATATTGCTGCTTTAAAGTGTAATTAGATGCATAAAATACAATGTGCAAAAAAAAAAACTAAACAGGATAAAGTTGAAATTCATTGGCATGGTATGAAAAGTCTTCAATGGTGTACCATTTCCATATGCCTATGAAGTTTCTTCTACTGTCCCTACCCTAAATGTATGACATATAACCATATCTATTTGCTAACTTTTCTCTGAATACATCAGTGACTTTTACTTGTCTGTCTTTGAGCATTCTGTTTCAAAAGCTGAGGATCTTTTAATCATTTTCAACTTACTTTAACTCCTCTAAGGAACCTTCTTGTGAAAGGTCATGGCTCCTAACAAGAGGAATTAATTGTAACCTACAATGTTATTCCATAACACTATGCTCATTCCTGTTTTGTAACATCTGATTATTAAACAGGTCAGCTGGATGAAAAATGTAGAACTAGGCCGGGCGCGGTGGCTCAAGCCTGTAATCCCAGCACTTTGGGAGGCCGAGGCGGGTGGATCACGAGGTCAACAGATCGAGACCATCCTGGTCAACATGGTGAAACCCCGTCTCTACTAAAAGATACAAAAAAATTAGCTGGGCCCGGTGGCGCGTGCCTGTAATCCCAGCTACTCGGGAGGCTGGGGCAGGAGAATTGCCTGAACCCAGGAGGCGGAGGTTGCGGTGAGCCAAGATCGCGCCATTGCACTCCAGCCTGGGTAACAAGAGCGAAACTCCGTCTCAAAAAAAAAAAAAAAAAAAAAAGAAAAATGTAGAACTATGTGCCAAGATAAAATGTAATCATCAGAGCTGGGCAACTTAATACAGTGTAAATACAATTAAATGTAGATTTTTTTAAGTGAATCTATTTTTCCAGAATATGAAGACTAGATTGCTTAAGTTTTTCTTTCTGATTTAGCTTGGTGCTGGTCATGAAGATTTGACAGATTGTAGAATACATTCATGAGTGAGGAAGAGGACTTAGAAGCTCAGAACCAAGAAGAGCTCCATTTAGACCTACACACCAGAGCGTGTATTAACCATGACACTAGATAATTGAACTTTGAATTTAACCTCTGTCAATTACAACTCCTGTGACTCGTAAGCAGTTTACACATTCTCTCTGAGACTTATTTTTATAACTATAATACAAAGTTAGAAATAGTTTTTATTTCATAGCTTATTGTAAATATTCAATGGATAGCTTTAATTTACTTATAATAATTATTATTTGATATTTAATGCTATCTTGACTGAACTTGAGGCCTTGGCTAGAGGCTGGTTGGTTTCCTTCATGAGCAACTGATTAAATCTGGTTGCACTTTCTTTGTTGGATTCTTGCATTCTGGGGCCACTATGCACAAAGCCTAACTACCCTGAGGCCAGGTACCCCAGGACTAGGGACAGACCCTATGCCCTGGAGCCTGTAAAATACTCAAATTATTCATTTTGCGGGGAGTTTGGGAAACCTAGCTAACCTCTCCTCACTTGCCGTACATGAATTGCCTCTTGCGATAACAAATTGCTGTTATCCCAACCTTGGGTGCCATTGCCTGTGTGACCCTTGGTGGCAGCATTCTCTTATTTCGGAGCACAGAGTAACAAAGATTTCTTCCTTTCACCTATTTGAGTGTCAGAATGTTGTGTTTCACCACCAAAATAATTTTTAAATTTTATAAAATAAATATATGTTAAAAACCATGAACAAAGTTGATCTTCATCTTTACAAGTAGAAGAAATATGGTTGTTACTAGTCTACCTGTTTTTCTTTTATGCATTCAATAGCAAGGCCAATTGAGAGATAACCCAGACTGGTTGCAGTATACTTTAAACCCTCTGACATAGTATTGAAATCTTTGCCACTAGACCAGTAGATCATAGAACTGTCTACTCTATCATCTAGATTTTCTCAAGGAGTACTTTGCTAGTATTGTTTGTGTAGTTTAAGAACTAACAGAAATACCAGTCACAGAAATTGGCAAGATACATTTTATTTATGGCAATTGAGATGATGAATGAGATTCTAATTCTCATGCCTATACAATTCCATATTTCATACTAAGACATGCATAAATTACATTAGAACAACATGAGGAGATCAGAACAAAACCCACTCCCACAACAGTTACTCTAAAATGAGACCATCAAACATTATTTTCTCATTGGGAATATGGTCACTACCTTGGAAACACTTCTGGTAGAATATTTGCTATAAAATGTCTCCCAGAATGTTATTTACATCACACATGGGAATATACCTTTATTACTATTTGTTCTATGATGTTAATTTTCTTTAGAATAAAAAATACAAGAGTAAATATATTTATGCTCATTGGCATCACCAGTGACCATTTACATTTATTTAGATCTTTTTGTTGTTCAATACGCTGATGCTAACTTTAACAATAAGTATGAACTTTTAATTGAGCACTTTTTCTATAAGACAATATAAGAATTTAGATTTGTGTAATAGAACATAGACTGTTAATATTAAAACATAGTCTCTCAGTATGTTCCATAAAGCATTTTTAATAATATATCCCATATCTGATATTTATCCCCATCTTCATTCTCTTTGACATTAAAAGCAAATAGTTCTGTTAAAAACTACCCTTTGCTGTTTACCCTGAAATTCACTCTACCTTGCCTCCAAGCCATGGCATTTTTAATGTTCTACATATTTTTTATTTCTTTTATCGAAATAGTTGCATTATTTCTTTCTTTTCCTTCTTCTTCTGTACAAGGACATCTCAAAGCTAAGTTCATGAGTTTGCACTTTAAAGTCTACGCTTTCTTTCTTATGTGACTGACCCTTGTTAAGGCTGAGCCTGAGTAAGCCTTCATCTCCACGCTGATTGCCATTTTCTGAATAGATCCTTTTATTTTATGATCCCATTATCACTTCACACTCAACAATAACTAATGGAATGCTGTTCTTGGATCCTTGCATTCCCCTGAATTCTGTCAGCATTCTATTGCTAAAACACAGACTTTGCCTTATATTCCTTTGATTTATACCTTTTCACTGGCTATATGGTTCAAAATCCATTATATGCAGAAAATGAAAGTATTTTCATGGTCTGATTAAAATCTAACACATTCATTATTTCTCCAAATACTTTCTTAAAATGCATACATGGAATCATTTACTTTTTGTTGATTTCTTCTTGCCTTTAAATATCCTCTAAGCATTCTTCATCAGTGAAGACTTTCTTTCCCCAAGACATTATATTAATAACTTTTATTTTGGTACATAGTTATGTAATACTTGCCTATATTTTAACATGTGTCACATTATATTTCAATTAATATTGTGCATGTCTTATTCAGAGAATTATTTTTGAGAGTAGTGCTCATTACTTTTCCAAATACTTAACCGTTTTCTCACCATCTAGCAGACTCTTTGTCCATAATAGGTAATAGATACATTTTTACTGAATGAGTGAGTATAATTGAATATGTAATAGTATATTAATGACATTGGGGATGAGGAAATAGAACAAGTTTTTCCTGATAATTGATTACTTACATTCAATTCCCTTGATCCCGAAACTCTCAGTTTTTTCTACAGAGCAACTCGCATGATAAGTTTAAGATAGTTATGTACTTTCCTGTGTGACAGGCACTGAGTTTTCACAGTGTCAAAATTGTGGTTGAATTCCCCCTTTGACTTGGTTCTTGAAATTTTCTGACAAAGCAGAATCAAACTACAGCTAAAATGTATCTATACAGCTCTTTAAACCATCACTGAATTTTCCATTAAGATTCAACTACAGTACATGATCTTTTAAAGACTGACAAAGACTATATTTCTCAGTTACATAACTCGGGCTTATCACACTGAAAAACAATTGAAACCATTCAAATTCTTTCCCTATCACTTCTGAGTATAAGAATTATTTTCACCTCAGCTGTTTTATATTGGCTACATGTGCAGAATCAACACATTGAAGACCAAGTTTAATTTGTTCATTCTCAGGAGAAGCATAAAGGTTATATATTGAGAGATTGGATTCACAAGTGTACTCCAATCAAAGATAGTTTGGTTTTATATTTTATGCATAAGTATAACACCATGCTATATGTTCAGAAAAGACATTACGTTTTCTGTCATATGCAGGGATATAAAACACAAAAAATATTTACTACAGCAATGGTGTCTTTCAGTTTGCTCTTAAAGGTATCATATGTATTAATTCATGGACACATTGCAAGTTAAAAATCTTACATTCTGTCATTTTCTGTGTTGAATGCAGCTGATGCCAAACATATCAAAGCTAGTAAAATCATCATAAAATTATTGGTAAGGCTCGTTATTTGCTTTTCTATTTGTACCATAATAAAGTGCAACAATCTTTTTGCTTAAAACAAGATTTGTTACCTCTTATTTCTATTGATTAGGAGTCTAAGCACAGTTGGAACCACTGTGCAAGGTCTTGCAGAACTGAGTCAAGGGATGCATGGGATGGACCCCTTTTTGGAGGCCTGAGGGAAGACTGTTTTCATACTCACTCAGGTTACTGAAAAAATCCAGTTCCTTGAAACTGTGGGAGGGAGGCTCCTTTCATTTTAAAGCAAACAAACATAGGGATAAAATTTGAATCTCTATCTTTCAAATGTCCAATTTCTATTCTGCTACCAGCCAAGAAAAATCTTTCCAAGACTCGTATGTTTATATTAAGCCCATATGAATAATCCAGGACAATCTTTGAATTTTGAAGTCAAGTAATTAGTTATCTTAATTATATTTGCAAAGTACATTTTTCTATGTATTCACAGGAGTAACACAGGAGGTCAAGATTATGGGTGCCAAAATTCTTCTTACAACAGGCTCATAACTTGAAATGAGTATAAGAAATTATACTGAGCATAAAATTCTCCTTCCATTATTTAAAAAAGTATTGCCCCAGTAGCCAGTTGATACCAACAATCAAGCTAAATGAAGCTTAGATTTACTGTGATTTCTTCTTAGCCCATTTCGTCACCTCTAACCTCCAGCAAAACATCTCAAATCTTATAAAGCATACAAATAGTGAAACTGGGTTGGATATTAAAAAAATTAACCATACATATAGTTGTTAAAATATCAACCACAGCCTCAGGTAAATTGAGTTTTAGAAGTAATTATTCCCACTTGATATTGACTTCATGCAATATTTTAAATACAAATTAGTTTTGAAAGCCTTGGCTTTATACTGTTAGAAAAATATAGTGAGAACTCTGAAATTTCTCTTTATTGAAGTATATTTAATCTTACACAAATAACCTATATGAACAGTAAGCATGCTTTGCTCAAGTAAAAATAAGATAACCAGAATTTAATTGTAAGTAGAAATAGAAAATAATAATTATTATAACTTAAATTGATACTGTAATTTAGCATATTAAAGATCCTTTATCATACACCGTATTAAAGGCAGAAATAAGTAAAACCTATATAAATAATGTTTTTCTCAAACAGCATCATTTACTTCATCTTTTTTTTTTAAATTTTTATTGCATTTTAGGTCTTGGGGTACATGTGCAGAACATGCAAGATAGTTGCATAGGTACACACGTGGCAGTGTGTTTTGCTGCCTTCTGCCCCTTCGCCCATATTTGGCATTTCTCCCCATGCCATCCCTCCCCCGCTCCCCCCCGCTGTCCCTCCCCTATTTCCCCCAGTAGACCTCAGTGTGTGGTACTCCCTTCCCTGTGTCCATGTGTTCTCATTGTTCATTACCCACCTATGAGTGAGTATATACGGTGTTTCCTTTTCTGTTCTTGTGTCAATTTTCTGAGAATGATGTTCTCCAGATTCATCCATGTCCCTACAAAGGACACGAACTCATCATTTTTGATGGCTCCATAATATCTTATATATTTTTCTATTTCAGCCAACATCAATATCACTTAAATATTAAGTTAGAAAATATTAAGTTAGAAAATATTAAGTTAGAAATTGGTTTCTTCATTCTCTGAAATTCACAAGTGTTAACTCAAATTGTTAAATGTATGTTTCGGTGTGTAGTGAACACTTTTTAAGGTTGATGAGTGTTTCTGACACTACAACAATATTTTCAATATCTTTTTCTACACTAATTAAATATATATATATATCAAGCAAATGGGAAAAAAAGCAGAGATTGCTGTTCTAGACAAAACAGACTTAAATTTAACAATGATCAAAAAAGACAAAGAAGGGCATTACATAATGGTAAAGAGAACTATTAAACAGGAAGACTTTACTAAATACATATATACATACATATAAATACCTGACACTAAAGCATCCAAATTCATAAAACAAGTTCTTAGAGACCTATGAAGACACTTAAATAACCACAAACTTAGAGTAGGAGAATTACACACCCCCACATACAATAATAGACAGATCATCAAGACAGAAAACAAAGATTCAGTACTTGAATTTGACACTTGAGAGATAGGGGTCCAGTTTCATTCTTCCACATATGGCAGTCCAATTTTCCCAGTACCATTTGTTGAAAAGTGTATCCTTTCCCATAGTGTATGGTTTTTTGTTTACTTTTCCAAAGATTAGTAGTAGTAATCTTTGTAGATCCAAAATGGATCTACAGAACTCTCCACTCTAAAACAACCGAAGATACATTCTCCTCATCTGCACATGGTACATATTCTAAAATAAATGATATAATAAATCATAGAAAATTATTAGTAAATTCTTAAAATTAAAATCATACCAACCATACTCTCAGAACAAAGCCCAATAAAAACAGAAATTAATACTCAAAATATTTCTGACAACTATACCCTTATATGGAAATTAAATAACCTGCTCCTGAATGACTCTGGAATATATAATGAAATAAAAGCCAAACTCAAGAAACTTTTTGAAACTATTGAAAACAAAGAGACAATATACCAGAATCTCTGGGATATAGGTAAAGCAGTATTAAGGAGAAAGTTTACAGTGCTAAATGCACGCATCAAAAAGTAAGAAAGATCACAAATTAACAACCTAACACCAACCTACAAAATGTAGAAAAACAAGAGCAAAGTAATATCAAAGTTAGCAGAAGAAAAAAGTTAACCAAAATTAGAGCTGAAGTGAATAAAATTGAAATGCAAAAAAATACAAAAGATCTACAAAATCAAAAATTACTTCTTTGAGAGAGGTTTATAGTGTACTAGCTAGACTAACAAAATAAAAAAGAGAGATGATCCAAATAAATACACTCAGAAATAACAAAGGGGACATTACCATTGGCCCCCAGAAATACAAAAAACACTCAGAAACTGTTATAAACACCTCTATGCACACTAACTAGACAACCTAGAAGAAATTAAAAATTTCCTGGAAATACACCACTTTAGAAGTTTGAATTAGGAAGAAATTGAAACAATGAAGAGACAAATAATGAGTCCTGAAATCGAATCTGTAATCAAAAGCCTACCAAACAGAAAAAGCCCTAGAAAAGATGGCTTCACAGTCAAGTTCTACCAGATGTAGAAGCCAGATCTGGTACTATGCCTAGTGAAACTATTCCAAAAAAGAGAGGAGGAGGCATTCCTTTCTAACTCATTCTGTGAGGCCAAAATCATTCTGATGCTAAAAACTTGCAGAGACAAAACAAAAAAAGAAAACTTCCAACTTATACTCAATGAACATAGGAGCAAAAATCCTTAACAAAATAGTAGCGAACAGATTTCAGCAGTACATCCAAAAGTGAATCCACCACAATCAAGTAAGCTTTATCGCTGGGATGCAAAGTTGGTTCAACATGAACATCAATACATGGTGACTCATCACATAAACAGAATTAAAAACAAAAGCCACATGGTCATCTCAAAAGATACATAAAAGGCTTTCCACAAAATTTAATGTCTCTTCATGTTAAAAACACTCAATAAACTAGTCATTGAAAGAACATACTTCAAAATAATAAGAGCCGTCTATGGCCTATCTATAGTCAAAATCATACTGAATGAGCAAAAGTGGGAACCATTCCCCTTGAGAATCCACAAAAAGCAAGGATGTACATTCTCACTGCTCCTATTCTACATACCACTGGAAGTCCTAGCCAGGAAAATCAGGCTAGAGAAAGAAGTAAAGGCATTCAATAAGAAAGAGAGAAAGTCAAACTTTTTCTGTTTGCAGGTGACATGATTATATACCTAGACAACCCCATAGTCTCTGCCAAAAACCTCCTAGATCTTATAAACAACTTCAGCAAAGTTTCAGGACACAGAATCAACATACAAAACTTAGTGGCATATCTATACACCAACAACATTCAAGCTCAGAGTCAAATCAAGAATGCAGTCTTGTTCATAGTAGCCAAAAGAAGTGAAATAAACCTAGGAATAAAACTAACCAGGAAAGTGAAAGATGCCTGCAACAATAATTACAAAACACTGCTGGGAGGAATCAGAGTTGACACAAACAAATGGAAAAATATTTCATGTTCATGAGCAGTAAAAATCAATATTGTTAAAATGGTCATACTGTCCAAAGCAATTTACAGATGCAGTGCTATTCCTATCTAACTACCAATGACATATTTCACAAAATTAGAAAATACTATTCTAAATTTCTTATGGAACCCATTACAAATCTGAATATTCAAAGCAATCCTAACCAAAAAGAACAAACCTGGAGGCGTCACATTATTCAACTCCAAGCTATACTACAAGGCTTCAGTAACCAAAACAGCATGGTACTGCTACAAAAACAGACACATAGAACAATGGATGAGGTTAGAGAGCCCCCAAATAAAGCCACGCACCCGTCTAAAGCCATCTGATATTTGA
Organism: Leontopithecus rosalia; assembly: GCA_028533165.1. Taxonomy (NCBI): domain Eukaryota; kingdom Metazoa; phylum Chordata; class Mammalia; order Primates; family Cebidae; genus Leontopithecus; species Leontopithecus rosalia. The sequence goes on from CM052652.1 coordinate 50,163,617, forward strand.
CAAAGTGGACAAGAACAAGCACATAGGAAATGACTTACTATTCAATAAATGGTACGGAACAACTGGCTAGCCATATGCAGAAGTTTGAAACCGGACTCTCCTTTTTACCACATACAAATGCCAACTTGAGATGGAATAAAGACTTAGATATAAAACATAACACAATAAAAACTCTAGATGGAAACCTAGGAAATACCATTCTGGACATAGCTCTGGTAAAATGTAATGTTGAAGATTACAAATGCAACTGCAATAACAGTTGATGAGTGGTGCCTAATTAAAGAACTTCTGTACAGCCAAAAAAACGATGAACCACCTCGACAAACAACGTACTGAATGAGAGAATATATTTGCTAACTGTGCGTCCAACAAAGATCTCATATTCAGAATCTATAAGGAACTTCAATTTACAAACGAAAAGTATTAAAAAGTAGGCAAATTACCTGAACAGATACTTTTTAAAAGAAGACATATATGTGATCAACAAGCACATGACAAAATGTTCAACATACTAATCATCAGAGAAACACAAATGAAAATCACATACCATCTCATACCATTTGGAATGGCTATTATTTAAAAAGTCATAAAATTACAGATGCTGGCAAGACACCAAGAAAAGGCAATGTTTATAATCAGGTGGTCACAATGGAAATCAGTTCAGCTACTGTGGAAAGCAGTAAGAACTTACAATTTGAGCATTCAATCCCGCTATCCCATTTTGGGGTATATAACCTAAAGGGTATAAGCCATTCTCCCATAAAGACACATCCAAATGTATGTTCATTACAGCACTGTTCCAAATAGCAAAGACATGGAATCAACCTAAATGCCCTACAATGGTAGACTGGATAAAGAAAATATGGTACATATGTACCATAGAATACTACATACCCATAAGAAGAAATGTGATCATATCCATTACAGCAATAATGAGGAGCTGGAAGTTATTATTCTAAGTGAACTAATGCAGGGAGAGAAAACCAAATGCTGCATGTTCTCATTTATAAGTGGGAGCTAAACACTGAGTACACATGGACACAAAGAAGGGAACAACAGATACCAAGGCCTAATTGAGGTTGGAGGGTGGGACGAGCATGAGAATCAAAGAACTATCTACCATTTCACCTGGATGACAAAATAATCTGTGCACTAAACCCCCGTGACAGTCAATTTACCTATATGACAACTTGCACATGTACCCTTAAACCTAAAAGTCTAATAAATAAATAAATAAACAATAACTTAATTAGTTACTTTTGACAATGGAAGACGATTGGCCTACACCAGTAAGCGAAAAAGGAAAGTTGAAGATGCCAAGCAAGTTAATGTCCAGGAGACAGAATAACCTCATCTAAAGACTATTGATGACTTTGAAGCTCAAGGCTTTATTCATCACAATCTCCATATGTGCACATGCTGGGAGGTAAATCTGTGGAGAAATAGGAACACTTTTACACTGTGGGTGGGAGTGTAAATTAGTTCAACCATTGTGGAAGACAGTGTGGCGATTCCTCAAGGACCTAGAACTAGAAATTCCATTTGACCCAGCAATCCCATTACTGGGTATATATCTATAAATCGTTCTACTATAAGGACACATGCACACGAATGTTCATTGCAGTACTGTTTACGATAGCAAAGACCTGGAACCAACCCAAATGCCCATCGATGATAGACTGGACTGGGAAAATGTGGCACATATACACCATGGAATATTATGCAGCAATAAAAAATGATGAGTTCGTGTCCTTTGTAGGGACATGGATGAATCTGGAGAACATCATTCTCAGCAAACTCACTCAAGAACAGAAAATGAAACACCACATATTCTCACTCATAGGCAGATGATGAACACTGAGAACACATGGACACAGGGAAGGGAGTACTACACACTGGGGTCTATTGGGGGGAATAGGGGAGGGACAGCGTGGGGAGGGGAGCTGGGGAGGGATAGCATGGGGAGAAATGCCAAATGTGGGTGAAGGGGAGGAAGGCCGCAAAACACACGACCATGTGTGTCCCTATGCAACTATCTTGCATGTTCTTCACATGTACCCCAAAACCTAAAATGCAATTAAAAAACAAAGAAAAGAAAATATTGACTTTTCACTATTAAGTTCAACCAGAATATTTTTTTTTTCACTAACAATAGCAATCTGTCAAGCACACTTCTTCCTGTTCATGATACCTATTATTAATTTGTTCCTAAAGCTGTTGGTAAACTTTATGACTTGTGTAATTTTAAGCATTATTATTTTAAAAAAATACATTTAACCCTTGAGCCAACTGAGCCAACTACATATAAGTTATTAGTGCCATTTCCTCTAGGTAACTATTGAACTATGTTTAAAGAATCTGTGTACCAGATGAAGAAAAGGAACAATCCTTGCCTGCTACCTTTCCTATAATTGCTCTTTAGTCTTTATTGTTAAAAGGTAAGTTGCATGAAATGTTAGAGGACTCTTACCAGAATTTATCTACAGTGATTAGTCAGAGAAGAGCTTCAGCTCCAGCATTTTCCAACTCAAAAGCCTTTATTATAGAGATAAGTGAAATTGTTGAGACGATGGGGAAAGACAGATTGGGTGGGTGATTAAAATTGGGATACCAGGCCTGGCATGGTGGCTCATGGCTGTAATCCCAGTAGTTTGGGAGGCTGAGGTGGGTGTATCACCTGAAGTCAGGAGTTCAAGTCTAGCCTGACCAACATGGTAAAACCCCATCTCTACTAAAAATACAAAAATTAGCCAGGCATGGTGGTGCATCTGTAATCCCAGCTACTCAGGAGGCTGAGGCAGGAGAATCACTTGAACGTGGGAGGTGGAGGTTGCAGTGAGTCGAGATCGTGCCAATCCACTCTGGCCAGGGTGACAAGAGTGAGACTCTGTCTCTAAATAAATAAATAAAGGAATACCATTTAATGGGACTTTATTTTAATGACACATGCCACAGTGGAGGCATGAGAGTATGTCAATTGACAATATAAAATGAATAAGTACTTTGCATCAAGAACAAGATGGACTATGATGAAGCATTTATCTCTTTTACACAGAAAAATCAGTATAATCTTTTAAATACAAAACTATGCCCTTCTTTAGAGGATTAAAGCAAAACGTGCAGAAAATAAACTATCCATAGTAAAATGAGAAAACCATGAGAATTGAAACAAACTCATAAAATATACCTTTTATCCCCTGATAGCAATAATGGTACTACAAAGGGATGTCGGCAGCTTTTTTAGTTTTGGGGGGGGTTTTCATAAAGATCTTCAGTTACATCTTGGAATTATTGTATCCCAAGCTTCATTTTGTATCATACAGTAATCTACCATAGAGACATTAGAAGGTTTCTAACTTTTATTCTGATTGACATTGGAAGCCAAAAGTTTTGAACAGAATATGCTTTTTAAGGATAACTCCGCTGTTGGTTATAATTGTCTTTCTTGGGAGTGGTAGAGGGAGGAGATCAAGATTATAAGCAAGGCATAAAGTTAAGAATAAATGTTTAATATCCCAAATAAGAGAAAATGGTGACTTGAACTAGGGTGGTAGCTGTTTATGTGGTAAAAAAAAAACGTATCTTGGATATATTTTGCATTTAAAACCAGAGAGATTTTCTGGCACAACAGATGTAAGAAGAAAAAGACAGAAGTTAAGGATGGCTTCAAGAATTACTACCTGAACAACCGTGAGAATAAAGGTTTCATTCATTGACATGAGGAATCAGTCAGTGGGGACTGTTCTGTGCATCTTGTGATAGTGACAGATGGATTAGTAAACTTCCAGAGTGATCTATCAGATATGCTAAGTTTCAGAGGCCTCTTGGATATCCAAAAGAAGATGGGGAGTTCGATACACGAGTCTGTAGTTCATAGAAGATGTCGGAATCCTCACTTTGATTTTTACCTCCACATCCACATAACATCATCTGATCAGAGCAAAAATTGCACTGGACAAAGTGGAACAGGCAAGGGAGATTTTATTCAAGGCTATTGCAATAAGAAAGAGAGAGCAGGAGTGAACTCCACTGGAACAAAAGGAAGGGATCTTTTCTTTTTTTTGAGACGGAGTTTTGCTCTTGTTACCCAGGCTGGAGTGCAATGGCGCTATCTCGGCTCACCGCAACCTCCACCTCCTGAGTTCAGGCAATTCTCCTGCCTCAACCTCATGAGTAGCTGGGATTACAGGCATGTGCCACCATGCTCAGCTAATTTTTTGTATTTTTAGTAGAGACGGGGTTTCACCATGTTGACCAGGATGGTCTCGATCTCTTGACCTTGTGATCCACCCGCCTCGGCCTCCCAAAGTGCTGGGATTACAGGCTTGACACAAGGAAGGGATGTTTTAAGAGCTGGGCCATTATTTTGTGTTTGCCTGAGGAAAAGTTGACTTTCTCATATCTTCATAACAGGAGGTAGTTTTACAACTTGGAATGAGGTGACCACTGAAAAGAAATTAAACACCTACCCTCCCAAAGAGACTAGGTCATAAAGATACTGATACGGTTCGGTTCTGCGTCCACACCCAAATCTCATGTTGAATTGTAATACTCTGTGTTATAGGAGGGGTCCTGGTGAGAAGTGATTGAGTCATGCAGATGTACTTCCCCTTTTACTGTTCTTATGATAGTGAGTTCTCATGAGAGATTTGGTTGTTTAAAAGTGGTAGCACTTCCCACTTCACACTCTCTCTTGCTCTGCCATGTGAAAATGTGCCTGCTTCCCCTTTGCCTTCTGCCATGATTCTAAGTTTCTTGATGCCACCCCAGCCATGTTTCCTATACAGTCTGCAGAACTGTAGAGCAATTAAACCTCTTTTCTTAATAAATTACCCAGTCTCAGTTAGTTCCTTATAGCAATGCAATAATGGACTAATACAAGTACTGTCTTCCTTGATGATCATATTTCAACAGAATGACTCCTAGTTCCTTGAGAAAGCCATTTCTGGCTTGTAAACCTGTCAAAAAGCCTTCAAAAGATGTACATCTCAAAGTGGGAAAAAAAGAGTTTACAATGACAGGTGTTCTAAGAAAACGGAGGGGAGAAACTGCTGTAGTTAGGCTAAACTGCTGTAGTTAAGGGTGGTCGTGTGACAACAGGGAAGTAGGTAAGAGACGGGGTAAAGCCCATCTATAGCTTAGTCAAGTTGAAGCTCAAGAAAATATTAAGACCATCTTGGTGACAATATAATTTACTGCTTAAGCCAAAATACTCTGGGGATAGAAAGGATACTAATTAAACTAGATAACGGGTTAGATCAGGACTTTCTCATGAAACCCAGATGGATGGTTCTTTTACCTTTCACATCTTCATGCCATTTTCATGCAACATGAAGTACAGCATAAAGTTGTCATGAGATGTAATATATCTGTGAAGATAAATAAAACTTAACTTAAAAATAACGTCTGACCAGATTACCAGGAAAAAGCATATTGGCATTTCAGAAGATCTATTATGGAGGTAATTTGGCCTGGTTCAATTCATCCTTTAAGATTCAGTCCAGGTTCCACATCCCACATCTGCAGAATTGTCTATTTCCCAAGCATTTATTTTTTCTGCTTACTTGTCTCTCCTCACAGCAAAACTTGAGCACACTGAGAAAATGAATTTTTTCATTTACTATTGTTACTTTAACTAATAACTTTAACTCAATAAGTATGAGTTGATTAAAATAACGGGGAGGGTAAATAGGAAGTCAAAGTTACCAACACGATTTTGAGCTTCAAAGACTGCTAGAAGAGTTGTAAAATGAATAGAAATGACACTAACAGAAGGTGTTTAGCACTGCTGTTTTATGCCATATCGGGTTTAGATTATACTACATAGGCAATGGGGCAGGGTGGGAAGAGAGACTAATATATTTACCTAATGGTATCCATAGTGCTATTTGTTGCATTCTGTTCTATATTTTCTTCCTGTGGAATGTGCTTGTTTCCCATTAGTACTTCATGAATAAACCATAACTGCCACCAATGTAATTAAAATATTGATTGCCAAGAGGAAGTGAAGATTCAGCATTAATTCATTGAGCAAAAACTTATTGAGTCCTATTATATATAGGCTCCAGGAATAAATATATATATATATATATATATATATATATATATATATATATATAATAGCAAGTAATTATCTTGGCTGCACCAACATTGGAATAGAATTGAATTATAACATAGTGCAAAATGTCATTTTATGGCTCTAAACCCACAAGATAAATTATCTTCTTTGACTAACTTTGGTTCCAAGTAGTAACAACTCCAATTATTTCAAAAATGGACCTCATGTGGCACATGTGTGGTTGCTGGGTTAGTATGCTGTGGCCACTTCTGAATGGGGTGCCCAGAAGCCCTAAAAATGCCCAAATAGTTTATAAACTCATGGCTTTATCAACTGAACCAATGTTGTACCTATACCTACTCTGAGAGTCTCTCATTCCAGAAACAGTATTCATCTTTCACTGAACCATCTAACACCTTTTACTTGATCCCATATGTTTCCCTTCATAGGACTCTATCTTAGCAGGGAGATAGAGTCATTCATTCCCTACCTGTTCAATGGTGAACCTGGCATATAATATTCACTATACATTAGTCCTCACTTACCTATTGTTTTGCCTTCTGTGGTTTGTTAAGCGTGGTCAGCTGTGATTTGTAAATATAAAATAAAAAATTCCAGAAATAAAGACTTCACGAATTTTAAATTGTGTTCCATTCTGAGTAGTATAATGAAATCTCACACCCTGCTCCATCCTGGATGTAAATCATTCCTTTGTCTAGAATATCTGAGCTGTATATGCTACCTGCCTGTTGGTAACTTGGTAGCTATCTACGTTATGAGATTAACTTTCATGATATTGCAGTGCTTGTGTTCAAGCAACCCTTATTTTACTCCATAGTGACCTCAAAGGGCAAGAGTAGTAATGCTGGATATTCAAACATGCCAAAGAAAAGCTGTAAAGCACTTCCTTTAAATGAAAACAATAAAATTCTTGATTTAATAAGGAAGGGAATAAAATATATGATGCAGTTGCTACGATCTGTCATAGGAACAGATCTCATATTCATTAAAGTAAAAAAGGAAAGAGACTAGCATACACTACACATAGAGTTTGGTATTATCCATGGTTTCAGGCATTCACTAGCGGATTTGGAATGTATTCCCTGTAGATAAGGAAAGACTACTGTAGCAAATATTTATTTAGAATATGTGATGTGACAGGCACTGTGATAATCTTTATAATAATCCAACCAGTTTGGCATTATTCTTAATTTTAGTTTATACAGAGGAATTTAAATCTCTTTCCCAATATCAAATAATCTGACTCCAGGACCCATATTCTTAAATATGTTATATACCTATGAATTTGCTGTCATCACAGCTGCCCATTCATTATTCTATATTATCAAGCAATTTAATGGTTTTGATAGGAGTATCCAGTTGATCTCACCCCTCTTGCCTTCCATAGATACCCAGAAATAGTCTATTAGGTTGATTATGCAGCATAAACAATATGCAGAAAACATCTTTCTAACACAGACATAAAGAACAGATGGAATCCAACGCCTAAAGATTGTTAAGAAATAAAATAAAATGCAAAATATTATTCAAGATAAAAAGTACTGAGGCCTGGTATTGCAGAGAAACTGTTATCCAATTCAAATAAATTATGAGTGGATTGTTGCAGGTATAGAGAGATTGGGGGTGAATGTACCAAATGGAGATAAAAATGAAGTTAAGACAAGATTGTCCACCATGTTTGTGAATACCATCTTAGTCTTTGGGCTTTATTGTTTTGCAAAGAAAATGTGTTTAAGTTTTCATGTGATAAGATTTGTGATTTTAAGGGAATTGAGAAAGACTTCTGGAGTGCCAATAGGGAGAACGGAAAAATCAGGCTGCCCAACATAACAGCTACTGAAATTGACCAAGCAAGAAACGATGAAAGCTGATCTAATGCAGTGATGGTAGAAAGCAAGAGAAGCAAAAGAATAATGTGGACATTTCTGGAGTAGACCTATAGAATTTACTGATTTATTGAATATCAGGGATGAAGGAGAGAAAAGTGTCAGAGACCTGCAAGCCCTTGTGATGATTCCCTGCAGTGGGTTTCTTATAATGACTTCAAGCTCCCACACATCTGGCCCCTACTCATTTCCCTGGTCTCACCTTATATTCCCCTTACTCTCCAACTGCACTAACCTCATTATTCTTCCTAGAATATGTCAGACAAAGCCCTGTTTTAGAGCATTTGTACTTACTCTTCCTTTTTCCTGAGGTACTTTTCTCCAAGAGCTCTCCATGTTTGAAGTTCTCAAGCCTTCCAGGTCTTACTTTCTGAGTAAGGCTAACACTGATTACATAGCCACAGTTGTACACACACACACACACACACACACACACACACACACACAAACACTCACACCACCTACTTGCCTGAATTGCTCTTTTCTTAGCTTTTAACACCACTTGACATGCTACATATTTTAATTAGTTTTTTTCTGCATTATTATTTTTCCCACTCTAATGCAAGCTTGTTAAGACTGGATTTCTATCTATTTTGCTCACCACTGCAATTTTGGTGTCTATGAGAGCATGCATAAATACTAATTTAGTTTAATACATTAATTTCTAGATCAGCTGAGTCAGTGAATGGTAGCCCTATTTTAAAAGAATGCTGTTTTCTTGAATTTCGGATGACCTCTAACTTTATTATTTTAATTTTGGATGACAAAATATGATATCTGCAACTTAAAAACACGATCCCTTGCATACACACATGCATGCCTGCATGCATATGCACATACATGGATACACATGTAAGACAGGAGTAAGACAGAGTCATGGTGTAGGACATGCTTCTGTATGACCAGAATATGGCAAGGGTAATCATCAGACTCCTGGTGAAACAGTGCCCCATGGAACAGGTGGTGCTGGCTCTTGTGCTTGGGGAGGAAGAAAAGGATGTGGCCCTGGAGAGGGCTACAACCTAATAGGGGTGAGAAATGCCCTCCCATTCCTGGTGGTCAAGGTTCACAAGACATGGATTCCTGTGGAGCTAAAGAGTAGCTAGAGCTGGATCTGTGGGTTCACCCTACAGTCTAAGTAGCTCCAGAAGGGGTGTATTTGGTGTAGAATATGGTCCTGTGGGACATGGCACAGTTGAGGCTGGATACAGACCATGCGGAGGAGGGCATGCAAACACAGAGGAATAAAACAGTGTCCTGAATCCTGGAGGCAGTCCCGTGAGAGGCACAGAGGCATACATTGCTCTTGGTGGAGAATGTTGCATTTGGCAGCAGTCCAAATGTCACAATAAGTTGAACATGTGGGCTATTCCAAGGGTTGGAACTTGGCCAACCCTTTTCAAGGCTGGCCAGGTTTTGCTTTGCTCATAACAGAGGTTTTGGCAGTGAGTGTTCAGAGAGTGCATCTGCCAAAAATAATTTGTCAGACATTTTCCCCAGTAAGATCTGAGCCCACAGCAGGGTCTAGAATTGACCACAGATCCTAGAGAACTGGGCACTGAAGAACCATACATAGCCCAACTGATGGCAGCAGTGTGAGAAAACCAGCATCAGCAGCTTGCAGCTTCCTCCCCTGATCTGCCAGGTTTTGAAGCAAGCTACAGAAGCAAAGGGATTTAACAAAGGCCATATGATGGCAAGCCTTCTGGCAGAGTTAGTACTTGAATCATAGTGGGCATGAAGCTAAAATCTGGATTGACTGCAGGGGAAATAAATGAAGGTGCCCCAAAGGCATTATTTAAATACTCAATTTGTTTTAATTCCTTTAGCAGTCTCATCGGGAAGCATGACATTTTTAGCTTACTGGCACATCAATGATTTTTCTACAACAGAAAAGAAAAGGGCTCTCTGCTAAACTAGAGATAGGGGTATGAGGAGTGTTATTTGTTTGTATTCTTTCTCTGGCATGATTTGGGATCTTTGTGTAGGAGACATTCATAAGAATAAAAATTATACCCCATCCATGCATGAAATCAAGCCAATTTGCAGAAGATAAATTTACCAAACCAAATTACTGAAATTCAGTTTGCCACATAGTAATTCTGCCAAAAACCAATCTTCCTGATGAATATTTTGCTAAATGACCAATTAAACACATTTCTGAAATTTGGTTATGATTTTAACAAATTAACACAATAGTTTAAATGCTTTAGTAGGAACATTTTAAGAGCTTAACAGGAATATGCAATTTAGTTTGTCACTACCAAAATATAACTTTATGAACATTACAACTCAAAGTGTTTGTATTAAATTCTAAATATGTGTATATATTTCTTTCAAAATGTAAATGGTATGTTCTAAAACCAAAGCATCATTATTTTATAAGCGAAATTTTCAGGTTTGTATAATTAGAAAACCAAACTCAACTAAACTTTATTTTAGTTTTGTAGTTTGTAGGGCTTTAGGATTCATCTGGCAATTTTGGGTAGCATTTTAAATTTCACTTGTTATATTTGGAAATTAGTTGCAACAATTTGTTATGTGATGTGGTTGCTCCTGTCACTTCCCAGTCCATTTCTATCATGGAGTTCATTATAGTCATCCCTCTAGGGCATCCATGCCTTGTTTCTCTGCTTGGACACTTTTATTCTTTGATATTGAATCTTTCTTTTAACAGCTAGCAAGTCAATGTTTCCAATTGCTTCTTGTTAAAAAACAAACATTCAGCATTTAATAAATAATGTGACTCTTTCAGCTACTTTAGATTTCTTTAGAGGCTTTTTGATTTATTTTTTAAAACTTGCAAAGTTTAAAGTATGTCAGGTACAATGTGTTATCTTTGGGAACTAACTATAATATTAATTAGGTTCAATATTTAAAATTGCCATTAGAAAGTTAATATGTATGTAGATACATATATACGTATAGATGTGTCTGTGTGTGTGTGTGTGTGTGTGCGTGTGTGTATATATATATATATATTAAATTATGTCAGGAATGACCAAATGTATACATCCTTGTTAGAGCTGTTAACTGACACATCAAACCTGTTGAAAACATTTTGGTAACTAGTATATTTGGTGACTTTTACATATTAATCAATCGGAAATTTCTACATATTAATCAGCTGGAAAATAGGTCACCTAAGAAATGGCTTTCAGTACTTAATTTTGTTGGAATTGACAATTCAAATAAATTTCAGTTATTTGAATGGTTATGGTAATAGGCATCTCATATCAAAACATGTTCATGGCTCTTAGCAGATAAAATTTGTTTGTGGCTAGATAGTCCATTCAAGCTGGACAAATTAGTGTCTTTCTGAGAACTCTGGTTATTTGGACCATATTAAGAAGCTAATGCCCCATCTAGGCCCCTATGATAGCTTGGCTACTGAAAGAAGCCAGGTGCGCTGAATAAGACACATAGGCTCAAGAGGTGGAGAAAGCCAATTTGAAGAAAAAAAGGATAATGATACATACATAGAAAAGCAGAAATAAGATAAGGTTTAAAGCATCCCAAATGTAATTGAGTGTTGATCCCCATTGTTTCCAAGGCTTACCTGTATTTGTATCTCTGAATGCCTTGGGTCAGGGACATGTACCAGTGTGTTAATAATAAATCTTGCTTTTGGGTAAACTTATTAGTTTTGGGTTTCAGTCTCTTTCAAACCAAAAAAAAAAAATGAAAGAGACAAACTTCCAACAAGTCACAACATAGCAATGATAGTAGTGCTTGTGATAATAATTATGTATTTTTGGATAATCCAAATTATTTGTAGTACTTTTCAGCAAATATTGCATATCAAGTATTAAACTAGGTGTAAGAAATACAGATATAAAAGTAAAATTTCCAATATGGGCAAATAAATATCATACATTGATTAATGCTATGACGAAGATATGCAGAATTTTACTCCAGGTCAGATTAGTAACTGATACTCCTGACTTCTCTGAAGCAACATTTCTAGTAACAAGTCAACATTTTAAGGATATAGTAAATCAACATTGATAATTGTCTTTTAATAATAAATATCTCATTTATTAGATTAAAATCTGTTGATAAATAATATTATTAGGTTTCATAATGGGGATTGATATGGTTTGGCTCTGTGTCCCTACCTGAATCTCATCTTGAATTGTAATCCCCATCTTCCTCATGTGTTGAGGGAGGGGCCAAGGTGGGAAGTGATTGCATCATGTGGGCAGTTTTCCCTGTTCTTGTTTGCTGTCTCTTTCCTGCCACCATGTAATACATGCATTGCTTCCCCTTCCTGAGGCCACTCCAGCCACGTGGAATTGTGAGTCGACTAAACCTCTCTCCTTTATAAATTACCCATTCTCTTGGATATTTCTTTACAGCAGTATGAAAATGGACCAATACCATAAATTGGTACCTGTAGAGTGGGGTACTTCTATAAAGATACCCATGTGGAGGATACTTTGGAATGGGATAACATGCAGAGGTTGCAACAGGTTTGAGGGTTCAGAAGAAGATATGAAGATGTGCAAAAACTTGGAATTTCCTAAGTACTTGTTGAATGGCTTTGACCAAAATGCTGACAGTGATACAGACAATAAGGTACAGGATGTCGTGATCTCAGATGGAGATGAGGAACTTTTTGGCAGTTGGAGTAAGGGTCACTCTTGCTATGCTTTAGCAAAGAGACTGGTGGCATTTTGCTCCTGCCCTAGAGATCTGTGGATATTTGAACCTGAGGGAGATGGAGATGATCTGAAATTGGAACTTACATTTAAAAGGGAAGCAGAGCATAAAAGTTTGGAAAATTTGCAGCCTGATATGATAGAAAAGAAAAACCCATTTTCTGGAGAGAAATTCAAGCCAGCACAGGAATTTGCATAAGAAATAAGAAGCCAAACGTTAATCACCAAGACAATGGGGAATATGTCTCCAGGGTACGTTAGAGATCTTGTTGGGAGCACCTCCCATCACAGAACCAGAGGCCTAGATGGGAAAAATGATTTCCTGGGCTGGGCCCCACTACTGCTTTATGTATCCTCCAGACTTAGCACCTTGTGGCCCAGCCATGACTAAAAGGGGCCAATGTATTTCTCAGGCCATGGCTTGAGAAGGTGCAAGTCTCAAGCCTTGACAGCTTACATGTGGTGTTGGGCCTGTGGGTGCACAGAAGTCAAGAATTGAGCTTAGGGAACCTCTACCCAGATATCAGAGGATGTATGGAAACACCTGGATGTCCAGGCAGAAGTTGCTGCAGGGTGGATCCCTCATGAAGAACCTCTGGTAGGGCAGTGCAGAAGGGAAATGTGGGTTTGGTGCCCCCATACAGAATCCCCACTGGGGCACTGCCTAGTGAAGCTGTGAGAAGAGGACCACCCTTCTCCAGATCCCAGAATGGTAGTCCACCAACAGCCTGCACCACATGTCTGGAAAAGCTGCAGACACTGAACACCAGGCCATGAAAGCAGCTGAAAGGAGGGCTGTACCTTGCACAGCCATAGAGGCAGAGTTGCCCAAGACCATTGGAGCCCATCTCTTGCATCAGCATGACCTGGCAGTAAGACATGGAGTCAAAGGAGATTATTTAGGAGCTTTAAGATGTAATGACTGCCCTGCTAGATTTCATGCTTGCATGAAGCCTATAGCATCTTTGTTTTGGTCAATTTCTTTCATTTGAAATGGGAGTGTTTACCCATTATGTGTACCCCCATTGTATCTAGGAAGTACCTAACTTGCTTTTAATTTTACAGGCTCATAGGCAGAAGGAAGTTGCCTTGTCTCAGATGAGACTTTGGACTACAGGTTTTTGAATTAATTCTGGAATGAGTTAAGAAACTCTGGGGGACTATTGTGAAGGCATGACTGTGTTTATAAATATGAGGATATGAGATTTGACAGGGGTCAGGGGTGGAATAATATGGTTTGGCTCTATGTCCCCATGCAAATATTATCTTGAATTGTAATTTCCATAATACCCAAGTATGGAGGAAGTGACCAAGGGGGTGGTAATCTGATCATAGGGGTGGTTTTCCCTATGCTGTTTTCATGATAGTGAGCTCTCACAAGATCTCATTGTTTTATAAGGTAATTTTCCCTGCTTTTCTTGCTCTCTCTCTCCTGTCACCTTGTAGGACATGCCTGTTTCCCCTTCCACCATAAATGTATGTTTCCTGAGCCTTTTCTAGCCATAGGAAACTGTGAGTCTATTAAACCTTTTTTCTGTACAAATCACCCAGTCTGAGGTGTTTCTTTATAGCAGTGTGGGAACAAACTAATAAACGGATATAACATAAAGCTTTCACTGATATTAATAATAGTCGAGTTAAATATTTTGCATAAGATAGGGATGGAGTACCCTTCCTAATAGAATTTGTCAGTTATGAATTATCCATGCCATAGCAGGGTACAGTGGTGCACACCTATAGTCACAGCTACTCTGAAGTCTAAGGTGGGAGAATCACTTGAGACCAGGAGTTTGAGGCTGCAATGTGCTATGATGATGGTGCCTGTGAATAGTCACTACACTCCAGGAATACAAGAAATAATTAATCAGTATCCCAAGACACCTGAGTTCTAATTCTAGACTAACTGCTGCTATTTATATAATCTTTTCTGAGTAAACTTTCATCTTAGTTTCAGATTTATCACATGTAAAATAGATGAATTTTGATGCCTTTGACTTAGACCTTTTATGGTTTTAAGAGAGACATATGCTGTACATTATTAATACTTTTATATGGTCAGCCATCTAGCCCTACTCAGAAGCGTACAGAGCTTTTTCTTTGAAGAAAATATAATTTCTTTACCATAATAGCCAGTATCTAACATCAACATTCTGCCTTCTCTTTGCCTTGCCTATCCTCACATTCTCTCTTTGCCACCAACTTTACCTATTGAAATTCTACCTCTTCAACCCACCAACTATTTCTCCTAAAATGCATTCCTTCAGCCAAAGAAAGTTATTTCTTCTGAGATAGAAACCGTGTTGGTCACACTCTGGCTTAAATTACTGCTATCTGAATATATATTGGATCCCTCATTCTAGTTTAACCATAGTGAGGAGTGGTACAAACCAACCACACTTAGCTTGAGAGTCATCTTGGGGTTTTAATTATGATTATTTAAATTAATAATTGAAATCATAACCATGTTACTTAAGTGTTCTGTATTTCACATAATTTCAATAATATAAAATGTTTTTGCAGATATTTAAGACAATATTTAATAATTGATATCATATTTAAAGCTCAAGCATAATCATCTAGTTGACAATCTCAATTACATGCCCAAAATAATACTTGTGATTTACATGTGCCCAAACCATGTATCAGTCAGCCATTTCTTGCCCTTTGGTGGAATTCTACAGATAGTCATCCAGTTACTCAAGCCAAATGACTAGGAAGTTTTTATTAGATCCATCTTATTCTCTGTCTCTACCTCGCCTCCACCTCTTCCTTCTCTATTTTTTTTTTTGGAATCAAGCAACTCTTTGTTCCATAAAACAGAATAAGTTATTTTCTTTCTAATTTATCAGCAAGCATAGTCTCTGTAGCTCCAAAATATATCTCAGTCTCTACTCTCGTCTGGGCCAGTAGTGTCTGTCACTGGGCAGAACTTTGCATGTTTCTCCTAACAGTCTATTCTCTACTCAATAGAACAACCAATGTTACCTTTAAATATGTACGTTATGTCACATAATTATTTTTCTGAACACAACCTAATGTTTCACTACTCTTTGAATATAATCCAATATTCAATATTCTCTGTACCTGAATGTGACGGAGAGAATGAATCCAAGCTGGAAAATACTCTTCAGGATATTATCCAGGAAAATTTTCCTAATCTAGCAAAGCAGGACACTATTCAACCCCAGGCAATACAGAGAACACCACAAAGATATTCCTCAAGAA
>CM052652.1:50179967-50214160 GCA_028533165.1 Leontopithecus rosalia
GTCCTCTCTTACTTTGTTGAGCAGTGGTTTGTACTTTTCCTTGAAGAGGTCCCTTACATTCCTTGTAATTTGTATTCCTAGGTATTTTATTCTTTTTGTAGCAATTGTGAATGGCAGTTCATTCTAGATTTGGCTCTCTTTCAGTCTGTTATTGCTGTATAGGAATGCTTGTGATTTTTGCACATTGATTTTATATCCTGAGACTTTGCTGAAGTTGCTGATCAGTTTCAGGAGTTTTTGGGCTGAGACGATGGGGTCTTCTAGATATATTATCATGTCATCTGCAAAAAGAGACAGTTTGGCTTCCTCCTTTCCTATTTGAATATCCTTTATTTCTTTTTCCTGCCTGATTGCTCTGGCTAGAACTTCCAGTACTATATTGAACAGGAGTGTTGAGAGAGGGCATCCTTGCCTAGTGCCGGAATTCAAAGGAAATGCTTCCAGTTTTTGCCCATTCTGTATGATATTGGCTGTTGGTTTGTCATAAATAGCTTTTATTATTTTGAGATACGTTCCATCAATACCGAGTTTATTGAGGGTTTTTAGCATAAAGGGCTGTTGAATTTTGTCAAAGGCCTTCTCTGCATCGATTGAGATAATTATGTGGTTTTTGTTTTTGGTTCTGTTTATGTGGTGAATTATGTTTATAGACTTGTATATGTTGAACCAGACTTGCATCCCCGGGATGAATCCTACTTGATCATGGTGGATAAGCTTTTTGATGTGCTGTTGCAATCGGCTTGCCAATATTTTATTGAAGATTTTTGCATCTAAAATGTCTTATAAAACCTGTGCTCTGTATCTTTCTGAGCCCACCTACTCTAATTCTTCCAAATACATTCTGTTTTAGTTCACCATTGCCATATTCTCATATCTGCAACCCCCGAAGACTGTTCTCATTTCAAAGTCTTTAAACTTACATTTCTTTTGCCAAGAACACTCTTTTCCAAGACTTCCTTAAATTTTTGTGTGGAGTTCTTCAGATTAGTTGTGTCTCTGCTAATTCAACCAACTTCAGCAAAATTTACTGGTGTGTGTGTGTGTGTGTGTGTGTGTGTGTGTATAAAGTATGCTCTATAATATATGTGTCCTATTATATATGCTCTGACCTTATGATATCAGATATATACATCTAAGGATCATCAATAATAAAACCTTGCTTTCATGGAAAAGGATACTTTATTGACAAATATCAATTAAATTTCATAAAGGCAAACAGAAAATTATATATCCACCTCCTTTCTTTTAAAAAGGGAGACCCCATTTGAATCCTCACACCAAACCTTTATCATTGCTGTAGTAATTTAAGCAAACAAAGTATAATTCCCATCTGTTACACGTAGGAAAAGGGAAAGGCTACAAGTTTTATTTCCTAAGGCATTATTAAAAACTATATCTGTTGATCATCATGCCATATTACAGCATGTATCAGATATATTATCAAATTTAAACTTTTGTTTATGAGATTTTCAGCACTTGGAATGCCATCCTTATCTTTTACTTGCCAAATTTTTGGAATGCTTACACATTTCTAAATTGTTTCCAAGATATAATTGCTCATTGTGAAATTTACTTGAAAGCTTTAATAATTTATTATCCAATATATTATGTAACATGTATTTATTTACAGCATCTTTATTTTATTAAGCTTTTATAATTTATTGCCAAACATATTATACAACAAACTTTTATTTTGCAATGTATTACCAGATGTAATGAAGTTTAAATTTGTTTTATGTGTGGCTAAAATATTTTAAATGCATAAATATTTTTGTGAATAAAAAACATAAAATAAAAATTCAGCATTACATTTAGAACAATTACCGTACAGTCACTTAAATGTTAGAATTAAAAGCATGCCCAGGGTACATTTCTCATTTTCATTTTAAGAAGTAGATAATTTGTCATTTTCAAATAATTTGTCCTACATTTAAATACATTAGCTATTCTTCAAAATCCATTTAAACATTTTGATGTTTCCAATTTTCTGAATTTTGGGCACCAGCTACCTATAATGCACCCATAACAAAATGTTTTGAGGCAGAATGTCTGCCTTCTATATCATCATATATCCCCAGTGTGTGTCCATCAGGTGAGACAATCACTAAAGCCTTTTGGAATAAACTTTGCTTTTAACAATGGCTGCAGTCCAAGGAGAAGGAAAAAAAAAAGGACCATA
Source organism: Leontopithecus rosalia (assembly GCA_028533165.1). Classification (NCBI taxonomy): domain Eukaryota; kingdom Metazoa; phylum Chordata; class Mammalia; order Primates; family Cebidae; genus Leontopithecus; species Leontopithecus rosalia. Next base: position 50,182,147 of record CM052652.1, read on the forward strand.
TTTTTCATATGTTTGCTTATATAAAAATCTGATTACATGTTCTTATTCACGAAAAATGTTATCTATTTTGAAAAGTGAGAAATTCCTGAGAGGCAGTTATTAGTTCTTTTCAAGGAATGGACATATATAGAATAAAGTAAATTTACTAGAAAATAAATGCCGGGGGTGAAGAAAGGGAGTTTGAATTTGTGGAAAAGCAACAGGAATCCAAGGAAGCATCACATAGAAAATAAGGCCAATTTTAAAAACTAAGGAAAAGATCAAGAAAAAGAAAGCATGTGTGGGCTTCACATAAGAACCTACAAAGCACCAGTAAATGAGATATTAGCAATTTTTGACCTATAATTGCCTTGGAAGTGTCATGAAAGAGCTTTACATATAACTTTTCAAACATGATGACCTTTGTTCAAACGTTGCCTTCAGAATCTACTAAATGTGTGGATTTGGGCAGAACTATTAAGTTTGTTGAGCCTTAGTTTCTTAACCTTTAAAAATAGAAATCATGATACTATTTTGCATTGTTTCTATAAGAATTGAATGATATAATGAGTACACTTTGGCATATATTTATTATATCTATTCAAAATAGTTAAAACTTAAATAATACTTATTATCTACTAGGCAGTATTCTAAGATTTTATGTGTGTTAATTCCAATCCCATGAGCGAGGTATTATTTTTAGCATCATCTTAAATGTAAAGAAACTGAAGTAAAGAGAAACTAAAGTAACTGGCCCAAGGTCACAGATTTTTAAAGCAGCTTTGCCAGTGTTTGAGTCACAGTGTTGCATTTGTGTTCGTGAAATTAAACCCTGTGCCTTGTTGCTTCTCAAATTATGTTAGTTCCTGTTATATTTCTCCTTGAATAATTTATTTACAGAAATAATTGAATGAACTATCTCTAATTCTGTATTCTTACTCTATCTTTTTTTCCCATAGAGCTCCATTTGAGTTATTTCCAGTAGATACTATCTTTCTAAACTCCCAGAATAAGGTGTACTTTTCTCTAACATCAACTATTACCAAAGTTGTCTCTGCTGGTTTTCTGGGTTGAACATATAGTTCCTGATTGTCCTTACTTCTATCCTACCTATTGTGTGTGAGACACTCACAAGCTGGGATGTACATTATACAAATTTGATGTCTGTAATCCCAGCACATTGGGAAGCCAAGGCAGAAAGATTGTTTGAGGTCAGGAGTTAGAAACTGTAGTATGCTAGGATTGTGTCTGTAAATGGCCACTGTACTCAGCAAGATTCCATCTAAAAAACAAAAATAATGGGTAAATAAATTAAATAGAAAAAAGAAAATAATTAGAACTATGACATAAATAACACGTGAATGATTCAGCCCATTTTTAATTTTATGTAACATTATTTTATTGTTTATTCATATATTAAATAGTTTATTTATAAATGCTACAAATGCACAAATCTGCAAAATCTGCAAACACTAAAAAGAGTTAGTTTCTTTATTCTTTCTTTTCCTTCTCTCTTTCTTCTTTCTTTTTCTTTCTTCCTTTCTCTCTCTCATTTTCTTTTCTTTTCTTCCTTTTTCTCTCTGCTTCTTACTTCTTTCTTCTTTCTCTTTTCTTTTTCTCTCTTTCTTTTCCTTTTATCTGTCTCTCTCTTTTTTTCTTTCTGACTTTTCTCCATTAAGAAAATATTTCTAAGCTGAAGAGATCTCTAATTTCTGAGGGTATGGACAATAGTACTATTCTTAACTTTACATTATAGAAAATAACAACAGCTTATTATTTGTTTATGTCTATTATAAGCATAGCCAGAGGCTTATCCTTACCAGTTAGTAGCTGCAGTGTATCCAGGCAAATGGATTGCAGAAAAATAAATAAATAAACACAGTGAAAGCTTTTCTGCTGACAGACTGGAAGTACATCCCTACTAGGCTACTATGGTGTTTTCATTTCCCATTGTTGTAGTTCAAATAAGCATATATATATATATATATATATATATATATATATATATATATTAGCACAAATATCAATGACTGGAAAAATAAGTCTAACTAGGTAAGTGGCAGTTAGCACATATAAGAAGGTATCAAGCAACATTAATGTTTCAGCAAATATACTAGAACATTTCTATGTTCAAGGCACCATTCTAGGTATGAGTAAAGGTCTTGGTCTCAAGGATCTTACATTCTAGGAGGAGAGTAAAATGAGATACCTTTAACAATCAAATAAATTGAATGAGTATAGATAGCAATACATGCTCTGAAGATAACAAAATAGGGCAAAGAAATAGAAAGTGATGATTATGTAGTTAGACATGGCATTGCACGTACTATTTTCAGTGTCTCACGGGATCTGTGTGTTTGGTTGCAATTTCTACTTCTCCTTCCCACCACCTCTTCTCTTGTCTCATCCACAGGGCTCCTTTCTATCCCTCAAACATGTCAAGCCTTCTTGTCAATTAGGGCTGTGAACCGACTGTCCCCTTTGCCTGGAAGTCTCCTCCCTCATGTTTGGTATGAGGACTAAGCTCTGATTTTTTATCTTGCCCAAATTCCTACCTAAGGGTCTAGGAATTCCTGTTCTACAAGCCATAAATTCTCATCAGATGGGTTTTATTTGGTCCTATATATTGTGACTTGCTTTTCAAACTGACTTTTCAATGGCATAACATTATGAGGCAAGGAAAAAAAAATTTAACCTCAAATATATTTCTTTGCCATACCTTGAAATTGCCCTGCAATGTCTCTTGTGGAAAAAATCCAAATTCTATAGAGAATCTCCTTCCCTCTTTGTTTTCCTTAATTTCATTTGCAGATCCAAGAGATAATCAACTAGGATCCAGGTATCTTTTAGATCCCATCAGAAAAATTTTACAACCTACTCTCTCTGAGGTCTGGTATCTGAGAGATTCCTCTGCACAAGAAAACTTGGTTTCCACAATCCTTTATCTTAAGCTAACATTCCTTTCCATTGATCTCAGGTCTTCACATAAACTCAACCAATTGTCAACCAAAAACCATTTAAAATTACCCATACCCTGGAAGCCCCCACATTGAGTTGTCCTGCCTTTCTGAACCAAACCAATGTATTTTTTAAATGTATTTGATTGATATCTCATGCCCCCTAAAATATATGAAACAAAACTCTATCTGGACCACCTCGGGTACATGTTGTCAGTACCTCCTGAGGGCTGTGTCACGTGCCATGGTCATTTATATTTGGCTCAGAATAAATATCTTCAATATATTTTACAGTTTGACTGTTTTTATATACAATAATTTGGTGCCCAAACGCATGGGGCTTCAGAAAAGACTCGGGACCCGTGATGAGTTGCTGGAAACCAGAGCTAAGATCCCAGCCCACTGAAGCCTCAAGAAGTTCTAACTTCTCCTCTGGTGGAATTAGTAAGTCCTCCTGAGCCCTGGACCTCCAGTTGGGGTTGATGGTCCTTGATTTATTCTGAACTATTTTTTTTCTCTCTCTTTTCTCCTAGGAAGTTGGTTAAAATCTTAATTTTAGTTTCACAAGTGTATTCAAAAAGGTCTTTCTCCATTACCTTTATCTCAAAATTAATCTCTTAATTGGCTTGTCTGTGCACACTGTGTGTGAAGAACTGAACTGTTACTTTTTATAAGTAAATGAGAGACTGAGTTCCTCAGCTCCAAAAAGAAAGAGTATATTGCTTCTCCCAGAGGAAATGTGCCCTTGGGTGACCGAGGGCCTCATGGGAATGTCTGGGCAGTTGACCCCCGACAATGTGCAGTTGCCCTATAGGAAACTCCTCAACAAATATTAATTTTGAAAGGCTCTTCCAGGAAATGCATATAAATTTCATGTTTTTATATTTTTGTGCCTATTGTTTGTTTTTGTGGCTGCCTAGTAAAATATAAGCTAGATGAGAGCAAAACTATTTGTCTATTTTATTTATGAGTTTATTTCAAATGTTTATAATTGTACGTGGCCTATGCAGACTTTCAATTAGCTATGGGAGGTGAAAATAACCACTTAGTAATCATAAAAAGAAGTCAGTTTCAAAAAGAAAAGTGGATGAAACATGGTATTGGGATTGAGAAATGAGATGGCTGTGGCTAAGTTATAGTGTTGCTTTAAGGGAAATGAGAATCTTCTGTAGAATGAAAGGGCAAAATGGAGAACATATTTAAATGTTCTACATTTTCTTGGAATGTAGAAAAATGTGATTTGGAAAATGGATGTGGAGATGGAACAGAGGCAGAGAGGACACATTACTTAACAAAGAAGAGCATTCTATGTTCCTTTACTTCACACAGCAAAAATTATATTTGTCTGCTGAATACAGAATATGCGGAATGGTTCCAAAAAGTATATAACTAGGTCAAGGAGTAATAAAATGGTAATGGCACAACTAGACAATTTATTTTGGGAAAGTGCAGGGGTTTAATCTATCATATTTTAGAGTGTAATTGGAATTATATTAAGGAACCTGAACATACTCATGCAAAAAATTTAGAGTTAACTGTTTTAAGGAGTAGATTCTTGTGACAAAATTTCACTGGTAGCAGTTCATCCATTCATCCATACATTCATTCATTCATTCATCTAAAATATACATTTAGGATCTGATGTATTGCTTAATACTGAGCTAGATTCTGGATACAAAAACAAGTATCACACAGGCCGTATACTAACAGGCTTCACATTCATTTGTGGGATGTATAAAAAGAAATTTCAATGTAATATACAATCATATAGGAACCTCTCTAACAGTACAGAGGAGAAATATTTTGTTGTTGTTGTTATATATATATATATATATATATATATATATATATATATACTTTTTAACTGCATTTTACATGTGAAGAACATGCAGGATTGTTGCCTAGGTACATACATGGCAATGTGGTTTGCTGCCTCCATCCCCATCACCTATATCTGGCATTTCTCCACATGTTATCCCTCTCCAATTCCCTACCTCCCACTGTCTCCCCTTGTCACCACCCACAGACCTCAGTGTGAGATGCTTCCCTCACTGTGTCCATGTGTTCTCATTGTTCAACACCCACCTATGAGTGAGAACATGTGGTGTTTGATTTTCTGTTCTTGTGTCAGTTTGCTGAGAATGATGGTTTCCAGATTCATCTGTGCCCCTACAAAGAACATGAACTCATCGTGTTTTATGGCTGCATAGTATTCCATGGTGTATATGTGCCACATTTTCCCTGTCCAGTCTATCATTGATGGGCATTTAGGTTGGTTCCAAGTCTTTGCTATTGTAAACAGTGCTGCAGTGAACATACATGTGCATGTGTCCTTATAATAGAATGATTTATAATTCTTTGGATATATACCCAGTAATGGGATTGCTGGGTCAAATGGTATTTCTATTTCTAGGTCCTTGAGGAATCGCCACACTGTCTTCCACAATGGTTGAACTAATTTACACTCCCACCAACAGTGTAAAAGTGTTCCTATTTCTTCACATCCCCTCCAGCATCTGTCTCCGGATTTTTTAATGATCACCATTCTAACTGGCGTGAGATGGTATCTCAATGTAGTTTTGATTTGCATTTATCTAATGACCAGTGACGATGAGCATTTTTTCATATGTTTTTTGGTCTCATATATGTCTGCTTTTGAAAAGTGTCTGTTCATATTCTTTGCCCACTTTTGAATGGGTTTGTTTTTTTCTTGTAGTTCTTTGTAGATTTTGGATATACCCATTTTGTCAGATGGGTAGATTGCAAAATTTTTTTCCCATTCTATTCATTGCTGGTTCACTCTAAAGATTGTTTCTTTTGCTGTGCAGAAACTCTGGAGTTTAATTAGATCCCATTTGTCTATTTTGGCTTTTATTGTCAATGCTTTTGGTATGATGCATTGACATGGTCAATGCTTTTGACATGAAGCATTGGTCATGAAGTCCTTGCCTATGCCTATGTCCTGACTGGTTATGCCTAGATTTTCTTCTAAGGTTTTTATGGTGTTAGGGCTTATGTTTAAGTCTTAATCCATCTGTAGTTAACTTTAGTGTAAGGTGTCAGGAAGGGGTCCAGTTTCTGCTTTCTGCACAGGGCTAGCCAGTTTTCCCAACACTTTTTATTAAACAGGAAATCCTTTCCCCATTGCTTGTTTTTCTCAGGTTTGTCAAAGAGCAGATGGTTGTGGATGTGTGGCACTGCCTCTGAGGCCTCTGTTCTGATCCATTGGTCTATATCTCTGTTTTGGTACCAGGACCATGCTGTTTTGATTACTGTAGCCTTGTAGTATAGTTTGAAGTCAGGTAGCATGATGCCTCCAGCTTTGTTCTTTTTGCTTAGAATTGACTTGGCTATGTGGGCTCTCCTGTGAAGAAGGTCATTGGTAGCTCGATGGGGATAGCATTGAATGTATAAGTTATTGTCTTAGATGGAATCTTAAAATTGGTTGTGATAATTAAGCTTGATATTAGAGTTTAAAATCCCACCTCAAGTGAAAAGTAGATTTATGTAGAAAAATAGCATGTCAAAGTAAATTAAGGTTGAGAGTGTATGACACATTTTAGAACAAGTAATCTATCTGTATTAGTTTGTTTCCATGCTGCCAATGAAGACATAACTGAGACTGGGTTATTTACCAAGGAAAGAGGTTTAATTGACTCACAGCTCCACATAAATGGCGAGGCCTCACACACAAGGCAGAAGGCAAAGGAGGACCAAAGTCATCTCTTACATGGTGGGAGGCAAAAGAGCACGTGCAGGGAAACTCTCCTTTATAAAACCATCTAATTTTTTGAGACTTATTTATTATCATGAGAACCGCATGAGAAGGATCTGCTCCTATGATTCAATTATTTTTCACTGGGTACCTCCCATGGCACATGGGAATTATGGGAGCTACAATTCGAGTTTGGATGAAGACACAGTCAAAACATATCACTATCACATTTGGGTAAAACCTAAGAGGTGTTGCGGGTTGAATTGTGTCCTCCTGAAAAGACATATTAGACTTCTAACTAAACCCAATTACTTCAGAATGTGCTTTTTATGGAAACAGGTTCTTTCTAGAGATAAGCAAGTGAAAATCAGATTATTTGGGTGGATCTAATCCAATATCACCGGTGTCCTTATTCAAAAGGAATTTTGCACAGACATGCTCATAGGGAGAATACCATAGGGAGATGAGTGATGCTACTACAAGTCAAAGAACACCAAAGATTGTTGGGAAATCACCAGAAGCTAGGAGAACAGCATGGGAAAGATTCGCTTCCACAGTACTCAGCAAGGGGGAAAAACCCTGCAGACACCTTGATTTCATATATCCAGCCTCCGAAACTGTGAAACAACAAAAAAAAATCCTGTTTTTTAAGTTACCCAGTTTGTGATATTTCTTACAGCATTCCTAGAGCTAATACAGGAGAAGGTTAAAGTTATAAAAGGCAAAGATGCAAAGATATGGATAGACTATCAACATTGTAAAAATATTAAGTGGTTAGATTTTAATGATTTGTAAGAACCACTGAAAATGGAAGCCAAATGATGAGTTTTTCATTTACAAAAAATTTCTGGCAGCCTGGGAAGGATGCATATAAACCAGTTAAGATGAAAAATCGGAAAACTAGGGAAATGACTATTATAATTTAGCAAGAGGGAGCCAATAAGGGACTAAAATAGGGAAGAGTAGTTAGAATGAAGATGTAGTAATGTAAGAGATTAAGGAGATAATATGTATAAGATATAAGTATTGATGATACATGAAGGGGAAGTCAAGGGAGAGATTAGACATGTCTTTGGCTTAGGGAATTGAGAAAGTGGTGGCACCAAGTTTGTGGAAAGGCAATTCATGGTGCAAGGTAGAGGATGAAAATGAACTTTACCTAATGTTGCCATCAGTGTACATGGACAATGTTTGCCAGCTTGCAAATGAGCCTGTGGATACTGTATGTGAGTTATGAACTAGTTAAAAAAGAGAAAAATAAGATTTTACAATTGATATTGTTTGTGTAATATGAAGGACGGAAGAAAAAGGATATAGACTGAAAGTTGTATGTACCCGGGAGGTGGAGATATAGAAAAGGGCATCAGGGAGAGTTATATCTGGGATCCTTATAGTAGTTCAGGCATGAGGTAATGAGCTTCAAATAACTAAATACAAGCAATAATGACTCTTTGCAATAACATAAGAAGGTTATTTTTATCTAAAATGCAAGGTATGCTGGAAGCAGTACAGAAGAGTAACTGCTTTAATAGTAGATCTCACCTGGCCATGACCTTCTAAGCAATAAGTTTTATTTATATTTTCAAGCCATGTTTACTATGCAAATAAATATAAAAATGCTAAGAAGAATTAGCTTCCATATTTTTTCTAATGTGAAGGTATGAACTCTTTTTTCATAAATTTTTTATTCATACACATACAGATAAAATGCTGCCTAAAAGTTCTTACATTATGCAGAGTAAGATGCAAAGTGAGAAATACTTGACCCATACCACCTATTGTTCCAGTGTGATAGAAAAAATAATGCACCACAATGCTACAAGAGAAGTATTATTGGTATACTGCCTTGCAGGAAAAAAAAGGAAACTAAAGCAAAATGAATAAGTATTTTTGTAGAATTTATGCTTAATTTATGCTTAGAAATATTATTGATTTATCATGCTTCTGACTGATACTGAAGTTTAATTATAATCACAAGAAACTTACTAGTGTAACAAATAGAAACAAAACCACAACATGCATACCAAATTTTAAAAAGATGAAGAATAGTAAGTAAAGAATGTGACATTTTGAATCAGAAGAACCTGGATTCATAACCAGTTTTTAGCATTATTACCTGTGTGTTTTGAAGCTTATTTCACAGATGAACTTGTATCACAGATGAAAGATGGTGGACAAGAGATTAGCCACTACCATATTGAGTTTACAAAGATAGGTTGTGAAGGTATAAAAACTCAGCAAACGTGTTTGGTGATGAATTCCAAAAATGGCGTTAATTTTACCCATCTTCCCATATCCATGCCTTTTGGTACTATGCTCCAATATACCATACTATGCTAAACGATACTATACTATACGATACTATACTATACTATAATATACTATACTGTACTATACTGTATTATACTATATGATACTATACTATACTATACTATACTATACTATACTATACCATACCATAATAATGGAGAACTGGAAGATTGTTCTACATTATTTACTTTACCCAATGGGGTATTAGCAAATATAACACCAGAGACATTTGAAAAGTGAACTGCATATTTCTGTTTTCATTTTTTACTCGTTGCATTTCCATGAGAACATGTACAGAACAGCCTACAAGAGGAAAATGAGAAAGATATATGAAGAAAAACAAAACCATCCTAGACCAGCCCACAGCCAGCCAACCACACACATATAAAAAAAACTTAGCCAATATCAGCAAGGCCACCTTTAAGACTCAACTGACCACAGATGCTTGAAGGAACCCAGTCAAAACTAGGGGAGCTGCCTGCCAATCCATAGACATGTAATAAGTAATAAGCGATGTTTGCTTTCAGCTACTAAATTTCTTGGCAGTTGGTTACACAGCAGTATTGTAGTAATAGATAATTTATACATCAGTGAAGAGATAATATTGAGAATAGAAAGGAGAAATGATGGCTCGAATGAGGCATAACTGAGGAGGAAATCTTTGCCAAAGCTAAAATTAGCTGCATACAATGAAGTCCTCAGAACTCAGGAAACTTAACCCCTGGTTTTGCATGCCTACTATGGAATAGAAATAACGCCCAATTATCTGTAAGTCAGTGTAAATGATTCCTTACATGCAGATTTCATGTCTTAAAACTTTGCTCTCATAGAAACTCACAGACTGATAGAATCTAAGTAGTCGATCAATAAATACTCTTTAAAAATATGATGGAAAGGAAGCTGTTTCACAGATTCACACAACCAATCACACTAATAGAGCAAACTCAAGTCCAGATATCAGAATGTAAATATTGCCTTCATATGTGTTTGTTTGTTTGTTTGTTTTTTGGAAACAGAGTCTGACTCTGTTGCCAGGCTGGAGTGCAGTGGTGCAATCTGGGCTCACTGCAGCCTCCGCCTCCTAGATTCAAACAATTCTCCTGACTCAGCTTCCTGAGTAGCTGGGATTACAAGTGCCCACCACCATGCCTAAGTTTTGTATTTTTTTTTTTGAGCCGGAGTTTCGCTCTTGTTTACCCAGGCTGGGGTGCAATGGCGCGATCTCGGCTCACCGCAACCTCTGCCTCCTGGGTTCAGGCAATTCTGCCTCAGCCTCCTGAGTAGCTGGGATTACAGGTATGCGCCTCTGTGCCCAGCTAATTTTTTGTATTTTTGGTAGAGACGGGGTTTTACCATGTTGACCAGGATGGTCTCGATCTTTTGACCTCGTGATCCACCCACCTCGGCCTCCCAAAGTGCTGGGATTACAGGCGTGAGCCACCGCGCCCAGCCAGTTTTGTATTTTTAGTAGAGATGAAGTTTTGCCATGTTGGTCAGGATGTTCTCGATCTCTTGACCTTGTGATCTGCTCACCTCAGCCTCCCAAAGTGCTGGGATTATAGGTGTGAGCTCCCAGCCCATATTAAAAATGTTACTACTATAATTTTATAATTATTTCTTAATTATAAGGTTAACGTATATTAATTGCAAAAAACACACCAGAAAAGAAATATGTTCTGTGCAACTAGACTGAGGGCAGACGAGTTGCACCTAACTAGTTTGTTCTAGAGCCAGAATAGTAGAATGATATTTTCAGTGTATTAAAAAAGTCAGGATAGCATGTGAAAATTGGTTTAATTATTACTTAACACTGAAAGAGAAATAAATATATTTTAATATGGGCCGGGTGCAGTGGCTCACGCCTGTAATCCCAGCACTTTGGGAGGCCAAGGCGGGTGGATCACGAGGTCAAGAGATAGAGACCATCCTGGTCAATATGGTGAAACCCCGTCTCTACTAAAAATACAAAAACTTAGCTGGGCATGGTGGCGCGTGCCTGTAATCCCAGCTACTCGGGAGGCTGAGGCAGGAGAATTGCCTGATCCCAGGAGGTGGAGGTTGCGGTGAGCCGAGATTGTGCCATTGCACTCCAGCCTACCTAACAAGAGCGAAACTCTGTCTCAAAAAAAAAATAATAATAAAATAAATAAATATATTTTAATATAAGAATGCCTGACAGATTTTAATGGTCCATGATTATTTCTGAAAGAACATCTAAATAATTTTTTTAAGTTACAAATATTCTGCACCCAGAAGATTGGAGAGAAATGTCAAAATAATTATATTTCACAATTAGACTTATGCTAATAAATTGGTAAATTTGTGTGCAATTTAAAATATGTGGTGGACATGAGTAATACAAAATAGGAGAAACTTACTGATATTAAGTCAAGACATATATAAAATACCAGATTAAAATTGTGTAGAAAGTGGAGCAAGGAAATCAGAATTAGAGTTAAGATCTATTTATCATTTAATATCATATAGATCAGGGTCCCCAAATCCCCAGGTTTTGGACTAGTATCCATTTGTGACCTGTTAGAAACCAGGGCCACACAGCAGGAGGTGAGTGGCAGGCCTGCAGGCATTACCACCTGAGCTCTGCCTCCTGTCAGATCAGAGGCTGCATTAGACTTTTATAAGATAGTGAACCCTATTATGAATTATACATGAGGGGTCTATGTTGTGCACTCCTTGTGAGACTCTAACTAGTGCCTGATGATCTGAGGTGGAACAGTTTCAACCCCAAACCATCTCCTTCATCTCAGCCCCACTCTTGGGTCTGTGGAAAAACTGTCTTCCACAAAACAGAAACCTGGTGACAAAAAGGTTCGGGACCACTGATAAAGATGACTACTTTTCTTTTTATCTGTGTGAATTAAAATGTCAACATAATCTTGAAACATAAAAGAATTAGAATGTATAATATCTAGACCAGTAACAAGAATAAAGGGCATGGGGTATAGTTCAGTAAAAACAAAAACAAAACCATAAGGAAAAAAATAGTAATTCAAAGTCATGATATTAAATGATTCTAAAAACTAAGTATGCCAGTAATCAATACATATACGTGGAATAAGTTTATGCAATGAAAAACAAAGTCTCAAATGGGATATAAAATAATCAATTCTAAAATATTTATAAATATAGTAACTCAAAATATATAATCACTCAAAAGCTTTAAAAATAATGGATAAGAAAAGCTACGTTGGGCAAATACTAACCAAGCTTAGCTGCTGTGCTATACAAATACATGTTTGCAGATGTAATTAAGGATGAAATATCCATATTAGGGAGATAATTATAAAATAAACTACTTACCAAAAGAGTATCACAATTCAGATCTAGTCTTTACCTAACAGCTGAAACTCAAAATTAAAAACAAAGACACAATTACCCAGAGATTTTTATAAATCTATAGTCAGAAATGGATTTTAACATCTGTCCTTCAAAAATTAACATATTATAATCAATAATAGTTCTATTTTGTAAATATACATATTTACTTATATTCAACAGTTACAGCATATATTTATATCTATGTTTAAATCCCTATCTTTATATTATATCTATATATACATTCCATCCAATTCAAGGACACATAGAAGTTTTATTAGAATTAACAGCATACAAACCCACTTAAATAAAATGGGTAATACCTTAGAAAGATAACTAACTTGCAAACTTGACTCAAGAAACAAAGGAAAACCAAAAAAAGCCTATATTAACTAAAGGAATTAAAAAGGTAAACTAAAAGTTAGCACAACTTGCCCCTTCACACACATACAAGCATCAGGCACAAATTGTTTTACAGGCAATTTTATCCAAATCCTGAAGAATCTGATAATCCTCTTCTTACACAATTGTTCCAAAGGATAAAAATAGAAGGAATATTCTCCAACCCACTACTTCATCCAACTAGCATAATTTTGTATGAAAGGAAGACATAAATAATAAAAGAAAGTAACGTTATTGACTAATTTTACTTACAAATGAGATGTCAATATGCCACAGAATATTTTATGTAGTTAAGTGACAATAATGCAGAAGTTCTTCTAGGATCATAAGAATGTGTTACTTCTACTCTAATCCCTAGAATCCTGTTCCCCATCTACCAAAATGAAAGAAATGTAATAAACAGATAGGTTAGCATTGAACTTAACTTTTTACATGATGCTACGAATTGTTTCCTGTGTAGTCACAATTTGGAACAGTTTGGCTATAGAGACTAGTTTTAATTATTACACAATATTATTCAATAGCTTTTTAAAGCATCTCTCTATAAATTTTAAAATCTATTCTCAAATAATCCATATAGTAAATAAAATGATGATATTGAGAATCAGAAAAATTAATTGAAAAAAATGGATTTAATGAGCTACTCTATGTGAATTACCTAAACCTCTTAAGTAGCAGAATGATCTTGAAATGCTTGATTTGGATTTTAGATTTACATTTTCCCTTTAGCATACTCACCCATTCATATCTTGGGTGGTTTCAGATTATGCGATGTCACTGCCTGTTACAGTTTCATGAATACATATTAACACATATTTACTAAGATGAAATTCTAGAGGCAGAGGTTCAATAATAAGAACATTATACCTTCAGTGTTATGAATATGCTAATTTTGCTGTAAAAAATCAAGCAAGAAAATCTAATTTTATTTTTAAAATAAATACCCAAAACAAATCTGATGAATCACATAAATACAACTGGATAACTAGCAGAATATTTTGCACAGTAAGGATACCTCCTGAGACTGAAGTTCATATTATTATGTAATTCAGGCTATAAATTCTAGGAACCATGCTGCATTAAGTCACTGCAGAAAGAAGACCAGGTTATGAGTTTTAAGCAGATGTACATTAATCTCTGCTCTGCATACACCAATGTTACATTTCTGAATAATCAGTAATCTGACATGATGTCATCACAAATATTGTTTGTTCTGAGTTCTTAGTCTTTAACCTCTCTCTGAATAAGAAGAAAAACTCAGGCAATATAACTCAAACTTATTAGGCATGAAATAGCATGTTTAAGAAATGAAATATTTGCAGAAATATATAAACCCTTGAATACATTAACATTTTAGCAAACTACACATATAATGAAAAAAAAAGTTATTTTGTCACTATATCTGCTCACTTTACAGTGATTTACTTGATTCTGGGTCTGTACTGTAGAGATGTTAGCACACTTGGGACAATGGTTATGAAGTCATCAGTTACATTTTATGTAACAGAATGTTCCTCTCTGAATGTTATGACTTACTCTTATTTTCTGTACTCTAGTCATATTCAGTAACTTAGTTTATCTCTCTCTCTTGCTCCTTCTCTTCCTTTTTATATCCTTCTGTATTAGACACTGTTAGTGCTCAACATTATTCATGATTTTTTTTTACATTTCTCTTGCAGCTTTGCTCTAAGATGTGCCTAGTTCTTGCAATGGATTGTGGGTAGCAGTGATATATTGCACCTTCAGATCAGGGGTGTCTGCTTTGCTTCTCCCATGCTTTCTTCCTCCATCCACTAATTGAATTTCCTTGAATTCAGAAGAAGATGGGTCTACATAATGAAAGCAGTCTTATTGTTTATTCACCAATTCAAAGTGAGATACTCAGGACAGTTGCCCAGAATACTTTGGCAACCTGCCTAGGACTGCAAAGTGAATGACAAATTAACTTTTTGAGTTAAGACAATGAGATTTTGATATATTTTTTAATTTTGACTATAGAAAATTATCCACTTATTAATATTCCTTTCTCTCACCTTTAACCTGATCTTTATTGGATACCCTATATCATGCATTATGCAATGTATCAGAGACACAGAGATTAGATTCAGTTCCCTTCCTCAAGCAACTTGCAAGGTAATATTGAATAAAGGTGACTAAGCTAACCATCACAATGCATTTTCATTAATGTAAATGTGGAAATATCCCCATGGTCTCTGTAGCAAGAAGGACCCTAAGGGAGGCATCCTAGGAAAAGTGATGCTTGATCACAACATAAAGAGTAAGGATGATTTATACAGAAGGCATAGAAAAACCTAGGTATTCTGAACCTGAGGAATAACAAATGTTCTTCAGGCTTCCACCTAGGAAACCTCAGGGTTTTATTTTCTTCAGGAAGTTTGAGCAGGTGATAATGTAGACACCATTTTTGATTCACCAACTGTTTAACTCTAATACTAAAGGTCAAGGAATAATCTGGTCCTTTTGTTTTTATCTTCTTTTAATTCAACTTTTATTTTAGATTCAGGGAGTGCATGTGAAAGTTTGTTACCTTGGTATATTACATGACACTGAGGTTTGGGGTACAACAAATCCCATCACTCAGGTATGGAATACAGTAGCCAATACCTTTCAACCTTTGCCCCTTTCCTCCTTCTTCCCTCTAGTACTCCCCAATTTCTACTTTTTCCATCTTTATGTCCATGTGTCCCAGTGTTTTGCTTCCACTTATAAGTAAGAACATGGAGTATTTGGTTTTCTGTTCCTGCATTAGTTTGTTTAGAATGATGGCCTTCAGCTACACTGATGTGACTACAAAGGACATGATTTTGTTCTTTTTCATGGCTGCATCGTATTCTACATGGGTATATGTAACATTTTCATTATTCAATCCACCATTGATGGGCATCTAGGTCAAATTCATGTCTTTGCTATTGCAAATACTTCTATAATGAACATGCAAATGCATGTGTCTTTTTGATCGAATACTGTGTTCTCTTTTGGATATATATACTTAGTAATAGAATTGCTGAATCTGTCTAAACCTTTTTGTAGAACTAGAAGTAATGGTTTTATGAATCCCAGTGCTCTAATTTTGGGTGCATTTATATTTTATTCGGTCTTCCTTTTGAAGAAAACTTTTATCATTATGCAATGCCCTCCTTTATTCTTTTTTACTATTGTTGGGTTAAAGTCTGTTTTATCTGATAAAAGAGCAGCAACCCCTGCTCTTTTTTCATTTTCGGTTTGCATAGTAGATCTTTGTAAAACTCTTTACTTGGAACCTGTGGATGTTATTACATGTGAAATGCATCTCTTAAAGGCAGAAAATGTGTGGGGTTTTTTTTAATTCTAACTTTCCACTCTGTGCATTTATTTATTTATTTATATTTTATTTTTTGAGACAGAATCTCTCTGTCACACAGGCTGCAGTGCAGTGGTGCAATCTCAGCTCACTGCAACCTCAGCTTCCCAGGTTCAAGTGATTCTTCTCTCTCAGCCTCCCAAGTAGCTTGGATTACAGGAGCATGCCACCACACACAGCTAATTTTTGTATTTTTAGAAGAGACGGGATTTCACCATGTTGGCCAGGCTGGTCTCGAACTCCTGACCTCAGGTGATCTACTTACCTCTGCCTCCCAAAGTGCTGGGATACACAGTGCCTGGCTACTTT
The DNA here is from genome assembly GCA_028533165.1 of Leontopithecus rosalia. Lineage (NCBI taxonomy): Eukaryota > Metazoa > Chordata > Mammalia > Primates > Cebidae > Leontopithecus > Leontopithecus rosalia. Next base: position 50,198,516 of record CM052652.1, read on the forward strand.
ACGCCTTTTAGAAGGTATTTAGATCATTTGCATTCAAAGTTAATATTGATATATGAGGTTTTGATCCCATCATGAAGTTGTTAGCTGGTTGCTTTGTAGTTTCTATTGTGTGGCTGCTTTATAGTGTCTCTGGGCTGTGTACTTAAGTGTGTTTTGTGGTAGCATATATCATTCTTTTATTTCCATATTTAGAACTCCCATAATGATTTCTTATTAGGCTGGTCTAGTTGTGCTGATTTTCCTTAGTGCTTGCTTGTCTAGAAAATGGTTTATTTCCCTTTTGCTTATGTAGTTTAGTTTGGCAAAATATGAAATTCTTGGTTAGAATTTCTTGTATTTAAAAATGCCTCCTGGGTGCAGTGGCTCACACCTATACTCCCAGCACTTTGGGAGGCCGAGACCAGGTGGGTCACCTGAGATCGGGAGTTCAAGACCAGCCTCACCAACATGGAGAAACCTCATCTCTACTAAAAATACAAAATTAGCTGGGTGTGGTGGCACATGCCTGTAATCTCAGCTACTCAGGAGGCTGAGGCAGGACAATCGCTTGAACCAAAGAGGCAGAGGTAGCAGTGAGCTGAGATCGCCCCATTGCACTCTAGCCCCCACAACAAGAGTGAAACTCCATCTCAAAAAAAAAAAAAAAAGAATGCTAAAATACATCCCCAATGTATTCTAACTTGTAAGATTTATGCTTATATGTCCACTGTTAACCTTTTAATGTTATCTGACCTGTTTGTCTAGCTGCCTTTAATATTTTTTTCCTTAGCATTGATCTTGCACAGCCTGGTGACTAAATACCTTTGTGATAATTTCCTTGTATAGCATCTTGCAGGCGTTCTCTGGATTTCTTGTATGTATGTATGCATGTATGCGTGTATGTATGTATCTATCATCTATTTCTAGCAAGATTAAATTTTATTGAATTATTCCTTTAGATCTGTGTTCCTACTTTTTCGCCTGCAATCTTCGGAATGCAAATAATTCATAGGTTTGGTATCTTTACATAACTCAATATTTCTCAAAAAAAGTGTTCATTTTGTAAAACTATTTTTTCTTTACTTTGGTTAGATTAGTTCAAAAGACCAGTCTTCAAGCTCTGAAATTCCTTCTTTTCTTTTACCAGTCTATTGATAAAGCTTTCAATTGTATTTTGAAATTCCTTAAGTGAGTTTGATTCCTGAAGCTCTGACATTTTAAGATTTTTGTCTTGTATTTCATTTCCCAGGTTGTGTTGATTTTCACTCTTGTCATGGATCTCTTTGAATTTACTTGCAGTAAAATGTTTTAATTTTTTATTTGTCATTTGTGAGTTTACATTTTGGTTAGGGACCATTGCTTAAGAACTAGTATGATTCTTTGGTGTTATCACTACATTCAGATTTTCCATGGTCTCAGCATTTTTGTGTTGGAGAATAATCAAATTGATATTTATAATATGCTGAATACTGAAAGAGGGCATACTGTATGTAAATGGCAGACTGCAAGAAACAGAATTCTCTTGTATAAATAAAATTATTAAATGCTCTATAGAAGAACCGAGGTGTTAACTAAGGCAATAAGAATTTTAATTATGTCTTAAAGAGTGAGTTTTAGCATGGGCATAAAAAGAAACTATAAAATATAAATGTTGTAAGGATCACAAGCTAATTGGAAGAATTCTAGAGAGTTCTGAGGGATGTTTTATCCTGGAAGGTAAGTTTCTCTGTTACAGTGTTAATAGGGTCTGCTGTATGAACAAAATTGAAGGGAAGAAATTAAGAAAGTGTTTTTTGAGTGTAGGCCATGACTTTTGCTCTTTAAACATTTATTGAGCTTTATTTTCATACTGCAGCTCATCTGAAAGTAATAAAAATCCTATACAGAATGTATTTAATTTTGCTAATTTTAAGAGAGCGTTAAGGGAAGTTAAGTGACTTTGCCCAAGTTGCACTACAAGGCCAGTTTATAAGACAAAATCAGAACTAAATTGTCTAAATCCAGTGCACTTTTCATGACAAATTGTGACAACTGAAGATATTAGGGGATTTCATGCTCATGTTTCTGAAAGTACAAATTGCAATTTACAGGAGGACCACAGACATCTGGGGAATTTACTCTGAATGAGTTCCTATTTCTATACTGGGATGTTCAGCATCTGAACCATGAACAAATGGGTTGTGTTTAATTGGCTGCCATTTTTCTAACCTTCATCTTTACAAAAATCCTGCATGTAAATGTCAGTCTCTATGATAAGAGAAACGAAAAGACAGAGATTTGGCCTGCATTGGAGCCATAATTTTAGAAAGCATTATGAACCTAGGGATTGGAAATAATGCAGAGATTCAGGGAGGATAGTAACATTCTGAAACAAAGTCAGAGACATCTGATCCAATCTCTCCTTTTACATGAAGATTCTAGTATGGAATATTTTTTTCACTGGAGCTCCTGAGTATGACTCTATTTTAAAAATAAAGCCTCCTTTATACAGACTTATTACAGACTTTTGCAATTCCAGCCTTCCATTTTGTCTATGCTTCTCTACTCCCACACTTAATTTTCTTATTGAAATTTGAGAACACTTTTTAAAATTATGACAGTTCTTCCAGTCTCATCAAGTCAAAGTAGGCAAAGAAGGATGTATTGGATACTAGAAAGGAAGACAAGGGCAAAATTCAGCAACTAAACTTTAGCAATTTAGAAATGCAAACAAGTTTAGTCTCTACAGCATTGAAATTAAATTATACTTCTAATGTGACTTTTCCATTACTATAAAATGTAGTTTAATAGGCTTATTTAAGTATTTTGAGTGGAAGTAGGAGTGATATTAATGAATTAAATATGAACTTTTGCTTAAAATGAATTCATTCTTCAAAATGATTCTTAGTATTTTTAATAAAGTATTACATTTAGATAACTAAAATGAGCATGGGCTAGGTCTTAATGTGCTTATAGGCTAATAACGTAAGTCTATAAATTACTTGTAAATGGTGAAGAAAGACTACAGGAAACTCATCCATGTAATTATAGCACCAGATAATATCTGAGAAACATCAATTTAATGTTTTCTCATGATTTAACTACCTATTAACTTTCTTTTTGCGATCAGTACAAGTTTTTGCTAAATGGAACTGTTATTTAAATCTATGAATTACAAAACAAAGACACAATGAACTAGCTTCTTAGATGTTTCATTTGCTATTTTGCAATAGATTACAAAATGTTATAACAGGTATGATGGATGATATTTTATTCATTTTGATGTGGATTTCTTAATCATACCATTACAATACTACAGGACTAATGCAATAGTAATATCCTGGTTTTAAGGAGCAATGAAAGCTTTCACAGAAGGACCAAAAGAAATAAAAATTTTATATATGGAAAGCACAGAAAAAATATGAAGGAAAAGGCTACAAATACTTTAATTTTTACACGTTAGTCACTGCAGATATTATCGAATGAAGAACTAAATCAAGAGATGCATGTTTCCAAGAGTTCTAAATATTACTCTAGTATTATTTGGTGTCTATTTTATTTAAAAGTAATCTCATAAAGATTAACTAAAATTCAATTTTAATATTCAATTTATTTATTTTTGTTTATAAAAATAAATAGTACTACTACTTTTTTGAGTAGTAGAAAATGACGTGAGCTTGGAATTATAAAGCTGTGTTTGAAACTGAGCTTTCTCTAACAAACTATATGACTTTAGACAAGTACTTCATCCTCTTTGGATGTTAATGTTTACAGCCTTAAAATTGAGATGGCATTTTAATGTTTCCAATCTTGAAATATGGCTTAAAATTATAATCCATATTTATAAAATTGAAAATTAAAATACAGTGTGGTTAGTTCTTTGCCTGACACATTCTACATAGGCAATACCACATATTAATTAATTTATTTTATGTTTTATAGGCAAGACTCATATATATTCATATGTAATTATATATGTATTTATCCTTTTATAAGGCTTAAGATTACAGTATATACAGATATGTATAAAATTGCTTTTCAGTACTGTATCCACATGCCTGCATGATTGAAATAGTAAAAGAAAATAAAAGGAACTAGCTATAGCAAAAAATAAAATAAAATCTGAAATCATAAAACTCCTAGAAGAAAACACAGGGGAAAACTCCCTGAGATTGAACTTGGCAATGATTTATTGAAGTTGACACCAAAAGCACAGGCAACAAAAGCAAAAATAAGCTAGTGAGACTACCTCAAACTAAAATGTTTCTGCACATCAAAGGAAACAATCAAAATAAAAAAACAGCCTACATACTGGAAAAATATTTGCAGAACATAACTGATAATGGGTTAATATCCAAAATATATAAAGAATTCATACAACTAAATAACTAAAAAACAAATAACTTGATTACAAAATTAACAGAGAACCTGAACAAACATCTTTCAAAGAACACATAGAAATCACCATATATATGAAAAAATGCTCAACATCACTAGTCATTAGGGTAATGCCTATCAAAACCACAGTGAGATATCATCTCACATCTGTAAAAATGTCTATTATAAAAAAGACAGTATATAAATGTGGTGAGTAGCTAAAGAAAAGGGAACCATTTTACACTGTTGGTGGGAATGTAAATTGTTATCGTCATTATGGAAAACACTTTGGAGGTTCCTCAAAAGTTTTAAAATATAACTACCAGTGGGATCTAGTAATCCCACTTGTGGATATGTATAAATAAACTGAAAGCAGTAACTCAGTGAGGTCTCCAATTCCCATTTTTACTATAGCATGGTTCACAATGGCCAAAGTATGAGTCCAACTGTATTTATTTATATATAAATATGTACACACACTACATACTCTCTGTGTGTATATATATATATATATATATATATATATATATATATATATGTGTGTGTGTGTGTGTGTGTGTGTGTGTGTATAATACAGGAAAGAAACAATAGTTTTGAGTTTCAATCATATAATAATTTTTTAAGATGGAGTACAACTCCAATTCAAACAACAAAAAAGCAGAAAAACCAAGAGAAGGACTTCAACCACATATTTCATTTGCTATGCTTTTTATTTTCAGCCAAAAGGCATTCCAAATAGTAAAATAATGTATTCTGTCAATAAGATATTATATATATACAATATGGAATATTATTCAGCCTTAATAAGAAGGAAATCTTGCTATTTGCAACAACGTGGAAGAATTTGGAGGACATTATGCTAAGCAAAATAAATCAGACACAGAAAGATAAATACTGCATAACCTCTCTTATATTTGGAATCTAAAGAACATCCGACTCATAGTAACAAAGAGTAGAATGGTTAGCAGGGCCTAGAAGGTGGAATAAATATTGGTCAAAGAGTACAAACTTTTAGTTATAATATAAATAAGTTCTGATGTACAGTATTGTGACCATAGTTAATAATAACGTATATTTGAAATTTGCTGAGAGTAGATCTTAAATGTTCTTGCCACACTCACACAGAATAACAAAAGTGGTAACTTTAGGATGTATGGATATGTTAATTAGCTTTATTGTGCTGATCTTCTCACAATGTATATGTATATCAAAATCTTCATTTGATACCCCTTAAATATATGCAATTTTGATCTTGTCAACTGTAACTCAAAAGCTGGGATAAATAAGAGTATCACTTTGAAAACCTCCTTTATACAAGATTGGTGTAATGGCTTCTATTTGCTTAGGTATTATGCTGTCAATCTGCTGGTTTAATTTTGATAGTGTTTATCATAAAATACAACACAGATTGGTAGCCCTCATCTGAAAGTCCAAAATGCCCCCAAAATCTGACACTTTTTAAGTGTCAGTATAACATCACAAATAGAAAATTACACACCTGACCTCATGAAATAGGTTGTAGTCAAAACTTTGTTACTCACCCCAAATTATTAAAAACAATGCATTACTTTCAGGCTCTACATTTGATGATAACATGAAACATATATGAATTCTGTGTTTAGCCATGGGTCCCAGCACCAAGATATCTCATTATGCTATGTGTGATCATTCTGAAATCCAAAAAAGTTTGAAATGTAAAATGTTTCTAGTCCCAAGCATTTCAAATAGGGGATTCTGGACTCATAATACTATTTTGCTTTTCTGAATGGATATGGATTAGATTAAGCAAGAAGAATGTGTAAAGAACCCTATGTAGAGAAACAGACATAGAAAAATTTATAGAATTTTAAAAAATTTTGTCCACATATTTCCCAATTCTGCTTCGAATGTCTATAATAATCCAGTATCCTTTGCTACACTAGATGTCTGCAGATGTATCCCTAGGAAGCATATTTTATGGTTTCTTCCCCCAATGCAAATGGGTTAGTAAATGTTTTCACATCTCACTGTCTCAGCCTGAACACCCTTACTTCAAAGTCTCTACTCCACCATTATCACGAAGAGGTCTTCTCTTAGTAAAAATTCCAATCTAGATTTTGTGCCTCTGTCATCAATGCTCCCTTGGCATCTACTTTATACACTACCATGATTGAAATATTCTTTTGTTTGCCTATATCTCTCACTAGATTGTGATCCTTTTCAGCTCTGCCTTTTTTTGCATTGTTACATGCAGGTATCAGTCAGCATCTGACAGGGTGGTTATTTCATAAGTGTGTGTTGAATGAATGGAATGGATAATTTAAAGAAAGAAGATATAGAATTCATGTTACTCAGACCCTAAGCAGGCAACTATATGTCTCTGTGAATGATTCCCTATGATAAAAGCTAACATCAACAAATCACTTATGATGTTTTGTCATTGTGCCCAGTAATTTATGAGCATTCTTTATTTATTCCTATGGGCTGAGTAATACTAATATTTCCAGTGTTACATTAAAGACAAATAAAATTACGTTTAGCAATATTAAATAAGTAGCCCAAGACTGCACTGCTGTTTAGATCCCAAGGTAATTTGGCGTGAAAATATATGCTGTTGCTATCATGCCATGATGGTTTTCTTATTTAATTGAAGCTCTATAAATTCTATGTGTATAATTTAAGCATCCACATATTTATAAAACAGAAAAGTAATAATAGTTTTCTTCTCTTTTGACTAATATAATAATTTTTTAAGATGGAGTACAACTCCAGTTCAAACAACAGCATAATTGCAGAAAAACAAGAGGACTTTAACCACATATTTTGCCTGCTGTGCTTTTTATTTTCAGCAAAACAGCATTCCAAAGAGTAAAAAAGTATATTTTGTTAATAAGATATTATGGATAGTGATCAGCCTAAAAGTCATTGGTAGATTTCTAGTTATGGAAAAATAGTATCACTGTGTGACCAACTCACACTAGATACTAAATAGAGAATAATTTGTATGTGGTGATTATAAAGGTTTATCCGAATCTTGTAATACTTTAGGATATTCACAGTGACAATACTTTTGGTTGCAATGTCATAGAGGTAAAAGGTAAACTGAATTTTGTTTTTTAGTTTTAAAAATTTTAAACCTGCTCTTACTAAATTTGTCTTTTAAAAATGCCCCAAACTCTGGATCTTCTTAATTGTTTAAACAATGCACACACACACACACACACACACTCACTCACACACACACACACAGATACACACACATACAGATACTACATACATCTTTATCACATTTCAAAAATATATAGTTATTTGGAGAGAAGAAATTTTATCTTTGACATATTTTCAATCTTACTGAGCAGTATTCAGAGAGCAGAATCCACAGGTATTTGTCCTCAATGCAATCATTTGTAACCTGTTTGGCTAATTGAACTGTCAGCTCTGCCCCAGTCAGAATCCCCTGGCCATTAGACATTTGTTTGCTTTGTGGTAGTCAATGCTTCCATTTCAATATACTTTGTTAGTGCAAAAAGCACTGCCTCAAAACTACCATTAAGGAGAAAAAATACCCAGTGGTACACAGTAGAGTACACTCCCAAAATAATGTATATGTAATTGGAGTAAGTACTCTGTTACCAAATCTGACACGTCAGTTTAATTTCTCTTACCAGGAAGCTGAAGCATGACTTCCATATGCTTCAATTGACTTGGTCAAGCATAAATATTTTAAATATTAATTTTATAATGTGTAGTATATTGATATTTTATAACCTGATTTGTTCCAGAATAGTTCCGACACACATTCACATTTGGATAAAAATATATTGCATTTGTGCAATTCTAAGAAGTGCTTCTGCTTCTTTGGATGGCAGATGTGACTTTAAAAAACAACTAACCAGATTCCATATAAATGCACGTTGTTTTTTGACACATAATTTACAAATGAGTTCTGGGTTCATTTTGACCATGGCTAACACAGGCAGGCCAAGATGTCAATAACTTTTGGGAGCACATACAGCTAATATTATTTCAGATAGACCAAGAAGAGAGTCTCAGGTTCAATGCAGAAAGGCAATAATACACTTGAACATTCTATACTTCCATCGGTCTGTACGTAACAAGAATTAAACTGAAATTTATTACAAAAAAAACCTTATCTGCCACAGTTTTGTGGGAAAAGCTTTTTGGGCAACCTCTATCCCTCTTAGATGCTTGCTGGACATTATATATTTAAGTTTTTTGTTGAAAATTGCTGAGGTTCCAAAGACGTGGTTTGATTTCAACAGAAGCATTAAGCAAAGCAAATGAAACACAGCCCGCTTCTGTAATTGAGAGCCATTATCTTACTGTTTATGACCCTCTACAGGAAAATTAAAAGAGAGTTTCCTGCTTTTTGATTACACATATTTGACTGCTCAGTGCAGTCTTCAGTGAACAGGTAATAAAATATAGTATTTGAAATAACTTGGTTTCTCTGTCTACTTATTTAACATTTATAGCTTATTAGAGGACTTATATATGTGTTGAACCCTAAATAATATTTTAGGCACCTTGAGGCCTAAACATAAATGACATAATTTTTAGATTATCAGAAAGTGACTATTTCCATCCTCACCACTAAATCTACCATAGTTCATTGGGGTCCTATATCCTAAAATTGTAAGGGTAATATTTTGATAACTTAAAATCCAAACTCGTTTCAAGATTTACCTTGCTATTGATGATTTTTTACATAATAGCAGGGGATAAAGAATCCACGAGCAGGTTTTGGAAAGTACAAATTAAAAATGATAATTTCTAGGATTGAGCCTTCTTCATTTGAAGATGAAAACACGAAACTTGACTTTCATTATTTTCAGTGAGCAGTGGTTGTAATCAGAGATAGATGTAGGCCCTCCCCAAAGACTTGGTCCTGGGCTGCATTAGACAGTAAGTCCTTGTTCTGAGTAAGTAGGAGTTAAAAATTTGGAAGCATTTAGTCAAGTGAAAGAAAGTACTAATCCAAGAAGGCAAATATATTTCTTCTGGGCTTTCTGAAATACTAAATGACTTTTTAATTCATTCTTTAATATAGTAGATAGTAGAGATCAAGATGGATGCATAGAAACAGCAACTTTCCAGTTTCAATTGAGGACTGAGAAAGGGAATGATAGGCCCCAAATAAGTGCATGGGAGACTAGGTAATTGCCCCCAAATAATTCCAGAGTCAATTGGTAAAGTCAATGCAGAGATGTTTTAAAATCTTCAACAAATATTTTCTGTAAAAGAGCAGCAAAATCAGAAACAAGAGCCATATAGTTAAGTAGAATCTAAAGCGGAAGTTAGCTGTATAAGTGGTGGTCAGATGTCAACAGTAGGAGCTCATTAGTTGCAATCACAAGACAGACAAGTCAGAAAGACCAGTATGGTGGGAGTGAGCATGCCATGAGGTATGTCTATCTGCATATTTGCTGGAGATGCAGACACTGTCACACATTGTGGTATATAAGGAATGTATTGTTTCAGATTATAAAATAATATATATTCCTGTGCTAAAATTTGCTGAACTCTGAAGACTATGGCCTCTCAACACCCAGAGGTTATCATTGTTTCTAATTACAAGGCTTCCCTTCCTTCAGGTACATCCTGTTTCACAATGGTAGAGCATGCCTTACCTAAAAATTTGGTCACTTCCCTCACTTAACATAAACAGTCGTTTCTTATATACATAATAGAATTTCAGCACTATGTAAGAAAGATTCATTTTTCTCTCTTTCCAGTAATATCTCTGAAAATCTCATAGTTTATGACCTTAATCAATCTTCAGCTAACCAATTCACATCAAAGAAAAGTATCAGGATCAAAAAACTTTTCACTTTAAAAATTAAGTTTCTGGATAAAAGCAAGGAAGAGAAAGCAAAAAAAAAAACCATACTCTTTTACTTTTACTTTTGGTTTGATATCCTTGTTTCTCACTGAACCCATGTTTGGTGCAGCTCTGCCTAGAGTAACTTATCAGTGGTGTGAATCCTATGGTCTCCTATGACTTTTCAGATCTTTGCTACCCAAACTCCAACCCATCCACATATAAGAAAATAAACAAAACATTTATTTGAAAATTAAAATGTATTAAAATATATATGCATTTGTATATGTAGAATATTCAAGCAGCTGTGTATTGACTTCCATACGCAATCTTTGTCTTCTATTAATTTAAAAGATATATTTTTCAGTTGTGTTATGTTCAATCAAGGACACAGTCTACTTCTTGTACTCACAGTGTAATGAGTTTATGAGAGTCCTACATAAAGCATAATTTTTACCAGTTAGCTGTGTTGCTAATGCACTATTATTAACTCCTACCTATGCTTGCAAAAGGTAGTGCCAAGCTCTTAGGCACCATTTAAAGAATAATCACCCAAAACTCATAATTTGTTGCCTTCGACCTAGATGGTTTGTATGTAAAATCTAGACAGTATCAGGCACTTTGCATTGTATTATTATTAATAATAATTTTGGCACTAATATTAATATAATACATTCAATTGACCCCTTTGAGAAATGCTATTTGCATTCTTTTAAACAACAATGGTATTAAAAATATTGTTGGAACCACAGGAACATGGAAACTTAGTCCAACTTTTGTGCAGGTCTATAAGAACTGTAAAGAACTTATCTTCTCGACAATTTATAGTTTAACTGCCTAGATCTACCTTTGAGAAAAGTGATATTCCCTTGTGCTACTCAAGAGCATAGATGAGTTTTGAGTTGCCAAAACCTTCATTAAAATTTTATGTAACCATTCTCTAGAGCTTGGAACTTGCAAAATACCTTACACAATGAATTATGCATGTAAGTTACTGTATTCACTCTATTTTTATGTTTGGGCTTTGAGAATATTTATAGCAGGATTCTCATAAACTCATTACACTGTAAATATATTAAAAGAAGTAGACTGTGTCTTTGATCGAAAATAACAAAAAATTTTTGAGGAGGGTCAAATTTACATGCATTAGTATGTAACCAAAATCTCCCGATGGTGATTTACCATCAAAAGTTGAAGTCATTCAATGATTCAATCAAAAGATTTACTGATATCTTCAGTATGTATCGTATAGCCCAAAACACTGTCAGTTAAAGGTTGGGATCTATGGACCAAATTCATAAAGTTTAAACATTACATGTATTAAATAGAAAAGCAGTCTTTAATCTTCAGAACCAGAATCAAGAAATTCAAGGGAAGAGTTTTCTGAAGACAAAGTCCCTTTTATATTTGTACATTCTTTTCTCACTAAGTTTATGTAATGCTGCTTTGGGAAGCTCACAGCCACTGCCAGTTTCAGCCACTGGCTAGAAAAACTCACAAGAATCATCATGAGATTTATTATAGCAAAAAGTAAAAAAAAATATAAAATAAATTCAGAAAAGAGTAAAGGTGCAAGGAGAGATGTCCAGAGGAACTAGGCACAAGCTTCCAAGAGTCCTTTCCCAGAGCAGTCACACATAGACTGTACATCACTTAACTTAACCAGCATTAAATACTGATAATATATGTGAAGTGTTTTCTACCAGGATAGCTTATTTGAGACTCAGTTCCAATGATTTTATTGGAGGCAATTCATGCACATATCTGCTGCCTAGCACGTACCAAAATTCGAAGTTCCCAGAAGGAAAGCCGGTGTTCAGCATAAAACTCATTGTACAGTTCAGGCTAGTGAGCCACTAGTCACAATTTCTATGAATAGTGAGAACTGTCCTGGAATCCAAGTTCCTAGACACTAGCCAGGGGCCAATCTTGTAAGCAGGCCTTTTTATGTTGCTCTTTTCTGCACAAATGCTACCTTAGATATAACTTCTTTCAAATTATTTCTATGTCTGTCATATCAAATGATTTTCATCATGATAATGCAAGTTATGTGTTCAAAGGCAGAACTAGGAAGAGATATTCAGGGGCCTGATATATACTAATACAGATTTAATAAATGTAAGTAACCTTAAGAGTAGACTAGTTCTTAGAGAACTACGAGGAGACTTAGATTCCCACACAATAATAGTGGGAGACTTGAACACCCCACTGTCAATTTTAGACAAATTGACAAGACAGAAAACTAACAAGAATATCCAAGACTTGAACTCAGATCTGTACCAAGTGGACCTAATAGACATATATAGAACACTATACCCCAAATTAACAGAATATACATTCTTCTCAGTACCATATAACACTTATTCTAAAATTGACCACATAATTGGAAGTAAAACATGCCTCAGCAAATGAAAAGGAATGGAAATTGTACCAGTCTTTCCGACCACAGAGCAATCAAATTAGAACTCAGGATTAAGAAACTCAGTCAAAACTGCACAACTTCATGGAAGTAAACAATATGCTCCTGGATGACTACTGGATAAATAATGAAATGAAGGTAGAAATAAAGATGTTATTTGAAACCCATTAGAACGAAGACACAACATACCAGAATCTTTGGGACACATTTAAAGCAGTGTCTAGAGGGAAATTTGTAGCACTAAACACCCACAAGAGAAAGGAGAAAATACCTAAAATCGACACCCTAACGTCATGATTAAAAGATCTAGAGGAGAAAGATCAAATGAATTCAAAAGCTAGCAGAACACAAGAAATAACTAAGATTAGAGCAGAACTGAAGGAGATAGAGAAACAGAAAACCATTCAAAAATCAATAAATCCAGGAGCTGGTTTTTTGAAAAGATCAACAAAATAGATAGACCACTAGCCAGACTAATAAAGAAGAAAAGAGAGAAGAATCAGATACATGCAATAAAAAATGATAAAGGGGATATCACCGCCAATCCCACAGAAATACAAAGTACCATCAGAGATTACTACAAACACCTTTATGCAAATAAACCAGTAAATCTAGAAGAAACAAACAAATTCCTGGACACTTACACTATCCCAAGACTAAACCAGGAAGAAGCTGAATCCATGAATAGACCAGTAACAAGGTATGAAATTGAGGCAGCAATTAATAGTCTACCAACCAAAAAAGTCCAGGACCAGACAGGTTCACAGCCAAATTCTACCAGAGGTAGGAGCTGGTACCATTCCTTATTTAAAAATAACCCCAGATGAATTAAAGACTTAGACCATAAAAACCCTAGAGGAGATCCTAGGCAATACCATTCAGGACATAGGCATGGGCAAGGACTTCATGACTAAAACACCAAAAGCAATGGCAACAAAAGCCACAATAGACAAATGGGATCTAATTAAACTCAAGAGCTTCTGCACAGCAAAAGAAACTACCATTAGAGTGAACCAACAACCAAGAGAATGGGGGAAAAAGTTCTCCATCCACCTATCTGACAAAGGGCTAATATCCAGGATATACAAAGAACTTAAATTTATAAGAAAAAACAAACCCAGCAAAAAGTGGGTGAAGGATATGAACAGACACTTCTCAAAAGAAGATATTTATGCAGCCAACAAGCATGAAAAAAAAGCTCATCATCACTGGTCATTAGAGAGATGCAAATCAAAACCACATGGAGATACCATCTCATGCCAGTTAGAATGGCAATGTTTAAAAAATAAGGAGACAACAGATGCTGGAGCGGATGTGAAGAAATAGGAACAGTTTTACACTGTTGGAGGGAGTGTAAATTAGTTCAACCATTGTGGAAGACAGTGTGGCGATTCCTCAAGAATCTAGAAATAGAAATACCATTTGACCCAGCAATCTAATCCCAGAGGATTATAAATTATTCTATTATAAAGACACATGTACACATATGTTTATTGTGGCACTGTTCACAATAGCAAAGATTTGGAACCAGCCCAAATGCCCATCAAAGATAGACTGAATAAAGAAAATGTGGCACATATACGCCATAGAATACTATGCAGCCATAAAAAGGGGTGAGTTCGTGTCCTTTGCAGGGACGTTGATGAAGCTGGAAACCATCATTCTCAGCAAACTGACACAAGAAGAGAAAACCAGACACGACATGTTCACTCATAATTGGGTGTTGAACAATGAGAACACATGGACACAGGGAGTGGAACATCACACCCTGGGACCTGTTGAGGGGTGGGGTATTAGGGGAGGGATAGCAGGGAGTAGGGTGATAGGAGAGGGGTAGCATTAGGAGAAATCCCTAATGTATATGACGGGGTGTTGGATGCAGCATGGTATTACATAGGTATACACCATGGCATGTATACACCTATGTAATAAACCTGCACATTCTGCACATGTACACCAGAACTTAAAGTATAATTTTAAAAAAGTAAAGAAATAGAAAGGTGTTTTAATTAAAAACAAAAGAGTAGACTAGTAAAAGGTATAACATAGTTAGGAAGATAAGTGTTTTGAGTAGGTATTACCTTTGTTTTTATTTTTATTGATTTTTTAAAAATGTAACTTATTTGACAACTGTCTTGCAAAATCTCTGAAAACTTTTTCTTCAGTGTTGACTGGCTTTACCGCAACCCAATAATGCAAGTAGCTATCAATCCCCTGTTCATATCATGTCTACTAATATTCTATTGACCTCTCTCAAGTCAAAGATGGGGAAGCATAGTTCTATGAAGGTGAGGAACAGGATAGAAGGTTTGCTCAAAATACTTCTAACCTATGACAGAATCTCCTATTTTCAGGATCATTTTAGAGTTTTCACCTGTTTTGTCCTATTTAATTCTAATTTAACTTCATGCATAAAGAAATTAAGTTCTTGGTTTTATCTTTTATCCAGTATCATTCACACAGGGGTAAAATATAAACAAGAGCCAGAGGAGGGAGACAGTTTTTTAAAAAAGCAAAGAACAACAACAAAACCAAAAACTAGGTTTTGTTGTTGTTGTTGTTTGCTTTTTTTAGGTGCCTCCAATTTAAACTCAATGCAATGTTTCTCAGCAAAGAATAAAGTGAACATTGCCAAGAGGTCTGTAGTCTCTCACTGGATTTTTTACTTTATAGATTCTTCATAGCTTCTTTCCAAGATTTTTGTTTAAGACCTCTTCAATGCATTATGCAGCTTGAAATGGTAGAATTTATGAGTCTCTACTTCATGAAGTTTGCTTCCAACTTACAAATGCCTTGAAGCCTCTAAAGACTTGGCTGTGTAAAAGTATTTATAAAGCTGGCCCACTTAAACAACCCTATTTGATGATCATTATATTCTTGAAGAAAGGTAGCCCAATCCTCAGGCCAATGACTATATGCCCTACTGCACTTGAGAAGCCCTTAAGAAATAACATTAAGTCAACACTGGTAATGAAATAAAAGCAGAGGGTGACATGTTGACAGAGTAATCCTTATGTGATTTACATTCAGTTCCTTACCATTAACAGATGTTTTAACCTATCTTAAAAAA
>CM052652.1:50214260-50235974 GCA_028533165.1 Leontopithecus rosalia
CACCATGGAATATTATGCAGCAATCAAAAATGATGAGTTCGTGTCCTTTGTAGGGACATGGATGAATCTGGAGAACATCATTCTCAGCAAATTGACACAAGAACAGAAAAGGAAACACTGTATATACTCACTCATAGGCGGGTGATGAACAATGAGAACACATGGACACAGGGAAGGGAGCACCACACACTGAGGTCTACTGGGGGAAATAGGGGAGGGACAGCGGTGGGGGGAGCGGGGGAGGGATGGCATGGGGAGAAATGCCAAATATGGGTGAGGGGGCAGAAGGCAGCAAAACACACTGCCACGTGTGTACCTATGCAACTATCTTGCATGTTCTGCACATGTACCCCAAAACCTAAAATGCAATAAAAATAAAAAAAAAATAGACTAATTGCCACACAGTTTTTATGTCCCTAAGATTGTAGAGGATAAAGAAATAAGGGGCCACTGTCCTTTCCTACTGGAAAATGTCTCCAGGAGACATTTCATTAGAAAACACTTTAGGGCTTATAGAGAACCATTGCTACCATCAACATCACTTCTACATCTGTTCCAGTCTTCTTGTCTTCAGATAATTTTAATATATGCTTTATCATCCAAACTAGATTATAAAGCCCTTCAGAAAAGTAATTTTATCTTCTCTGCCCATTATATCATTTCAGATGCTTTTAAAGCTTTAGTACATGTCACAGGGAAGGACAGGGACAGAAAAACAGGAATAGTCAGTTTATAATTCATTGGTCGCATTAATTAAATTGTACTTCTTACTCATGGATACATGTCCTCACAAAGCATTTATTATATCCACAATTACTGCATGTTAACAAATGCTCCAGGTGTGTTAGTTTGGGGTAGCTTTTAGAATCTTGCCCTAAACACCACTGTCACCACTACGACTTATTTAGCCGCTTTGACCTCACCACACCAACTATCTGCTTTCTTGTCCTTTGTTTCACAGTTTATGCTTCTTATGTGCTGGATACTCTGTCTAGGATTGCCATCTTCAGCCTGCTCATACTTCAAATCTCAGTTTCATGATGACTTCACCTAGAAAATAATTATTGATCCCACAGCCTGGGTTGGAGACATCTGTTTCTACCCTATGCTATGACTGTGTCTACCTTAACATTTACGAGTTGGTGATTACTGATCTATCTGCACGCTTCTGCTAAATTGTAAGCCTCTTAAGGACAGGAGCTCTACTGTACCTGGATTTTTGTATGCAACACCTCTATGAGGTCTAGAACAAAATAGGACCCTAATCCACACTTATTCTGGAAATTAATGGACATGTAAAAAGATGCAAAAAGATATTTCTCCACTTGAGATTGTCAATAACAGTAATATATTTGCATTCTAAGCATACTGGCTATCATCTGGACTCTGAATCCCAGTGGAAATCTGAAAAAAATAAGCAATAACTAAAATAGAGCTTTATATTTTTTGAAATGTCTTTTAGTACAGCTAACTCTGATTAATACTTTCAAAGGATAATTCCATAAATCAATAAATCTCAAAGAGAAACTCCAAAAATACTGTCTGAAATAGATTTCCATTGATATTAAAATCTTAGATTAAGATACATTGTCCTATTCATAGTTTTTTTGATTGTCAAAATTTCCCAACTCTTTCTGTCTGTATCTCTCTCAATAAATGGCAGAGTTTTTACTGTTGTTGTCATCACTGTAGCTTTCTCAAATGTTCCCTTCTGACTAAGGACGTTCTTCTGGGTTTCTATTTCATCTCTCTATCTTTGACAAAATATTTCTTTTAATCTAGGTCAAATAAGATACAGATCATATTAACTTGAATTTTGAATTTGTCTTCTGCATCTGCCTTTGAATATTCCACAGGAATATTATTGCTTAATGTTCCACATCTTAAAGTTATTACCTTACCTAGAGTTTCAAAGAGATCTCATAACCAAATAATTACAAGGTTCCAGGTATTGTACTAGGCTTTTTTTCTAGTAAAAGAAGCATATAATGAAAGAGTATTTGGAAATACAGCTAGAGTAATATATTCAAGTAGGTCTTTGATTAATTGAATGAATAATAAGTCTATAAATAAATGGACTTAGAAATTTCAGATTAATGACTTTTTGGAGTAACTGCATTTAAAAAACCGATGTAAAATTATTAAAATTGTCCATATTGAATTACAGTATTACATGAATTGATTGATGCCTAAATTTTGAGCTCCAAATGTTTTTCAAAATTTTATTTTAATACAAAATAAATATTGATTTTAGTATATACTTCAGTCATTAATCTTATTTTTTTAAGTTGTTTCCACATTTGTTATTCTAGGATCCATTATCCTCCATATGTCAGTGGTAGTCTTCCGCTAAGGAATTTATCTAAGCTGAACTGTTTCCTAGAAATTCCTTCTCTATTTGATTCCAGGTTATGATTGGTTCATGTGAAATTGGCATGAAACTTTTTATGGCTAAAGTGCAGCAGAAGCCCTTACATACTGAAGGTGAAAGTGGGGAACCACACACTATTATAGCTTACAGATAATATGCTCTGTGCTGGTGACTTGCTTTCTTGGGATAGTGCAGCAACTGTGCCTGTAGCTCCTCACATTCCAAGGTGTCTCCTTTAAATTTCGGGAACCTAGGTTAGGCTCATGTGTACCTCTTTGGCCAAGGGTGCTAACTTCTGTTCATCCCCACCAGCATCTATGGCAGAGACCATGAAGACAAATAAGGCTTGGAATTTATCCTCACACCCATCACTCTGTCCTCACACTTCTGTGGTTCATGTATACTATTTCTTCCTATGACCGATTTTCCTGATCCTTAAAAACTTCAGACCCTCCATTAAACAAAGATGTGACAGCTTTCCCTAAATTTCTTCACGAGTTTCCACAATTGCCTAGGGGCTAATCTCCATAATAAATCTCTTATTACATATTGATCATGATATTTCTGATTATTTGAATGAATCCTAACCATTACATCCCATATCAGACCTTACGTAGCTCTTACATATGACCTTGGCAGCACAGGTAGATTACCACTGCTGTGACGTGTTTACACTGAATCAAAGACCCTATAATATTACGTATTCTGTAGTGCTGAAATTGAGAATTAGTAGATCTAGCATGAGGAATAAAATCAGGGGCATTTATTAGTGCAGTATTTATTTATACCTATTTATATGGTAGCTAAAAGAACTCCTAGAAAGGAAGAGTCTACAATTATTTCTGAGAAATTTAATACTTAGTAATTGGTAGAACAGGTAGAAAATCAGTAAAGTTATAGAGAACATGATTAACACTATTAACCAAATTATTTTAACAACCTAAATGAAAATTATGGAATAATCCACCCAACAGTAAAATACATATTCTTTTTAAGACCACACAGAACATTCACAAAGATAGACTAGATTTTAAGCAATAAAGTAAGTCTCAAAAATTTACAAATAGTTGTAATACTTGTAGCAGTGGTGAACTTACACCAGCAATGAGAACTGCTGAAGTTCAAATTCAAACGCAGTTTTATGTGACTTTAAATTCATTTTTCTTTCACTAAAAAAAAAAAATGTGTGTGTGAGTGTGCATATGTGTCATGAGGAGAAGGTGGTGAGAAACAGTGTCTGGTTTTCTGGTATGACTTATTTCTGTTCAAATAACAAACTGAGTTACAAAAATAGCTATGGCTTTTAAGTCCATATCTTGTAAGAGCTCATACTTTGTCAGAGTTATAGAGTCAATAAATATACATATCAGTATATACACATCCACACACATATATGAGCTGATATATGTGTGTATACATGCATGCACACATGTGTTATATATGTAGGTATGTGTATGTGTGTAGTACATAAGACAAATATAGATTACCATGGAATAATATACAAGGAAGCATTCAATTACTAGTGTCAGCAGTGGAAATTAATAACAAAAGCCTTCACAGAAGTACAGTTTTAAAATATGAATAGAAGTTCATCAAAAGCATAAGAAGAAATAAATTATAAACATGAAGTTTATCATGTGTAATAGGAAAGAGCTCAAAGACATGTTTGAGAACAGCTAAAAATTTTGGGTGATTAAAAGCTGTGCAAGAGGAATTGTTAAAAGTATAGCTGCTAGATATTTGGAGACTAACTTGTGAAGGGCCTTAGATTATATGTAGAGAAGGTAAGGTTTTTATCTTGAAGGATATGGGAGCCACAGAATTGTTTTTGTATGTTTGATATTTAATATCAGATACTTTTTTTTTGAGACAGAGCCTTGCTCTGTCGCCAGGTTGGAGTACAGTGGCACAATCTCAGCTAACTGCAACCTCCGCCTCCTGGGTTCAAGTGATTCTCCCACCTCAGCCTCCCAAGTAGCTGGGACTACAGGTACATGCCACCATGCGCAGCTAATTGTATTTTTAGTAGAGACAGGGTTTCACCATGTTGGCCATGATGGTCTCAATCTCTTGACCTTGTGATCTTCCCACCTGGGCCGCCCAAAGTGCTGGGATTATAGTTGTGAGCCATCACACCTGGCCCTGATAACATTTTTTAACATGACAGCTGATAATAATATAGGAAATGGTTTGGGACAGGGAAATAATTACAGCAAGAAGTTAGTTGAGACACCACAGGAGGATGTTGTGATCTGCAGATAAGCAACTTCAGTACCACCTGGGAGCTCTTGAGAAAGGCAGATCATCAGGCTCCACCAAAAGTTTAATGTGCATGTGAACCACCTGGAAATTTTTCTAAATTCTGATACCAATTTAGCAGTTTTGGTATGGGAACCAAGATTCAGCATTCTTATGCAACTTCTGTGTGATGTCTAAGTGGTGATCTATAGTGTTCACTTTCAGGAATAAGGTCAAGGTAGTAGGAGTCAAAGATGGTTAGCAGGCATTGTGAAACAATTAAAATGACATTCAGAAAACAGAAGTACCAGGAATTACAGTCATCAAAGATTCAAGGTGACTGGACAGAAATTATTGATAATAGATCCAATATGGCCCTTTTAGGAGCAGTTCAGGGTGGCAGCTCCGAGGGAAAGCATAGAGGCTGAGTGGACGCCACATTTCCAGACGGATCTTTATTACCCACAGACCAGGAGATTCCTAGGCAGAGGAGCCCTATGGGTGCCCAGTGCAGCTGTTTTGGGCGGCGCAGCTGTTTGGCTGGCACCACAGCGCAGCAGCTCTTCATACAAAATACATTGATATGGTTGCCCTTTTAAGCTGGCCAGGAGATTCCCAGTCAGCGACATTGTGTCAGCCGGCACAGTGGGTTGCCACATGGGAAATCACACAGGTCCCGGTGCCCTTTCAGCAGGCGACTGGAACACCTAGGAGAGAATCAACTGTACAACATAAAAAAAAAAAGGCTCTGAGGCAGGGAGCCAGGTGATCAGGCTTGGCGGATCTCACCCACACAAAAACAAACAAAAAAAAACAGTCATTGGAAATGCTCGGGGTTGAGAGTTTCATGGCAAGCACAGCTGAAGCCAGGATGGTGCAGCTCAGTGGGGGAGGGGTGTCTGCCATTACTGAGGCTCTCCACTAATAGGAAGGTAGTCCGCCATTGCTGAGGCAGCTTGCCATTGCTGAGGCAATCCACCTTAACAGAAAGAGTCCGCCATTACAGCGGTGGGCCACCATTGCTGAGGCAGTTCTAACCACATCCATATAAATAGGACTATAGGGCAGCTCAACGGCAGCAGGACATAGCTCAGCAAAGCTTCTGCAGGCAGACAGTGACTAGGCTGCATCCTTACTGGGCAGGGCAGCCCTGAAAAAAAATGGCAGCAGCACAATGGACACTTATAAATAAAGCCCTAACTCTCTGGGACAGAGCACCTGGGTAAAAAAGGCAGTTTATGAGTTCTGCAGCAGACTTAAATGTACATGCCTAGCAGCTATGAAAGAACAACAGACCTCACAGCTCAACCCTTGAGCTCCTATTAAGAACAGACTGCCTCCTCAAGCAGCTCCCTGACCCCCATATATCCAAAGAGTCACCTCACAAAAGACGGATCAAACTGACATTTGGCAGGCATCAATCTGGGACAAAGATAGCAGAAGAAGAAACTGGTAGCAACTCATACTGTTCTGCAGCTGCTGCAGGTGATCCCCAGGCAAGCAGGGCCTGGAGAGGACCTCAGCAGTCCTACAGCAGAGAGGCCAGACAGTTAGAAGGAAAAATAAGAAACATAAATAACTTCATCATCAACAACCTGGACGTCCACTCAGAGACCCAATCTGAAAATGAACAACTACATGGAAGACAGGTGGATAAATCCACAAAGATGGGAAGAAATCAGCACAAAAAGGAGAAAAACACCCGAAACCAGAACACGTCTCCTCCTACAAGGGATCACAACTTCTCACAAGCAAGGGAACACAGCTGGATGTGTGTGATGTGTGAATGAGTGTGATTAAATGACAGAATCAGAATTCAGAAGGTGGGTAATGAGAAACTTCTGTAAGCTACAGAACATGTTCTAACTCAATGCAAAGAAACTAAGAAGCTTGAAAAAAATTTGATGAGATGATAACAAGAATGGACAACTTAGAGAGGAATATGAGTGAATTGATGGAGCTGAGAAACACAACTCGAGAACTTCGCAAAGCATGCACAAGTTTTGACAGCTGAATTTACCAAGCAGAAAAAAGAATATCAGAGGTCGAAGATCAACTCAATGAAATAAAACGAGAAGGCAAGATTAGAGAAAAAAAGCACAAAAAGGAATGAACAAAGTCTCCAAGAAATGTGGGACTATGTGAAGAGACCTAATCTACGTTTGATAGGTGTACCAGAATGTGACAAAGAGAATGAATCCAAGCTGGAAAATACTCTTCAGGATATCATCCAGGAAAATTTCCCCAACCTAGCAAGGCAGGCCAACACCCAAATCCAGGAAATACAGAGAACACCACAAAGATACTCCACAAGAAGAGCAACCTCAAGGCACATAATCGTCAGATTCACCAGGGTTGAAATGAAGGAGAAAATACTAAGGGCAGCCAGAGAGAAAGGTCAGATCACCCACAAAGGGAAGCCCATCAGAATCACAGCAGATCTCTCGGCAGAAACCCTATAAGCCAGAAGAGAGTGGAGGCCAATATTCAACGTCCTTAAAGAAAAGAACTTTCAACCCAGAATTTCATATCCAGCCAAACTGAGTTTCGTATCTGAAGGAAAAATAACATCCTTTGTGAACAAGCAAGTACTCAGATATTTTGTCACCACCAGGCCTACTTTACAAGAGTTCCTGAAAGAGGCATTACACATAGAAAGGAACGACCACTAACAGCCACTCCAAAAACATACCAAATGGTAAACAGCATTAACAAAATGAAGAATCTGCATCAACTAATGGGTAAAACAGCCAGCTAGCATCAAAATAGCAGGATCAAATTCACACATAACAATATTAACCTGAAATGTAAATGGGCTAAATGCAACAATCAAAAGACACAGACTGGCAAATTGGATAAAAAGCCAAAATCCATCCGTGTGTTATAACCAGGAAACCCATCTCACAAGAAAGGATACAGAAAGGCTCAACATAAAGGGATGGAAGAAATTTACCAAGCAAATGGAGAGCTAAAAAAAAAAGCAGGAGTTGCAATTCTCGTCTCTGATAAAATAGGCTTTAAAGCAACAAGATAAAAAGAGGCAAATAAGGACATTACATAATGGTAAAAGGATTGATACAACAAGAAGAGCTAACAATCTTAAATATATATGAACCCAATACAGGAGCATCCAGATACATAAGGCAAGTTCTTAATGACTTACAAAGAGGCTTAGACTCCCACACAATAATAGTGGGAGACTTTAACACTCCACTGTCAATATTAGACAGATCAACCAGACAGAAAATTAACAAGGATATCCAGGACCGAAACTCAGACCTGATAGACATTTACAGAACTCTCCACCCCAAATCCACAGAATATACATTCTTCTCAGCACCACGTCACACCTACTCTAAAATTGACCACATAATTGGAAGTAAATCACTCCTCAGCAAATGCAAAAGAATGGAAATTATAACAAACCATCTCTCAGACCACAGTGCAATCAAGTTAGAACTCAGAATTCAGAAACTAACTCAGAACCACACAGCTTCATGGAAGCTGAACAACTGGCTCTTGAATGTTGACTGGATAAACAATGAAATGAAGGCAGAAATAAAGAAGTTCTTTGAAACCAATGAAAACAAAGACACAACATACCAGAATCTCTGGGACACATTTAAAGCAGTATCTAGAGAAAAATATATAGCAATAAGTGCCCACATGAGAAGAGTGGAGAAATCCAAAATTGACACCCTATCATCCAAATTGAAAGAGCTAGAGGAGCAAGATCAAAAAAACTCAAAACCTAGCAGAAGTCAAGAAATAACTAAGATGAGAGCAGAACAGAAGGAGATAGAGACATGAAAAACCCTTCAAAAAATCAAAAAATCCAGGAGCTGTTTTTCTGAAAAGATCAACAAAATAGACCACTAGCCAGATTAATTAAAAAAGAGAGAGAGAGAATAACCAAATAGATGTGATAAAAAAACAATAAAGGATCACCACAGATCCCACAGAAATTCAAACCATCATCAGAGAACATTACAACTCTATGCACATAAACTAGTAAACCTGAAAGAAATGGATAAATACCTGGACACTTCCATCTTCTGAAGCCTAAACCAGGAAGAAGCTGAAACTATGAATAGACCAACAACAAGATCTGAAGTTGAGGCAGCAATTAAGAGCCTACTACACAAAAAAAGCCCAGGTCCAGATGGGTTCACAGCCGAATTTTACCATACACACAAAGTGGAACGGTTAGCATACCTCCTGAAACTACTCCAAATAATCCAAAAAGAGGAAATTCTTCCCAAATCATTTTATGAGACCAACATCATCCTGATACCAAAACCCAGCAGAGACTCAACAAGAAAAGAAAACTTCAGGCCAATATCCATGAAGAACACAGATGCAAGAATTTTCGATAAAATACTGGCAAGCTGATTGCAGCAGCACATCAAAAACCTTATCCACCATGATCAAGTAGAATTCATCTTGGGGATGCTAGGCTGGTTCAACATACGCAAGTTTATAAACGTAATTCACCACATAAACAGAACCAAAACCACTTAATTATCTCAATTGATGCAGAGAAGACCTTTGACAAAATTCAACAACCGTTTATGCTAAAAACCCTCAATAAACTCGGTATTGACAGAACCTATCTCAAAATAATAAAAGCTATTTATGACAAACCAACATCCAATATCATACTGAATGGGCAAAAACTGGAAGCATTCCCTTTGAAATCTGGCACTAGACAAGGATGCCCTCTCTCAGCACTCCTATTCAATATAGTACTGGAAGTTCTAGTCAGAGCAATCAGGCAGGAAAAGAAATAAAGCGTATTCAAATAGGAAAGGAGGAAGCCAAATTGTCTCTATTTGCAGACGACTTAATAGGATATCTAGAAGAACCCATTGTCTCAGCCCAAAATCTCCTGAAACTGATAAGCAACTTCAGCAAAGTCTCAGGATACAAAAGCAATGTGCAAACATCACAAGCATTCGTATACAACAATAACAGACTGAAAGAGAGTGAAATCAAGAATGAACTGCCATTCACAATTGCCACAAAAAGAATAAAATACCTAGGAATACAACTTAAAAGGAATGTAAAGGACCTTTTCAAGGAAACTACAAACCACTGCTCAATGAAATAAGAGAGGACACAAACAGATGGAGAAAAATTCCATGTTCATGGTTAGGAAGAATCAGTATCATGAAAATGGCCATACTGCTCAAAGTAATATACAGATTCAACACTATCCCCATCAAGCTACCAATGACCTTCTTCACAGAACTAGAAAAAACTGCCTTAAACTTCATATGGAACCAAAAAAGAGCACGCATAGCCAAGTCAATTCAAAGTAAAAAGAACACAGTGGGAGGCATCACACTACCAGACTTCAAACTATACTACAAGGCTACAGTAATCAAAACAGCATGCTACTGGTACCAAAACAGAGATATAGACTAATGGAACAGAACAGTGGCATCAGAGGGAACACAGCATATCTACAACCATACAATCTTTGATAAAACTGACAAAAACAAGAAATGGGGAAAGGATTCCCTGTTTAATAAATGGTGTTGGGAAAACTGGCTAGCCATGTGCAGAAAGCAGAAACTGGACCCCTTCCTGACACCTTACACTAAAATTAACTCCAGATGGATTAAAGACTCAAACATAAGACTTAACACCATAAAAACCCTAGAAGAAAATCTAGGCAAAGCCATTCAGAACACAGGAGTAGGCAAGGACTTCATGACCAAAACACCAAAAGCACTGGCAACAAAAGCCAAAATAGACCAATGGGACCTAATCAAACTCTACAGCTTCTGCACGGCAAAAGAAACATTAGAGTGAATCAGCAACCAACAGAATGGGAAAAAATTTTTTGCAGTTTACCCATCTGAAAAAGGGCTGATATCCAGAATTTACAAAGAACGAAAACAGATTTACAAGAAAAAAACAAAGAAGCCCATTCAAAAGTGGGCAAAGAATATGAACAGACACTTTACAAAAGAAGACATACATGAGGCCAACAAACATATGAAAAAATGCTCATCATCACTGGTCATTAGAGAAATGCAAATCAAAACTACATTGAGGTACCATTTCACTCCAATTAGAATGGTGATCATTAAGAAATCTGGAGACAACAGATGCTGGAGAGGATGTGGTGAAATAGGAACACTTTCACACTGCTGGTGGGAGTGGAAATTAGTTCAACCATTGTGGAAGACAGTGTGACGATTCCTGAAGGACCTAAAAATAGAAATTCTGTTTGACTCAGCAATCCCATTACTGGGTATATATCTGAAGGATTATAAATCATTCTACTATAAGGATACATGCACACGAATGTTCATTGCAGCACTGTTTACAATAGCAAAGACCTGGAACCAACCCAAATGCCCATCGACAATAGACTGGACAGGGAAAATGTGGCACATATACAGCATGGAATATTATGCAGCAATTAAAAACAATGAGTTCGTATCCTTTGTAGGGACATGGATGAACCTGGAGAACATCATTCTCAGCAAACTGATACAAGAACAGAAAATGAAATTCCGCATGTTCTCACTCATAGGCAGGTGATGAACAATGAGAACACATGGACACAGGGAGGGGAGCACTACACACTGGGGTCTATTGTGGGGAATAGGGGAGGGAAAGTGGTGGGGGGGTAGTTGGGGAGATGGGGAGAAATGCCAGATATAGGTGAAGGTGAGGAAGGCAGCAAATCACACTGCCACTTGTGTACCTATGCATGTTCTTCACATGTACCGCAAAACATAAAATGCAAAAAATAACAAAAAAGAAATTGATATTTCTATTCATAATTTAAACAAGATGAGAGTATTATATGAATGTAAAATATGTTAATAAAGCACATTTTCATTACAGAAGTAATAAATACTTGCTATTGAATGTCTGCACAACACAGTACTGTGGAAAAAAATAAAACCAAGTATACATATTTTCAAACCTCCAAAAGTGCCACTTCACAATTTGGTCATTCTAGTCATTTGTTACCTCCTATTGTAGAATCTTATAAACTACAAAAAGGAGCTTAAACTTGAACTGAATGGTAATTAAATAAATATAACTTAGATTTAGGGAGCTGGAGAATTAAAGCAAAGTTTATATTGTATTATACATTCTAGTTATCAAAAATACTTTGTTTTGCTTTTCTAAAATCTCTACTTTATTCCTAAAGAAGATAGTTATCCTGTGCTACAGGTCATATAAATAATGTGATGCTGGGTGGTGTGGTGGCTCACGCCTATAATCCCAGCACTCTGGGAGGCTGAGGTCGGTGGATCACCTGAGGTCAGGAGTTTGAGAACAGCCTGGCCATAATGCTGACCCTGTCTCTACTACCAAAAATACAAAAATTAGCCAGGCATGGTGGCACACACCTGTAATCCCCGATACTTGGGAGGCTGAGGCAGGGGAATTGCTTGAACCCAAGAGGGTTTAAATGAATTGGAAAATATTTTCTGCTTTTCAACATTCTGGTAAAATCTTATTGTGATGTAACCTTTATTTTCTATTGTCTTTATGTTTCTTTTGTACTTTTGCTAATTTTATTTTTGTGGCGGGCCTAGTTTTTTCTGTGTGTATTTTATTATTCCATCTTTTATTCTTTTCTCCTTCCTTCCTTCCTTTTTTCCTTCCTTCCTTCCTTCCTTCCTTCCTTCCTTTCTTCCTTCCTTCCTTCCTTCCTTTCTTTCTTCCTTCCTTCCTTTCTTTCTTCCTTCCTTCCTTTCTTTCTTCCTTCCTTCCTTCCTTTCTTCCTTCCTTCCTTCCTTCCTTTTCCTTCCCTTCCTTCCCTTGCTCCCCTTCCTTTCCTTCTTTCCTTACCTTCTTTTCTTTTTTCTTTCTCTTTCCTCCCTCTGTCACCCAGGCTGGATAGAGTACAATACTGAGATCATAGCTCACTGTGGCCTTGTCTTTCCCTTGGTTCAAGTGATTCTCACATCTCAGGCTCCAGAGTAGCTGGGACTACAGGCAGGTGCCATCACACCTAGCTAAAGCTTACTATGGCAGTAAGCTATGGCTTCTGAGAATGAAAGGTAAAATATAATAAGGAAGAATTTAAGGCTATTTCTATGGGGATCATGAATAATCAGCCAACCAAAAACTTAATAACAAAGACAATATCCATGTTTTAGTGCTTGATTCTTTAGGGTCAGCAGATTAGGTGCTTCTTCATTTGGCTTGACTCCGTCATGAAACTTTAATGAGTTGTGAGTCATATAGGCAGTTTACTTTCTGGGATGGCTGGCTATCCACTGGATCAGATTGGTTCTCATTTCTTCATCTTATTTCAGAGTGTTGCTTAGATCCTTCCAGCAGCCTACCTTGGCATGTTCCCATGGCTAGGCTTCAGTGTAAGTGCAAGGGAGCCTTTAGGCTCCCTCTAGAACCAACAGTTGATATCCTTTTTATATGGAGAAAAGACTTGGGAATTCATCCTTATGTTTATTGCAGTAACTTGGAAAGTTCATGATCAATATCTGTTGGAATGTGTGCTCCATTTTCATTTAACTTTCCATCTGATGATTCAGTTACATACATGCCAGACTATTTGATCTCCCACAGACCTTAGACTCTCTGTTCTATTTTTGAATATTTTTTATTTTAGTTGTTATTTGATAGTTTGTATTGCTCTGAATTAAAATTCTATAATTATTTTATATGCTAAGTGATATGGTTTGGCTGTGTCCCAATGCAAATCTCATCTTGAATTGTAATCCCCATTATGCTCCCAGGAAGGATCCCATGGGAGGTAACTGAATTATGGGGGGTGGTTTCCCCCATGCTATTCTCCTGATAGTGGCTGAGTTTTCATGAGATTTGATGGTTTTATAAGTGTTTGGTGTTTTCCCTGCTTGCACTCATTCCATCCTGCTGCCCTGTGAAGAAGGTACCTGCTTTTCCTTTGCCTTCCACCATGATTGTAAGTTTCCTGATGCCCTCCCAGCAATGCAGAACTGTGAGCAAATTGAACTTCTGTTCTTTATAAATTACTGAAATTTCCATGTCTCTGCTAAAATTTTTCATATATTTATATATGTTTTACACATTTTGAGCTAGTTTCTTTGGCAGTTTTATCACAACGTTTTTTTGTTTTTTTTTTGAGACAGAGTTTCGCTCTTGTTACCCAGGCTGGAGTGTAATGGCGTGATCTCGGCTCACCGCAACCTCCGCCTCCTGGGCTCAGGCAATTCTCCTGCCTTGGCCTCCCGAGTAGCTGGGATTACAGGCACGCTCCACCATGCCCAGCTAATTTTTTGTTTCTTTAGTAGAGATGGGGTTCCACCATTTTGACCAAGATGGTCTCGATCTCTTGACCTCATGATCCACCCGCCTCAGCCTCCCAAAGTGCTGGGATTACAGGCTTGAGTCACCGCACCCAGCCTCAGAGTTATTTTAAATAATATTATAGTTTTATTATAATAATCCTAATATTTGAGGCATCTCTCTATCTACTTTTATCAACTATATTCTCTGTTGCCTTAGTGCTAAACTTGTTCTTTCTCTTTTTCTCACACAGTTTCTCTTTTTCCTTTTTGTGTATTTTATCAGTTTATTATATGCTGATCATTTGTGTAATAGTATAGGCAAAAATAAATTATATTTACACTTAAAATAAGGAGTATGACATTTTGTAATAGGCTGCTATAACTGAGAGCTCATTAAATCTGATCTGTACTGATGTAGGCCTGGATTTGTAGCATACATTGTTAGAGTAGCTTTAGTTTCTGTCAGTTCATTACTGGTTTCATATATTTAGAGACTGAACTCAGGTATCTCTGTTCTGTGAATCTGCACCTTTGAGAACTTGTGAGATTCTAGAGACACCTTTGTGCTTTACAGCTGAGCTATCAGCTTTCCAAATTGTGGAATACCTCTCTGCCTTCTACCAAGACAAATGGGTTTTTCAGTTTCTGTAAAATTTTCTTTGATCTCAAAGCCTCCTTCAAATTTTCCAAACCAGGAAAAAGTTTTAACTCTAGCTCTTGCCAGGTTAATTTCAGTGTGCCTTGGATTTATTATTTCAGGAATGCATCTCTGTCCACATCTTCAGAAAGGCAGTTTCTTTGTAGTTGTGGGAGGCCATGAGTATCTTTCTTGGGTTTCCTGTTCTGCATCCCAGCCTGTGTAATACTACCGCAATGCAATTGGTGAAGACTCATGGAAGAATCTGTGTTTTATGTATGAAGTTCCATGGAATTCTATTTTGTCATATAAGCCAAGATGAGGCTTTTATTTTGTCATTTCAGCTTCTTTCTTTCTACTCCCATTAATGGCAAATTATTCATGCTCTGATCATTCTATCAAACATACATCCAGATCTTCACTTGAATAAAGATTCAACTGCCTAGAATTTAGATCACAGTTTATTTGCATCCAGAACTTTCTGATAGTCTCAGAAAAACAATGATTTTTCTAGTATATTTTGCTTCTTTTAGTTTTTCAGGGAAAAAAAAATTCTCTTTTTATGTTGCGTATCCTAATAAGAAGTTATTTCTTAATTTATGTTTATCTTCAAATATTATTCCAAATTAGCATATATTGCTTTAGTTATAAAAATAGAATAAATAAATAGGGTAAAAATAATCAGGCGTTCCTCCTTCCCCAAAGGAATATAACATTAAATGTTGGGACTTAAAAGTCACTTTCTTTATATTAAGAGATAGTTTACTTGTTGAAAGCAAATGTATTCTATTATTTTGCCTATTTTTACTTTGATAAATGTTGAATTTATAACAAAATTTTGTGTTTATCCTCAATAATATTTCAAACTCTAAAGAAACAACAGCGTGTAAAACATACAGCTGAAAGAGGATCTTTTCACCTCCATATAAGTAATTAGCATGGAGAATCAACTGAGAGTTGCAAGTATGTAGTAATGTGTGATGCGTTGTAATTCAACAAATAAATTTTCTAGCATTTTAATGACTAGAACAATCAGAGCAAAGTAAAAAGTAAATCAAACCAACCAACAAAAATAACAATATGTTTGCATTAAGTTTATAATTTATATATAATTTCGATTTACTAGTGTTGCATTCATATCTACGTAAGCACAAATCTCTATCTCATATTTCTGGAATATGAGAAATAACAGGCTCATGCAATTTAGAAAAGTTACTATGCTGTAGATGGAACTGAATGATTAATGCAGAATCAATACCACTACCGAAGAGTGTAGCTGATTTATCTTACAATCAACATGGGAAGATCATTTGAACATTATGACTCAGCAGATATCAAAATGTAAACCTCTCACAAAATGATTTTAAGGCAGAAGATAACTTGCTTACTCTGCAGAACAGGTAAGAGACAAAATGTTGGTAGATGTTTTCCCAAGGATGTGCTTCAAGTGTATCAAGTTTGCTTTGTCATTCTCGTCCTCCAATAATTTTCTTCAGCCATTGTTGCAGAAGACAAACAATGCAGTCAGCAACAAATTGGAGAAAATACTAGTGACCCAGAGAAATTTGGTAAAGTGTGAAATGGCTAAGTGAAATCATTTAACCAAAACTTGCCTGGAGTGGCTCTAAGTTGCCAAGTTAGGTAGGAAAGTATTACAACCGTTTGTAATTTACAACTCCATAGTTGTCTATATCTTAAAGAGAATCCCTCAAGAATTTGACTATCAAAGTTGCCCCCCACCAAAAACAGCCTTTATCTGCCACAAAAGTCTTAACCCCATAAACAATGACACTTATTGAAGTGTGTCAACAGATTAGTTGAGATAAAGCTGAGAAAATTCTAATGTAACAACCTAAAATCTCCAAGCAGAGGCAAATTGCCCAGTGTTCTGGAAAACTAACTATGGCC
This sequence comes from Leontopithecus rosalia, assembly GCA_028533165.1. Taxonomy (NCBI): domain Eukaryota; kingdom Metazoa; phylum Chordata; class Mammalia; order Primates; family Cebidae; genus Leontopithecus; species Leontopithecus rosalia. The sequence continues at coordinate 50,230,684 of CM052652.1, forward strand.
TCCAGTAAACATTTTTTTTCAGAAACATGATCCTATAAAATTTGACCCTATTGCATTAAACATCTCTTGCATCTTGTTTGACATTTGCAAATCTTCCCCAAATAAATTCACATACACACACTCTCTCTTTTCACCATAATCTCTGCATGGACAGCCCCTTTTAATACTTCAGGTTGAGTGTAAGTGTCACCTTTTCTGAGAAGCCTTTCTCCATTACCTTATCTAGAAAGTTTTGCACTTCTTATTCTCCACCTCAGCTTCTTGTTTGTTTCCTTCAAGGCTCATGTCTTAATATGTTAAAAAAATGTGTCTTTATGACTTTTTCCTGCCACAACTGTAAGTAGTTGTAGGCAAAACATACCTCTTGCATGTTCAATATTTAGCAACTAAAACATTGTAAGGCACAGAGGAGATGCTCAATTAATATTTGTTACATAAATAAGTACATTAAAATATATATTTCATAGAGTATCCTTTGACCCTTTATTATAGAATTACCCTTTCTTTTTTAGATCTCTTCTCTAAGTATAAATAAAATTACTGGACTCTTACTGCAAATAAAAGAAACCCAACACAAATTAAAAATAGAAGAGATATTAAGACATACAATAAACACTCATGGATTGACCTTCAGAAAAGGTAAAAAAACACGCTTTAAAATGGCATCAGGATTGTATAATTACTGCTTTTATGTTCATCTTTCAGTCTGCTTCCCATTGAGTCATCTTATTTTCAGGAAAAATTTTTATATGCAGAAAATATGGTTTCTAGCAGACCCAGCCTTACATTCAATCAGCTTAGCAACAATAGAAAGAATCCATTTTCCCTGCTACCACAGCAAATGACCCACCAAGGGCTCTAATTAGTCTGACTTAAATTAATCTGTGAGGCTAAGTGAATGAACACGTTGATTATCTAATCTGATTCATTGTCTAACACTAACATTTAACACCACCTCCTGAAAACTTCTTAGGATAAATTTTTTGCACTTGAAAGTACTGGCAAAAGCAAAAGTATAGCTAATCTGATCCACCACACACTTTACTTGTTGCATACCATTTATTAAAGTATCAGACATCATGCTCATCACCGTAGAGTGCTAGCTGTTTGCTTAGCATGCCTGAGTGCTTTTTGTTGTTAAACAGAGTCCCTTGTTTACCACCTCTCACAATAAATGTCTTATGAATAAATTCATAAATCAGTATTTTTTCTGACTTATTTGGCAGAAAAGTTGGCTGAATATTCTTATTAGATTTAGAATTTAACTTTGTCTTACGAGAATTATTCTTTTGCTGGGTGGAAGGGTGGGCTGTGTGATGGTATACAGAGACAATTCATGGTCACTGAATATAATTTCAGACTAAGACATTCCCAAACAGAATTTGATCACATAATTACATCCTTAAATATAGGATCGGTATAAGAAAACCACCGTGAAATACTTTTAAAAATGTAAAAGTAAGCTGTCACCATCTGGAATATTATTTACATGTTTTTTGGCCCTATACTTCCTATTTTTAAATAAAATAAAAAAACAAAACAACTATGCTCTGAGCTCTAAGGAGATACTGATACTTCCATATGAGGCAAACTTTAAGGAATTACGAATATCTATAGATTTCTTTATATCTGCAGTTCCTGTTAAGGCAGTAAATAATCAATTTGAATAAAACACACACACTCATATTATTTGAAAGACCCAAAAATAGTAAAATCATATACAATTTTGAGTGTGTCTGAAATTCTGTTATCATTCTTGCTACTAGTTATAATTTTCTAAGGCTTCAGAATGAAACAAACATCAAAAGCCTCATAGGGTCTTTGTTAATAAAAAAACTATGAAATCCACAATTCTCAATTACTTATAATTTCTGCTTTATTAAATACTACAAAGGGTGCAATATTCAAAACTAGTTAATTATATGCTTCAGAAATGCCTATTTACTTCAAAAATGTTTCTTATGAGAGATAGTTAAGTAGTTATGTGTAGGAATCTAGAACTGAGATATTTCAGCAAAGCTGTAATTGAAATATCCAGGTCTTATCATTTATTTACTATAATTACTATGTCAATTTTCCAACTATTTTAAAAGAATTTTTCATAACAAGTTGAAATAAAATTGACAAGAATAAAGACTTTTTAAATTAAAATATTATACAACTGCAAAGAGGACCCTCATGCTCTACCAGTTATCAAACTATACTTTAAAAATAAATACTATATTTTGGTCACTTCTTCAGGTCATTTACTTTTTCTATTACTTTGTCATTTTATCACTTCCTCCATCCCAAAGTGAGGCATCCACATGGTTTGACTGATTGAAATGGCCCCATCTCAAGCAATGTTGTGTTGTGGTATCAATATTAGTATGTTCTGGTATTTAGTTTGGGGGTGTACAGAAGGCCTAGGGGTGTACAGCTCTCAGGCTGCTGAGAGGGAAGTGAGTCTACAGTGAAGTTCGCTCAAAGAACAGCTTACTGTTAAGGTGAGAAATTGGGCCTGTCCCTAATCATGCCATCAAAACAACCAATCTCTTATTCTTTAAGCCATTTGGAATTGTTTTTTCTATAATTTAAAACAAAGCACAATGATATATCTTATAAATAGAACTTATAAAAATTTAGGCAATATGGTTGACATAAAGTAATCTTTTAAATAATAGATGTAAAGAGTAGAACAGACCCCTGAAATCAGCCCAAGAAACCATAAAAGAACTTTAAAAAGTAAAGAGAAAAGCTAATAGAAATTCACTTAAGAAGAATGGGATATAAAATATTCTAGGGCTAATATTTTCTATTGTACTAAAATATCTTGTAGCATCAATAAAGGTAGAACATTTAAAATGCATTCTGCAATGGCAGTATAATGCTAATTTCAAAATAAGAAAATTATGGCCTGGAAAAATTATGAAGTTAATGCAGTTGGATTATACATTACAAAATTTAAAGAATAATATAAGCAAGAAAAAAAATATATATATATATAAATATATATCTCCACATATTTAAAAATGCCATAATTAATTAAGCTAGAATTTATTTTAGAAAATAGAGGATGCTTTGAAATTTGAAAATCTATTACTTTGATTTACTGTGTTAATATATTTAAAAGAAAAATAGATGATCATAGTTCAGCAATTGCTACTGAAAGCATTTACTAGAAATTAAAGAAATATAAAACAAAAAATGAAGAAAACTTCATGTAACCAAGAAACATAATGGCCTTTAGCAATATTCACCAATGTTGAATAATCCATTTAATATAATAAGACTTAAGGAATAAAAGTTATAAATACTGGAAAGGAAAATATATATTTATTATTGAAGTAGCAGAAAGAATATAATGATATTTCAGGAGAACAAACATTTTTACAACTAGTAAAACAATTTGAAAAAGTTACAAGATAAGTATTTTAAAGTAATTATTTTACATGTGAAAATCCTAAACTAAACAAAAGATACCCATATTGTATAGCAATATAAAAATGAAGAAAAGTAATTTTGGCTAAATTTGACCAACAAAAATAGGGAAACTCATTCATATTACTGAATGGAAAGAGTCAGTATTCTCCTCAATTTATTTATAAATTAAATTCTATTGTGGAAAAAAACTCATTTTTTTTTCTCCTAGGGTTTTTTTTTTTTGGACTTTAGGTTCTGGGGTACATGTACAGATAATGCAGGATTTTTGCATAGGTACATATGTGGCGAGGTGGTTTGCTGCCTTCATTCCCCATCACCTATATCTGGCATTTCTCCCTCTTTTTTTAAAAAAATTTCTATTTGTTAAGCTGATATCATTTAGAATAGTGACAGTGTAAGTTTGCTGAACTATTTTTGAAAAAGAAAACAAAACTTTTGTAGTGAGATTCTTAGCAGATACAATGGTATAAATTATATATGTTTTTCAATATAGAAAAAAGCTGGGCATGGTAGCTCATGCTTGTAATTCCAGCACTTTGGAATGTCAAGGTGGGCAGATTACATGAAGTCAGGAGTTTGAGACCAGCCTGACCAGCATGGTGAAACCCTGTCTCTACTAAAAATACAAAATTTAGCCCAGCATGATGGTGTGCACTTGTAATCATAGAGGCTGAGGCAGGAGACTCACTTGAACCGCCAAGGTGAATGTTGTAGAGAACCGAGATCATGTCACAGCACTCCAGCCTGGGTGACAGAAGGAGACTCTGTCAACAGCCCTTTATGCTGAAAATCCTCAATAAACTCAGTGTTGATGGAACATATCTCAAAGTAATAAAAGCTATTTGTGACAAACCAACAGCCAATATCATACTGAATGGGAAAAAAACTGGAAGCATTCGCTTTGAAATCTGGCACTAGACAAGGATGCCCTCTCTCACCACTCCTATTCAATATAGCACTGGAAGTTCTAGCCAGAGCAATCAGGCAAGAAAAAGAAATAAAGGGTATTCAAATAGGAAAGGTGGAAGCCAAATTGTATCTATTTGCAGATGACATGATAATATATCTAGAAGACCCCATTGCCTCAGCCCAAAAACTCCTGAAACTGATAAGCAACTTCAGCAAAGTCTCAGGATATAAAATCAATGTGCAAAAATTACAAGCATTTCTATACACCAATAACAGATTGAAAAAGAGCCAAATCAAGAATGAACTGCCATTCACAATTGCTACAAAAAGAATAAAATACCTAGAAATACAACTTACAAGAAATGTAATGGAACACTTCAAGGAAAACTACAAACCACTGCTCAACGAAATAAGAGAGGACACAAACAGATGAAGAAACATTCCATGTTCATAGTTAGGAAGAATCAATATCATGAAAATGGCTATACTGGCCAAAGTAATTTACAGAATCAACGCTATCCCCATCAAGCTACCATTGACTTTCTTCACAGAACTGGAAAAAAACAGTTCTTCCAGGTATACTATCATGTCATCTGCAAATAGATACAATTTGGCTTCCACCTTAAACTTCATATGGAACCAAAAGAGAGCCCGCATAGCCAAGGCGATTCTAAGCAAAAAGAACACAGCAGGAGGCATAACACTACCAGACTTCAAACTATACTACAAGGCCACAGTAATCAAAACAGCATGGTACTGTTACCAAAACAGAGATATAGACCAATGGAACAGAACAGAGGCATCGGAGGCAACACAACATATCTACAACCATACAATCTTTGATAAACCTGACAAAAACAAGCAATGGGGAAAGGATTCCCTGTTTAATAAATGGTGTTGGGAAAACTGGTTAGCCATGTGCAGAAAGCAGAAACTGGACCCCTTCCTGACACCTTACA
>CM052652.1:50236474-50292237 GCA_028533165.1 Leontopithecus rosalia
AATCGGCTTGCCAGTATTTTATTGAAGATTTTTGCATCTATGTTCATCATGGATATTGGCCTGAAGTTTTCTTTTCTTGTAGAGTCTCTGACAGGTTTTGGTATCAGGATGATGTTGGTCTCATAAAATGAGTTTGGAAGGATTCCCTCACTTTTAATAAAATGCAGATGCAGGTAAAGGACTTCGCAGAAAGTCACTGAATGGAAAGATCACCAGGAAATGCTCTCTTTAACAAAGCAGATTCAAGACTCCTTTTAGGCTTAAGAGAATAAAGAAAGAAGAATGTTCCTGGCCTTCAATGGTTTTACAACCACTTTTTAGCATCTAATCCCAAAGCTCTGACCTTACTCTAATTAATAGGTATATAAAATAATTTATTACAATTTTTATACTTTCTTAAAATTTTAAAAAATATGCATGCAACCCTTTTTACTTAGCGACCTTTGTATAATATCCATTTTGTGCTCTGTACCTTATTCATGTAACATTGAACAAAGTTGAATCTACACATTAGACATACATTTCACAATTATTATATTTCCACTTAAATACCACTGAAATCCTTAATTCTATCATGAATCACATTTCTAACTTCTCATCTTGTTATAGGTTTTACAAAGATCAAGCATTTTAATTTTTTTCCTAAGATTTTCTGTGAACCTCAGGTAATAAATATAAGAGTAACCAGATGAGAGGGGAAGCAGTAATCAAGCAGTGATTCTCCATCACAGCTGTGCCTTCCAAATCCTCCTCACCCCCACCTCCACCCCTCCCACATGGGAAAGCTTTTGAATTTACCATTGCTTAATCTTGCCTCATTTCAGATTAAATATGTCTTGGATGAGTCCCAGGCAAGTTTGTTTCACGAGTTTATTCCAGATGATTCTAATGTGCATCAGTTTAACAATCCCTGAAATAGACCAAGATTTCTTATAGTAAAACAGGAGAAGGAAGGGGAAATACACAGAAAAATAGCTGGCATAGTGTTAGGTGCATAAGAACTGAAATATCTGGTGAGAAGGAATAGAGACTAGAGTACTTAAAGCATAATTATGGTATTTAAAAATAAATCAATGTGGTTTTAATAGAGAGAAAAGGTCTATAGGAGACCATCAGATATGGATAGCAAATGGTCAAGATAATTAAAGAATGAGTTTCCTAGATTTAAAGCATAGACAACCCCAGGAAGTAAATAGTCCTTAAAAAGATTGAGGGGCATAGTCATAATTCACAGGACATATGGAAAGACTTCCAAAAAGCTTGGATTACAAAGCCAGTCAGACAGCTATTTATAATGAAATCATTAGTGAGAGAGAATACACAAGTCAAAGGTTAGAAATCAGTTCTCCTCTAGGTTTGATATGCAGTCTTATTTAGAGTAAAAGTGCAAGCGATTTGGTACAACTTTAAATAATTTGCTACAGTGAGAATTGAAAGCAAACTGTTCAAGCAATCTAGGAAAAGCTCATAGGGACTTGAAATACTTAATTCTAACACAGATGATTTGAAATTGGGAGATACTGATTCTACAATACATTTCTTATAAATACAAAGCATAGCACCTCCAAAATCTTCACCTTCTTCAATATGTATTTGGTTCTTTATTTAAAACTGGAAAAGCCATTGTGAATAAACAAAATAGAATAAATGACAGAAACCTCTAGAAGTATGAGAAAAAGTTTCCTGTAAGAAGGCATTTAATCTGGTGACCTGAATTCTCTGTACTAGGAGTTAAAACACCTGATTGTGCTCCTTTTCTCTTAAACAACACTAAACACCAATACTGGTTTATTGCTGTACTAGCTATAATTCTTGTTCCAAGAAAATCCTTAGACAAATCTAATTTAACAGAGTTTAGCTGAGCAAAGAATATTTGGTAAATCAGGCCGCCTCCAAACCAGAAGCAGTTCAGAAAGGCTACCCTGAAGCTGCATGGTAGAAGATTATTTATGGACAGAAAAAGGAAAGTGATGTACAAAAAATGGAAGTGGTTATACAAACAGCTGGATTGGTCATTTTTACTATGCTTTAGCACAGAGCTTGGTTAGATTGTGCCCCTGCCCCTCAGGTCTGTGAAACATTGAACTTGAGAGTGACGATTCAGGATACCTGGTGGACAAAATTTCTAGGCAGCAAAACATTCAAGATTTGGCCTCGCTTCTTCTAACAGCAAATGCTCATGTGTGTAAACAAGGAAATGACCTGAAACTAGAACTTACATTTTAAAAAGAAGTGAAGCATAAAAGTTTAAAAAAAAATTATAGCCTGGCTATGAGATAGTAAAAAAAAAAAAAAAGCCTATTTTCTTGGAAGGAATTCAAGCAAGCTGCAGAAATTTGCATAGCTCAAAGGAAGGTAAGCACTGATAGCCAAGACAATAGGAAAAAGGCCCAGATGGCATTTCAGAGAAGTTCCTTGAATTTCCCCCCATCACATGCCCAAAGGCCTAAAAGGAAAGAATGGTTTCATGGACCAGGCCTAAGGCCTGCTACTCTGCACACCTCAGGACACTCCTCCCCATATCCCAGCTGCTCCAGATCCAGTCATGGCTCAAAGGGAACCAGATATAGCTCAGGCTACTGCTTCAGAGAGTATAAGCTATAAGCCTGTGGTATAAGGCCTGTGAGTACACAGAGTGCAAGAGTTGAGACTTGGGATCCTCTCTCTAGATTTCAGAGAATGTTTGGAAAAGCCTGACGTTCAGGAAGAAGCTTGCTGCTGGAGGAAGCCCTCATGGAGAAACTATACTAGGGCAGTGCAATGGGAAAATGTGAGGTTGAAGTCCCCCCACACAGTCACCATTGGAGTACTGCCTAGTGGAGCTTCATATTCCAGACCTTGGAATGGTAGATATAGCAGCAGCTTGCAGCTTGCACCTTGCACGTGGAAAAGCTGCACAAACTCAACCTGGCCCTTGAGAGCAATTGCAGGGGCTGAAACCTGGAGAGCCATAAAGACAGAGCTACCCTTAGCTTTGGGAGTCCACTTCTTGCAGTAGTATGCCCTGGATGTGAGACATGGAGTCAGGGGAGATTATTTTGGAGCTTTAAGAATGTATGACTTTTCTGCTGGGTTTCAGACTTGCATGGGGCTACAGCCCCTTTCTTTTGGGCTATTTATCTCTTTCAGAATGAGAGTATTTACTCAATACCTGTTCCCTCAGTATATCTTGGGAATAACTAGCTTGCTTTTGATTTTACAAGCTCGTAAGTGGAATGGTCTTACCTTATCTGAGATGAGATTTTGGACTTTGGACTTTTGAGTTAATGCTAAAATAAGTTAAGACTTTGGGGGACTATTGGGAAGGCATGATTATGTTTTGAAATGTGAGGAGGCTGTGAGATTTGGAAAGTCCAAGAGGTAAAATAATATGGTTTGGAAATGTGTCCCCACCCAAATCTCAGGTTTAATTGTAATCCCCAAATTTGGAGGCAGGGCCTGGTGGGAGGTGATTGGATCATGGGGGTGGAGTTCTCATGAATGAGTTAGCACTATCCCCTAAGTGTTGTTCTAATGATAATGAGTGAGTTACACTGAAAGCTGGTTGTTTAAAAGTGTATAGCACCTCTCCCCTCACTCTCTCTTGCTCCTGCTGCAGCCATGTAAGACATGCCTGCTTCTCCTTCAATTTCTACCATGACTGTAAGTTTCCCAAGGCTTCCCCAGAAGAAGCAGCCACTATGCTTCCTGTACAGCTTGCAGAAACATGAGCCAATTAAACTCCCTTCCTTATGATTTACTGAGCCTCAGGCATTTCTTTTTTTTTCCATGCTTTTTTTTTCTTTCTTTCTTTCTTTTTTTTTTTTGTCCTCAGGCATTTCTTTACATCAAAGTGAGAACAGGCTAATACTATCTGAGGCTTTGATATAAACCCAATATTGTCTTCTAGTGAGCTAGGTAATGCAAAGTATGCATCACAAAAACTTTCGTGCACCTATCTAAAGATTTACCCAAAGTATACTTGATTCTTTTTCCTTGTGACCCATACTTCAAGTTAGTTGATTTGGGCAGGGAAGAAGGACAAAACCAAAGAAAGTTAAAACTAAAGAAAGCATATTAAGAAAAAAATTGAAAAAAGTAAAGGGGTTTCTTCATAAGGCTGAGAACATATCTCATTTCATTCACTAAACTTAGACTTTTGGAATAATTAAAGAATGATATTCCAAAGCAGGAAGCTATCATGAGAGAACTCGGAGAGAAAGCAGGATGCAGAAATCTGAGCTTTAATTATTTTCTCCTCCTACTCTGACATTAATATCCTTTAGTATCATGGTCCCAAACGCCCTTGGACTTGATTCTACCTTACACTAATTCTCTTGCTGCTCTGATTGAAGTGAGAGTTAAGATCAGGATGTCTTAAGAGGTAAGATTGCAGGATTTACATGTTTTTCTTATTTTGGATTGTTCCTTTCAGAGAGATTGCCAACGTGAATTTTGGTCATTACTGGTCAGGTACCATGATTCTTATGTTATTTATCTTACCTTTGTTTATGTACTAGTATTTAATTGCACATATTTATTTGCATATCTATATCAAACCATGTTTTTTTTTATGTCCATTTTCTCTATGTCTCCTGACTTGGTGCCTGTTACACAATCATGCTGTACTTTCTCACGTCCCTAATGAGATGGAATGCCACTCATAGAATTTTAACCTCAATTTTTAGAAAATCTTACATCACTGTTTCTCAAGTGTTTCTTGATACATTTCTCTTAACATCAAAGTACATTGACAGGGTAGAGGAATCAAATAGAAAGACTGAAGTTGTCATTACATTCCTCTTAGTATCTTAAATTATATTAATCTGATATTAAACATTTTGCCTTAATATAAAGATTAGAGTTGCTTTCTGTGTGTCTTTTTGTTTTACCATGAACAGCTTAAATTTGATACTGCAATGGATTTATCATAGTGTGCTATAGCTACTTTAATTTTTGAACTTGTATATTTGTATTAAAGTGATGAATTGTTTGGTAGCATGTCTCCTTTAGATAGTCTTTTCCATCAGATAATTTAGTTTGTTGAAGGTGGTCAGTAATACCAATTTAGAAGGAGGACTAAAGGGATAATAAGGAGTACAAATGAATAAAGGAGAAGGAGGTGGAAAAACAGGAAAAGGAAAACAGACATTTCCATAATCTATAGTCTTTGCCACTCTGATTGCAGAACATCTGTGTAATTGTTCAACCTGTGCAGAGCAACTCTATAAAAACCTCTGTTGATATGTATCAAAACAAAAATACTCTGTAATAATTTCATATCATGAACAAACATTCATTTACATTTAATAAGACAGCTTGTATGTTAATTCAGAGAAATCGGGTGCTACAATCTTAGACGATAAATCTAACTGATTTGTAATTAACTCAGGTTTATATCAGTAAGAATATATTGCATTAAAACTGAAAAAAAAACTAAAGAACAATAAGAGTGATTTTGTCTGCATTAAACTCGATTCATTTTTTCTGGTATACATCCCATGGATTTTACAATGCATGCGAGATAGTATAATTATCATGTCTCTTAACTTGTGTCTTCTTTTCACCACAGAGGATGATTTTCTCCACTGCCACACAGACCCTTACAGATAAGACACCTAAATTTCAGAGGTGTGGAACCCTGGCTTCCTTTGCTAAACGTGTTTTTCAATGATTTGTGAGTTTCAAGGCTATAAACAGAACTTATGAAGTGCTTGAACACATGTTCCATCTTTGATATGCATGACAGTCAAGGTCCATTAGCTTTAAGCAAGATCTAGAGGATGTTTAAGGAAAACTCAGACAATGAAAATACATGAAGATGAAATGAATAGAAAACAAGCTAACTTAACAATGAAAGAGAATTTTAGCTTATGAGTTTCTAAAACTGATGAAGAACTGAAAACTAATTGTTCACAGTATTATAGATGGTTCAAGCAATCCCTGTGACCTGCCTGAGAAAGCTGTACACTAATGCTGTGGCCTTGAGGGTTTCACTGGGATTCCTTATATCTCAATGTAAAATCTAAATCTAAAGTGGAGAATGCTTCTGTGAAAGACATCTCTGAGCCACTAGAAAATGTTGTGGTTCATCAGAAAGCAAAAGTCATCTCCTGATAATAATAATGGTAGAGCTAATTTTCATTATGGATAAAGAACAGAACTTTTTTTCCCCAAATTTTTTGAATCAGGTGATTCTAGTTTTCATACTTAAACTTAGGGAGAGGGAAGGTTTCCACAGAGATTGACACTGTTGTTTATACTGACGATTAGGTGTTCTGAGTCAGTTTTATGACATTTTATTTTCTTGAGGGATTCTGAAAAAGCTTCGTATTCATATTCACTATACTTATTTTGCATCTTACATGGCACATGAAGCCAAGAAGAGGATTAAATAATCTTTTTTAAAAAAGCATTTCTCAAAAATTTTGAAAAGTATTGGCAATCCCTTTTATACCAATTAAGGTAATCAAGCATCACAGTAGATTTCAAATCTCAAATAGTTGTCAGTTACCAGAGTAAGAGTCTAGAACTACAATAGCACCCCCCGCTCACACACACACACACACACACACACACACACACACACAAAGAGCTTGCTTCTTTTCAATTCATTGAAAAATAATTTGTATTCACCTGCAAAAAGTATATACTAATTTGTGGACTATTTTGTTATATGAAAGTTGTCAGTCTTTCCATTGTTTTTGTTGCCAAACCATCATTGCACCTTCTTTCCTATATCTTTATCTATTTTCTTTCTGTAATCCCAACAGAACCTAAAGATATGTAGAAAAAGAAGGCATTTTATTTCTGAATTGCACTTTTGATATCAGCAAACCTTGTTACACTCCTCATCACATGCTTTAGACATACCATCCCAGCTGAACAGAGGTGCTCTCATAATCTGTGTTCAGGCTCTTCCTTAGAGTGACATCTTCTCCACTAGAAATGACATAAAGATATTGAGAATAACGTATTGTTTTCATTATAAGGTATCTGATTTAAGTTTTATGTACAATAAGTGTTTGGTATAATGGTCTAGTAATAAATAAAATGTCAGTGTCTTTGCCTTTTAATAGGGAAGAGGTAGATGGAGAGCTGGAGGCATGATACAACACTGCTTCACAATCTTCATGAATTTCTGTAGAGCTGAATGAAGCCATCTATGCTATAGCATTTGACAATAAAGATCAGTAGCACACAGTCTATATGATCACTGCACAGCTTCATACAGAAAGCTTTTTAACCTAAAGTTTTTTAAGATTTTTAACAAATTTTATAAAATTCTATGTACATGCTTACTAAATTTTCTCCACTTTTTGGTCTTTAAAAAGACCTTGGTTAAATAGCATCACTGTCGAAAGAAAATAAAAATATTGGAGAAAACAACAAAAACACCTAGTGGTTGTACCTATTGAAATAAAAATGTTTCATAGTCTGAACACATGGGTCCTCATGGAAAGTTTAAAAAATGCATTTTTTTTTTTGAGACAGAGTTGCGCTCATTACCCAGGCTGGAGTGTAATGGCGCAATCTCGGCTCACCACAACCTCCGCCTCCTAGGTTCAGGCAATTCTCCTGCCTCAGCCTCCTGAGTAGCTGGGATTACAGGCACACGCCACCGTGCCCAGCTAATTTTTTGTATTTTTAGTAGAGACGGGGTTTCACCATGTTGACCAGGATGGTCTCGATCTCTTGACCTCGTGATCCACCCGCCTCAGCCTCGCAAAGTGCTGGGATTACAGGCGTGAGCCACTGCGCCCGGCCCAAAAATGCATTCTTTTGAAGTTTCAATACAGCACATTTAGAAAACTATTAGTTTTGCATACATATTTGGGTTTGCTTCATATCAAATTTTCCCCACATTAATTAAAATTGAGTGTCTTTTGGGCTACGATTTCATATTCTTCTAGGATTTATTTTAAATGCCAAAATAATTTTACCTACAAAGTAATAGCATTATTTGAAACGGGGAAAATATGGCTGGGTGCAGTGGCTCATGCCTGTAATCCCAGCACTTCGGGATTCTAACTGGCATGAGATGGTATCGAAATGTGGTTTTGATACTATTGATCAGTTGAAGTCGCCTATCAAGACTTAGAACCAACCCAAAAGCCCATCAGTGATAGACTGTATAAAGAAAATGTGGCACATATACATCATGGAATACTATGCATCCATAAAAAAGAATAAGTTCATGTTCTTTGCAGAGACATGGATAAAGGTGGAAAGCCTCATTCTCAGAAAGCTGACACAAGAACAGAAAACCAAGCACCGCATGTTCTCACTCATAAGTGGGTATTGAACAATGAGAACACATGGACACAAGAAGGGGAACATGGGTAGGGGGATAGGGGAGGGATAGCTTTAGGAGAAATACCTAATGCAGATGACAGGGTGGTGGATGCAGCAAAGCACCATGGTACATATATACCTATGTAACACACCTGTATGTTTTACTCATATACCCTAGAACTTAAAGTGTAATAATAATAAAATGTTTATTAGAACAGTGTTTCTAGAAATTAGATTATGGTAGTTTGAAGAGATAATGGGAGGTGAAAAAGTGAAGGTTATGATCTCAATTTTCAATAATATTGGTTCTTTCTGTCTAGAATATGCATCTATTTTTCTTCCTTGGTAAGTTTCACTCATATATCAAAATTCAGAGGAAAATGAAGTGAAGAATATATATGTCTCTGATATATTTATACATATGTATGTGTGTATATATGTGTATGTGTGTATATTTAAACATGTATATATATTCATTTGTATACACACATGTGTATATGTACTTTTAATTTGTATGTAGCCATATACATCTAGATTAAGCTAAACATAAGCTCATACTAATGTCCCAATCTGCAATACATTAACTCATAGTTCATTCTAACCTTCTCCTCTCTCTGATCTGTAACCTTCCATTCATATAGTGAGAAACATATCACCTGCCATCTATAATCAGTTTACTTATTGTTCACATTCTATATATACGTATTAGCAGTGTCAGAGTTATAACATGTACTTCTTTGCTAAGCCACTTTATCAAGTATATTACAGTGTTTATATACAGTTTCTTTTGTTTCTGGCCTTTTAGACCTCTCATTTATAAAGTTACTTAGGTCAGCACCTTTTTCCTCTACCTCCTTCAGTGAGGTTGTTTCATACATTTGTGATATAGTTAGATTATTTTGTCGGTCAACATTCCATCCTAGGATTACACTAAGCTCCTCCATATATTTTTAAATTTCATATATTAAGTTTTACTTCTTGTACTGAAAATCCTATAGGTTCTAAAAAGTCCATCTTTGATGACCATTATTATCTCCATAAAATCGGTTATATTTTATGCTGTGAGTGAGAATCAACTGGGTTGAAGTTACAGTTGAAGATTTGAAGTTAGTTTTGAAAATTTAGAATAGCTGGTATGTGGATAAAGAAAGGGGGCTGAGAAAGAAAGGTCAAACAAAGAAAAAATTCTGAATTGCTTCAGGGCTTAAGCAAAGATGCTATTGTAAATGTATAATAAATATAATTCAAGAGAACATGAGGTTTCCCCAATAGCACTTCTCAGCCCAGGGAAAAGTGAGATGATTAGATTGGTTAACATTTTGGCACTGCAAAGGAGAGGTCATCAGCAGAAGGTGAAGGGGACTGAACAGATGGAAAGTAGTAGAGAGAAAGTCACTGAGATGATTAACCGTGAGATTGGTCCAGGATACCTCAGGAGGAAAATAAGGCCAGATAGTTTCTATATTCTAATACATTAAGAAGAGCTCAAGTGATTAGCTGTCAGAGATGACTGTGACAGCAGGTTTGGCTAAGTGGAACAGCTGAGATTACAGGAAACTGGCTGGTTAAGGGGTAATTTCAGACTTCAGGAATATGATTTATCAATATATAGTTTCATCCCACTGAATTTAACAAGAAGGACAAAGCATATGATTGTATGGTAAGGAAACAAATAGAACATCTCAGTCTTAATAACAATTAAATTTGGGAAACATAAACTTGGTTTATCACTTATTTCTTTTTGATTGTAACTATTCTGTTAAGCCTAAAAGCTGTACATCAATTTCTTGAATAAATCTGTTAGTGGCACAATTAATTAAAGCTAATTAAAATATACTTTATCAAAATAATCAGAGGTTAATACTTATATTTAAATTCAGTAATTAATTGATGCATGGCTAGTGTTTCTATATAAATCTTTCTGGGGGCCGGACGTGGTGGCTCATGCCTGTAATCCCAGCACTTTCGGAGGCCAAGATGGGTGGATCATGATGTCAAGAGATGGAGACCATCCTGGTCAACATGGTGAAACCCCGTCTCTACTAAAAATACAAAAAATTAGCTGGGCATGGTGACACACGCCTGTAATCCCAGCTACTCAGGAGGCTGAGGCAGGAGAATTGCCTGAACCAAGGAGGCGGAGGTTGCAGTGAGTCGAGATCACACCATTGCACTCCAGCCTGGGTAACAAGAGTGAAACTCTGTCTCAAAAAAAAAAAAAATTTTCTGGATTTGAACTTCAGACAGATACATAAATACACTAGTTATTTGCACACTGATGTGTTCCCAATCTCAAGTCCTGAAAAGTATTTACTTTTGATTCACCTGGAGTTCTGATAAATAATGTAAAGAACTTTAGAAAGAAAACATACCACACTGAGAAAAAGTTAATAAATTAACAAAATGTTTTCTAACCTTAAAGTAACTGAATTAACCTATTAAAGATATGAAGTATGGTTAAAAAAAAATACTTTCTGCAATCCAAAACTGCAAAATTAAGGAAGTTACTGGAAAGAAACCTCTTCTTAAAAAACTATTATTTTCCATCAAATAGCTCTGTAAGCTCCTCAAGAAAAATACATACTATCTCTAGCTGTGATTTTGGTTGCACTTATGTCTTTGTATGCATGAGATTCTATTTACTTATATTAAGTTAAGCTTCTTGAATTAGTCTCTTTATTACCATTTTTGGCTGAAAATAATACACAGAAGACATTCATTTATTCTTGGATGAGGATAATAATGATGAGCAGATAGCAATTAAAAATGAAAGAAAGCTTTCTCAATTATTATTACTAATGCACTACTATTACATTACATCTTAAATAACAGTTTTACAAGATTTGCTCACGTTTAAGGTTTTGTGTTTTCTAGTTATTACCTTTAAAATAACCAAGAATATCTGAAATTTTGACAACGCTATATGGTATAATACGAAACTGTTGGCAAAACTTCTACATACAGTTCTGTGGAGTCAGAGATTTTCCATATGGAAGATGATTTCATAAACCATACCCAGACTAAATATACACTTTCTCTTTTATTTTAAGATTCTAGGTTAATTTGCACAGTTAGTAATCATATTGACTGAAAGGATTATAATTTACCATAAAGAGTTTACCAGCTGAAATACATTAATTATTTTATATGTAACGCTATCACAACGTTAACAACATTGGAAATGGAGATTAAACAATTGATGGTGCTAGCATTAGTAGGCATGATATTACTTATACTACCTTCACATTGTAAGCAATTTAGATGCTTCTCCATTACAGAGTATATCTGTTAGCTCAAGACATTTGGTTTAAGACTGACATTTTCATAGACAAAGAATGTTAAAATAGAACATGAAATGACAACAATGAGTAGCACAAAGAGACAAAGCAGAGGGTTTTACAATGATGTCGCATCTGCACATCTGGGGTGAAATTATTTCTTGATGTTTTACTTAAACTCTAGAAGTGGCATTATTAATTAAGAATTCTGCAAGAACTTTTCTCTGATTTTAAAAGCAGAGTATTATCTTCTAAGAAATATGAGGCTTAAAAAAATTCTAACTAAAGCACATTTGAACAACCAATACCATGAAGGACTTGTGAGAATTGTGTTTCCATTTTTAAGGAACGACTCCTGAAAATAGGTTTCGAGTTTGCACGCCATCAAGAAGAAACGTGTTTAGGCATATAGAAAGTGCTCTTTATAGATCTGTTAGACTTGGGAACTTACAAACCATTTGAATGGCTGAAGAAAGCTTTCAAACAGATTATTTAAACTTAACCAATTATAAACTCAGGAGAAATCAGTGGATATAAGGTACAACTCTAGGGGACAATTGCTATTTTCTGAGTTTGCTGATTCAATTTGGTGGTTTAATATCATGTATTTGGTCTGGAAAATAAGGCCAATGATAAAATAATTTCTTACTTAATGATTGCCTTTGAATATGTATTTAGAATGCATACAACTTTAAAATAGAAAAATTGCATCATTTCCATCAGGAATTAAAACTCATTTCCTAGTAGCATCCACAACAGTAAATTCTCAATTTGCTGGAACCAAAATTTCCAGAAACCGAATTTTATTTCTTAGCACTCAGCATTAGGACAGTCATGCACATCAAAATGAAATAGGGTTAGTCCAAAAACTGTTTAGTGTTTATTTGCCTTCAAAAGCATTTAGCCTTCTGACAGATCTATATGTGCACTGCTATATAATGAAAACAATTGCTCAGTACACTCCTTTGTCCTTGCCAATAAACTAAGAAAATTGTTATTAGGCACATATTATATGATTGACATGAGAAACAAAAAATAGAAAACCTCAAAGTTATACACCTACTGTGTACAATGAAGTGCGATAAGTATTTTTAGGCATTTTAGACTTCATGGAATATATTTTTTCTCAAGCAATCTAAAAGATTAGATGGATTAGAAGGATTAGAAAAATACACGTATTAATAATTATAACTTAAGGTTGAAAATGACAAGTGCTATAAAAGGTAAGGTAAACCAGAGTCTAATTTCTGAGATGAAAAAAAGTTACTTTTATAGAAGGCTACAGGAGATTTCATACACTGAGTCTCATTTACTGTGGCTTTCAAATAAGTATTATGCCGATATGTGGTGATCAGATGAAAGTATGCTATAGAGAGTGGGAAGAGCGAAGACATTTTTTAAATTATCAGAAGAAGATATGCAAGTAGTCAACAAACATATGAAAAAAATGCTTAACATTACTAACGATCAAGGAAATACAGTCAAAACCACAATGTGATACCACGTGAATCCTGCAAGAATGTCATAATCAAAAAAATAAAATATAATAGATGTTGATGTAGATGCAGTGAAAAGGGAACACAGCAAGTAGTTTAATTTATATTATTCTAATTCAATTTTTATTTTCAATTTTTGTGGATACATAATAGGTATAAATATTTATGAGGTACATGAGATATTTTGGTATAAGCAGGTAATGGGTAATACTCACATAATGGAAAATTAGATATCCATTCCATCAAGCATTTATCATTTGTGCTAAAATCACCTAATTATACTCTTTTGGTTATTATTAAATGTACAAGTAAATAATTATTGACTACAATCACCCTGTTGCCCTGTCAAATATTAAGTATTACTTATTCTTTTTCCTTTGTACCCATTAACCATTTACCCCCCACACAACTTCCTCATTACTCTTCCCAGTCTCTGTTGACTAACTTTCTACTCTCTATCTCCATGAGTACAACTGTTTTAAATTGTAGCTGTCACAAATAATGGAAAACATGAGAGGTTTGTCTTTCAGTGCCTGACTTATTATTATTTTTTGAGACAGAGTTTCGCTCTTGTTACCCAGGCTGGAGTGCATTGGCGCGATCTCCGCCTCCTGGGTTCAGGCAATTTTCCTGCCTTGGCCTCCTGAGTAGCTGGGATTACAGGTACATGCCACCATGCCCAGCTAATTTTTGTATTTTTAGTAGAGACGGGGTTTCACCATGTTGACCAGATGATCTCGATCTCTTGACCTCATGATCCACCTGCCTTGGCCTCCCAAAGTGCTGGGATTACAGGCTTGAGCCACCACGCCTGCCCAGTGCCTGACTTATTGCACTTAACATAATGGCCTCCAGTTCCATCTACATTGTTTTAAAAGATAGGATCTCATTTTTTATGGCTAAATAGTACTTCATTGTGTATAAGTATCACATTTTTATTTTAAACATTTTTTTATTTATTTCTCACTCAGTCTTACGGTGCTGAAGGTACCACATTGCCTTTATCCAGTCATCTGTTGATGGATACTTAGATTGCTTCCAAATCTTGGCTCTTATGAATAGTGCTGCAGTAAACATGGCAGTGCAGATCTCTCCAATATAATGACTTCCTTTCTTTGGGGCATATACCCAGCGGTAGGATTGCTGGATTATATGGTAGCTCAATTTTTAGTTTTTTGAGAAACCTCCAACTTGTTCTTCATAGTGATTGTACTCATTTACATTCCAGTCAACACTGTATATAGGTTCCTTTTCCATATTTGTTATTGCCTGTCTTTGAATAAAAGGCATTTTGACTGGAGAAAGATAATACCTCATTGTGGTCTTGATTTGCATTTCTGTGACAATCAATGATGCTGAGCACCTTTTTGTTTGACTATTTGCCACTTGTATTTTTTCTTTGGAGAAATGTCAACTCAAATATCTCATCTACCCTTCCTTCCTTTCCTTCTTTTCCTTCCTTCAGTTCCCTCCCTCCCTTGCTCTCTTCTACCCTTCCTCCTTTCCTTCCTCTTGAGACAGAATATCACTCTTACTCTATCACCCAGGCTGGAGTGCAGTGGTGTGATCTAGGCTCACTGCAATCTGCCTCGTGGGTTGAAGAGATTCTTGTGCCACAGCCTCCCAAGTAGCTGGGATTACAGACATGCACCATCATGTCCAGCTAACTTTTGCATCTTTAGTAGAGACAGGGTTTCACTCTGTTGGCCAGGCTGGTCTCAAATTTTTTATCTCAAGTGATCTGCCTGCTTTGGCCTCCAAATCTGCTGGGAATACAAGGGTGAGCCATAAAGGCTGGCACTTTTGCCTACTTTTTAATCAGATCTTTAAATTTTTTTCTGTAGGGTTTGAGCTCCTTATCTATTGCATTTGTTAATCCCTCGTCAGATGATAGGTTGAAAATCATTTTCCCATTCTGTAGGTTGTCTCTTCACTTTGTTGTTTCCTTTGCTGTGCAGAAGTTCTTCGACTTGATATAATCACATTTGTCCATTTTTCTGCCTCTGTACCCCTACCCAAATCTCTTCTTGAATTGTAATCTGAATTGTAATCGCCACATGTTGGAGGATGGACCTTGTCAAGGGGGTGGTGATTGAATCTTGGGAGCAGTTCCTCTGTGCTGTTCTTGTGATACTGAGTGAGGTCTCATGAGGTCTGATGGTTTTTTTGAGGGCCTTTTCCCCGCTTTGCTCTTCACTTCTCTCATTCCTCTCCTTCTTACTGCCATATGAAGACGGAGGTGTTTGCTTCCCCTTCTGTAGTGATTGTAAGTTTTCTGAGGCCTACCTGTTCTGTGGAATTGTGAGTCAATTAAACCTCTTTCCTTTGTTAATTACCCAGTCTCAGATATTTCTTCATAGTAGCATGCAAATGGACTAATATAGTAAACTGGTACCAGTAGAGTGGGGTACTGCTATAGGGATATCCAAAAATGTGGAAGTGGCTTTGGAATGGTTTAGAGAACTTAGAAAAAGACAGAAAAATGTGGGAAAGTTTGGAACTTCCTAGAGACTTAAAGAATGACTTTGACCAAAATGCTGATAGTGATATGGACAATGAAATCTAGGCCGAGGTAGTCTCAGATGGAAAGAGAAATTTGTTAATGTCTGGAGCAAAGGTGACTCTTGCTATGCTTTAGCAAAAAGACTAGTGAGTTTTTGCTCCTGCCCTAGAGATCTGTGGAACTTTGAACTTGAGGGAAATGGTTTGGGGTATCTGGGACAAGAAATCTCTAAGCAGCAAAGTGTTTAGAGGAAGCAAATAATAAAAGTTTATAAAATTTGAAGCTTGATAATGCCACAAGAAGAAAAAAAATCATTTTCTGGGGAGAAATTTAAGTCAGCTGCAGAAATTGCCTACTTAACAAGGAGCCAAATATTAATCACAAAGGCAATGGGAAAATGTCTCCAGGGCATGTCAGAGACATCCATCACATCTCCCATCACAGGCCCAGAGGCCTAGGAAAGAAAAATAGTTTCCTAGGTAGTATCCAGGGCTGGCCTGCTGTGTGCAGCCTTGGGACTGGTTACAGCTGCTCCAGCCATTGCTAAAAGGGGCCAAGGAGTAGCTCAGGATGTTGTTTCAGAGGCTGCAAGGCTCCAGCCTTGACAACTTCATGTGGCATTGGTCCTACAGGTGCACAGAAGATGAGAATTGAGGTTTGGGAATCTCCATCTAGAATTTAGAGTATGTATAGGAATGCCTGGATGTCCAGGCAGAAATCAGCCTCAGGGCAGAGCCCTTGTTGAAAACCTCTGCTAGGGCAGTGCAGAAGGAACATGTCACAGCTCCCACATAAGGTCTCCACTGGGACAGTGCCTAGTAGAGCTGTGAGAATAAGGCCACAGTCCTCCAGACCCCAGAGCAGTAGATCCACTGACAGTTTGCACCATGTACCTGGAAAAGCCAAAGACACTCAAAGCCAGCCATGAGATCAGCTGTGGTAGGAGGCTGTACCCAGCAAAGCCAAGGGTTGGAGCTGCCCAAGGTCATGGGGGCCCCACCTCTTGTATCAACATGACCTGGATGTGAGATTGTTTTGGAACTTTTAGGTTTAATGACTGCCATATTGGATTTTGGGCTTAAATGGGGCCTGTTACCCCTTTGTTTTGGTCAATTTCTCCCATCTGGATTGGGAGAATCCAGATGGATTTGCCCAATGCCTGTATCTCCATTGTATCTAGGAAGTAACTGACTTGCTTTTGATTTTACAGGCTCATAGGAAGAAGAGAATTGCCTTGCTTCAGATGAGACTTTGAACTTGGATTTTTGGGGTAATGCTGGAATGAGTTAAGACTTTGGGGGACTGTTAAAAAGACATGATTATGTTTTGAAATGGGAGGATATGAAATCTTGGAGGGGCCAGGGGTGAAAGAATGTAGTCTGGCTCTGTGTCTTCACCAAAATCTCATCTTGAAGTGTAATCCAAATTGTAATCCCACATATTGGGGGAGGGACCTTGTGGGAGGTGACTGAATTATGATGGCAGTTCTCTGTGCTTTTCTCATAATAGTGAGTTCTCAAGGTATCTGATGGTTTTGTGAGGGGCTTTTTCCACCTTTTTCTTTGCACTTCTTACATTTTTCTCTTTCCTGCTGCCATATGAAAAAGGATATGTTTGCTTCCCTTTATACCATGATTATAAGTGTTCTGAGACCTCCTCAGCCCTCAGAACTGTGCATCACTTAAACCTTTACACTGAGTCTTAGGTATTCCTTCATAGCAATGTGAAAAATGAACTAACACAAATGGGTAGTTTGAAAATATTTTCTCCCATTTATCTCCTCACTTTGTTGATTGTTTGGTTGTGCAGAAGTTTTTTAACTTGATGTGATCACATTTGCAACTTTTTGCTTTACTTGCCTGTGACTGTGAGGTATTGCTTAAGAAAATTTTGCCCAGATCAATGTGCTGGAGAGATTCCCCAACACTTTCTGGTAGTGGTTTTATAATTTGAGGTCTTAAAGTTAAATCTTTAATCCATTTTGATTTGATTTTTTGTGTGTATGGCAAGAAACAGGGGTCTAGCTTCATTCTTATGCATATAGATATCCAATTTTCTTGGCACTATTTATTGAAGAGACTACGTTTTCCCCAAAATATATTCTTGATACCTTGATCAAAAACAAAGTTCTTTTTTTTAGGTTCTTTATTCCATTCCATTGGCCTATGTGTTCGTTTTTATGCCAGGACCATGCTGTTTTTGCTACTAAAGCTCTGTAGTATAATTTGAAGTCAGGTTATATGATTCCTTCAGTTTTGTTCTTTTTACTCAGGATAGCTACTGAGATCAGCTCAGTTGTAGAGACCCCAATCCAGGTGGTGCTGAAAGAACTAAGAAACAGACACAAAGATAGTACAGCAAAGTGGGATATCAGGGGCTAACAGCCTTCAGAGCTGAGAGCTTCAGCAGACTCTGACCCACGTATTTATCCTCTCTGAACAGTTTATTATTATTAACAAACAGGGGTTCTGTGTTTTCTTGTAGAACCAAGATAAACTAGGCAGGCAGCTGGTGCCTGCTTGCCACTAATAAAGTGGTAAGTGACTGCTTAGCCCATTCTTCATGAGGGAGCCATGGGGGCAAGGTCACATATCCCATGCTTAAAGAACTAGTGTATCTGGTGTGTTGTGTACATTTACTGTTTACTACTTTAGAACACCCCAAGCAGTTTTCTGCTTGGGGGGGTCAGGTTGGTTTTCCTTGCCATCGTTCTCAGCAAACAATATAATTCATTACACACATTAGGACTTGGCCCAGCAGATAGCTTTGTCTATTCTGGGTCTTTTGTGGTTACATGTAAATTTGATTGTTTTTTCTATTTTTGTGAAGACAATTACTGGTATTCTGATAGGCATTGAATTGGATCTGTGGATTGCATTGGGTAGTATGGACATTTTAACAATATTGAGTCTTCCAATTCATTAACATGGAATATCATTCCACTTTTTTGTGTCCTCTTTAATTTCTTTCATTAATGTTTTATAGTTTTCATTGTAGACAGCTTTTATTTCCTTAGTTAAGTTAATCCATGGGTATCTAATTTTACTTG
Source organism: Leontopithecus rosalia (assembly GCA_028533165.1). NCBI lineage: Eukaryota > Metazoa > Chordata > Mammalia > Primates > Cebidae > Leontopithecus > Leontopithecus rosalia. The sequence goes on from CM052652.1 coordinate 50,255,075, forward strand.
TAGCTACTGTAAACAGGATTAATATTTTTTATTTATTTTTCATGTTGTTTAGTGTTAGCATATAGAAATGCCATTGATTTTTGCAGGTTGATTTTGTATACTGCAACTTACCTGAACATGTTTATCATTTCTAATCATTTCATGGTAGAGTCTTTAGGTTTTTCCAAATATAAGATTCTTTCTTTCCAATTTGGATGTCCTTTATTTCTTTCTCTTGTTTGCGCTAACTACAACTTCTGGTACTATGTTGAATAACTGGTTAAAGTGGGCATTCTTGTATTATTCCAGATATTAGAGGAAAGTCAACCAGTATTATAAAATGAGTACCTGAAACTGGGCGCAGTCACTCACACCTGTAATCTCAGCACTTTAAGAGTCAGAGGGAAGAGTATTGCTTGAGCTTAGGAGTTGAAGACTAGCCTGGGAAGCATAGTGAGACTCTGTCAATACAAACAAGAAAGTATTAGCTAGGCATGGTGGCATGCACTTGTAGTCTTCGTTACTTGGAAAGCTGATGTGGGAGAATCACTTGATCCCAGGAGGTTGAGGCTATGGTGAGCCATGATCATGTCACTGCATTCCAGTCTGGATGACAAAGTGAGACCCTGTCTCTGAAATACATACATACATACATACATACATACATACATAAGTAAATAGATAAAAACAAAAATACCTAAAATGAGAACATAAAATACAGAAAATTTAAAGTTCAGTAATAAATCTCTTGATTTTGGAATTGAAATCAGAGAACTTCTAGTTGAACCTATGATGTTAATTGAGGAGATAATATAGAGTGAAAAAAAAACAGGTGTGGGGGCAGAGTCATGAGGAATCTTCAATTCTTCTGAACCTTTTAGGATATTTTGCAGACTATAATTATATTTTTACCATGAAATGTAAATATATTTGGTTAACAGTTGAGAGTTGTTTATTCACTATTGCTAAAATATTTGCTTATATAAACATTGACTTATCCTTCTGAAATTCTTGAATAGATGTTATGACCATGCAATTTTCTTAACAATGTTCCATCTGACACAAAAATTGATTAAATAGTATGATTGAAGAAAGAGAAAGTAAGGGAATAAAAAACTTCCTTAACAGATCAGAGGAGGCATGGAACAAGATGTACTATTTATGACAAACCTACAGCCAATATCATACTGAATGAACAAAAGCTGGAAAAAGCTGTGCCTAATTCCCTTTGAAATTAGGCACAAGACAAGGATGTCCTCTCTCATCACTCCTATTCAATATAGTATTGGATGTTCTAGCCAGAGCAATCAGGCAAGAAAAAGAAATAAAGGGTATTCAATTAGGAAAAGAGGAAGCCAAATTGTCTCTATTTGCAGATGACATGATAATATATTTAGAAGATCCCATCATCTCAGCCTAAAGTCTCCTGAAACTGATAAACAACTTCAGCAAAGTCTCAGGATGCAAAATCAATGTGCAGAAATCACAAGCATTTCTATACACCAATAACAGACAAACAGAGAGCCAAATCAAAAGTGAACACCCATTCACAATTGCAACAAAGAGAATAAAATACCTAGGAATACAACTAACAAAGGATATAAAGGACCTCTTCAAGGAGAACTATAAACCACTGCTCACTGAAATAAGAGAGGACACAAACAGATAGAAAAACATCCCATGCTCATGGTTGGGAATAATCATCATTGTGAAAATGGCCATACTGCCCAAAGTAATTTATAGATTCAACACTATCCCCATCAGGCTACCAATGACCTTCTTCACAGAACTGGAAAAATCCACTTCAAACTTCATGTGGAACCAAAAGAGAGCCCATATAGCCAAAATAATCCTAACCAAATATAACAAAGCTGGAGGCATCATGCTGCCTGACTTCAAACTATACTACAAAGCTGCAGTAATCAAAAGAGCATGGTACTGGTACCAAAACAGAGACATAGATAAATGGAACAAAACAGAGGCCTCAGAAGCAACACCACACATCTAAAATCATCTGATCTTTCACAAACCTGACAAAAAGAAGCAATGGTGAAAGGATTCCCTATTTAATAAATGGTGTTGGGAAAACTGGCTAGCCATGTGCAGAAAGCAGACACTGGACCCCTTCCTGACACCTTACACTAAAATGAACTTCAGATGCATTAAACATCTAAACATAAGACATAACACCATAAAAACCCTAGAAGAAAACCTAGGCAACAAAAGCCAAATAGACAGTGGCAACAAAAGCCAAAATAGACAAATGGGATCTAATTAAACTCCAGAGGTTCTGTACAGCAAAGGAAACAGTCATTAGAGCAAACTGGCAACCAACAGAATGGGAAAAAGATTTTTCAACCTACCCATCTGACAAAGGGCTAATATCCAGAATCTACAAAAAACTAAAACTGATTTACAAGAAAAAAACAAACTCATTCAAAAGTGGGCAAAGGATATGAATAGATACTTTACAAAAGAAGACATTGATGAGACCAAGAAGCATATGAAAAAATGCTCACCATCCCTGGTCATTAGAGAAATGCAAATGAAAACCACATTGAGATACCATCTCACACCAGTTAGAGTGGCGATCATTAAAAAATCTGGAGATGACAGATGCTGGAGAGGATGTGGAGAAATAGGAACACTTTTACACTGTTGGTGGGAGTGCAAATTAGTGCAACCACTGTGGAAGACAGTGCGGTGATTCCTCAAGGACCTAGAAATAGAAATACCATTTGACCCAGAAATCCTATTACTGGGTATATACCCAAAGAATTATAAATTGTTCTATTATAAAGACAGATGCATACGTATGTTCATTGTGGTACTGTTTACATAGCAAAGACCTGGAACCACCCCAAATGTCCATCATCAAAAGACTGGATAAAGTAAATGTGGCACATATACACCATGGAATACTGCACAGCCATAAAAAACAATGAGTTTGTGTTCTTCATAGGGACATGGATGAATCTGGAAACCATCATTCTCAGCAAACTGACATAAGAACAGAAAACCAAATGCCATATATTATCACTTATAGGTGGGTGTTGAACAATTAGAACATGTGGACACAGGGAGGGGAACATCACACAGTGCAGTCAGTAGGAGGGTACTGGGGGGAGACAGTTGGGGTGGGGAGGGATAATGAGGGGATAAATACCAGATATAGGTGATGGGAGGATGAAGACAGCAAACCACCTTGCCATGTACATACCTATGCAACAATCCTGCATGATCTGCCCATGTACCCTAGAACCTAAAGTACAATTTAAAAAAAAAACTTTACATAAGTTACAAACATAAGTATATTGGTAAAATTGTATGAACTATTGATTCATTTGAATCAGACAATGCTAGATTTAGAAAGAGCTTCAGAGACCATGTCTTAATCTTATTTTACAAATGATAAACTTGGGTTCCAAGGGATCAAGGGGAATGGTTTGTCCACTGTCAAATACTCATATTATTTGAGGTAAACATGTATCTCTTGCCATATAATTGATCTCAAACTTAGGAATATCTCTATTCTCATAGAGTGCAAGTCTCAGTTACACAGTAAGAAATGGAACGTCCACTGTTCTGAGGGATTTTGAATCACCTAAATATCACTTAATATTTGCCAGATTGCCTGACACATAATCAATGCCCAGTGCTTAGGTGTAGTTGAGTGTTGAATAAATGCATTATAATAAAAGCTATTCAAAAAAATTGCTTTGAATCGTTGTCACATGGTGTATTTGTTGAAAGCAGAGCTCCTTAGCTGGTGGGGAGGGGCACCAATTTGGAAACTAAAGGCATGCACTTTCTTAGATGCTGCATAAGATAATGTTCATTCAAATTGAAAAAAGAGAAAGAAAAAGAAAAAAGTCCATCATAAATAAAAGAGATTGCTAACAAATTGGTGATTATGTCAAACAAATAAAGCTACCCAGTGTTATGCTTTAGCCTCATTTGACCCATTTCGAAAAATTAAAAAGCTAAAAACAGGAGGCAGAATGAGGAAATATATTACCCTACTGAGGGATTTCTAGCTCTGAATCTACATCTAATTCTCTTTTTACAAACTATCCAGCATAAATTGTCTCTTTCAGCATATTGGAGTGTGAAAGCACATGCTAATACCAATAAATTGGATCTGAGTTTGGGAAATTTATGTGTGCATATATAAAAACTATTTGCATACATCCCCAGATGGAAAAGTCAACAGAGCATGAACCTTAGTTGTGAGTGTAACAATGTATACATTACTTTGGGAGATGTAATTTGTGTGTAATACAATTCTACTGCTGATTATGAAAGTGACACATTCTAGGATGATGTGCCTTTAAATTCAGCAGTAAACATGAATATGGAACTTTTGCAGTTTGCCAGTGCAGGTTTCCATGTCTGGTTCATTTCCACATACAGCATCTTAAGGAATCAAAGGCATATTTTATTTAGTAGTTGTTAATCAACTTTAAAAATAAATATCATACAAGATATTTATAGCATATAGTTTTAAGCACCCTATAGACTGTGTCACATGAATGATAATGACAAAAGCAAAATACAAAACATGTTAAGAAACAACAAGGTAGGTCCGTATTCTAGGTATGTGACCTTGGACATTTATCTAACCTTTTATCATGGAAGTTACATCAGTTTCCTAAGCTGTGCAATGGATAACAATACTACTTATATATGTACAACATATATACATATATATGTGCACACACATACATATTCATGAGGATCTAATCAGATAGTGTATGTATATAACTCATTATAGCATCTAGTCAACAGTTAGCTCTCAATAATCATGATTTTCAGTCCTTTTTTAGAAGCCATTACATTAAAATTGAGTGCTGTCTGTATCCTGGCTTGCAGTTTCAAAATATGGAATTATACATTTGCATAATATTGATATCCACTGACACGTCATACAGGAGAGATAGTGCCAATTGTTTAAGGTGAAGTTGACTGTTCAGAAGACTTAATGTTACTAGTTACATAAATAGTGAGCATAAACTAAGTACAGGCACAGCCAAGAAGAGTCCATTCAAAAGGGAGTCTAAGACTCTTTCCTAAGAAAAGACACTGAGAAGACATTTTTGAGCCGATTTTGAAACCCCAGGTTCAGAGAATGCTTTTTTATTGTAGCTTATGTATTTGTTTTCATCCCTGAATATATCCCAAGTGTTTTATTTACGTTTGTCCTTCCCTGGGTCTCACCCATTCAATCACATTTACATCCTCAGGTGAATGAAGACAAGCAGTAAAAAAGGAGTAGCCGCGTTATAAAAGATTCTGTAAGATTCTTAGGCACAAACAGCACTGCTTCTGTACTTTCTTTACTGAACTTATTACAAAAGAGAAACAGACATAGTTCTGTCCTTTTCCCATTGACCTCACATATCCCTGGAATCTGAAAGACCATGTATTAGTGGTCTAGTGGCTCCCCAAGGAGATGGCAGAGGAGCTGTGGTGCTTGGTGGGGAGAGGTAGACAGGATCAAGAGTGGCAGTGACAATGCCCAGTTGGAGAGCTAAGAGTGCCAGGGACACAGTAGGCTCTCAAGAAATATTTCTGGGGCCAGGCGCGGTGGCTCAAGCCTGTAATCCCAGCACTTTGGGAGGCTGAGACGGGTGGATCACGAGGTCAAGAGATCAAGACCATCCTGGTCAACATGGTGAAACCCCGTCTCTACTAAAAATACAAAAAATTAGCTGGGCACGGTGGCGTGTGCCTGTAATCCCAGCTACTCAGGAGGCTGAGGCAGGAGAATTGCCTGAACCCAGGAGGCAGAGGTTGTGGTGAGCCGAGATCGCGCCATTGCACTCCAGCCGGGGTAACAAGAGCGAAACTCCATCTCAAAAAAAAAAAAAAGAAAGAAAGAAACATTTCTTTAACCCTTCCTGGTTCCTGTTTCGTGTTGAATTTTGTCCCTAAAAAAGATTACTATAACTACTAAGCATCAGTAACTGGAATATAATTTTTTAATAGGGTGTGGAAGATGTCAAGATTAAGTCACTGGGTTAGGGAGGACCCTAATTCAATGACTGGTGTCTTTATAAGAAGGAGATTTGGAAACAGTTGCATAAACAGAGGAAGAATACTATATGGCAATGAAGGTGAAGATTGGAATGATGTGTCCTTCTATAATCAAAGGATGCCTAAGATTGCCAACAACTGTGAAAATCTAGAGAGATATATGGAATCATTCTTCCTGGACCACTCAGAGAAAGCACAATCTTGCCAACACTCGGACCTCAGATTTCTAGCCTCCAGAACTGTAAGAGAATGTTTCTTTCATTAAGAAACCCAGTTCATAGGGCTTTATTTTGGCAGCCCTGGGAAACTAATATAGTCCCCAAAGAAAAGGTACTTTGTGAATACCTAGCAAAGATAATGGTGCACAGTGGGGAGTTAAAACATACTAGCAGGGTCCGTGCTGCTTGGTAAAATGGCCATAGCAAATAGCAAGGCAGAGCTTAGTGGAATCTACAGATAGCAGAATTTACAAGATCTTCCTGTTGTCATAGGAAGATTGTTCAGAGGAGTTGAAAATGCACTTGCCAAGATGAACTTCAATGGGTTGTGAGTAGGGATTTGAATAAAAAACGGATGATGCAAAGCCTTGTAGGGAACTGGTGTTTACAGACAGGTGAAGGCAAAATTTGTCTCTCAGTGGCCACATTTTTCAGCCCTACACTGAGGAGGTCTGAGGACACACAGGCTACATAATATAGAACAGTTTCTCCTTGATTATATTTTAAAAGCTGCATTAGATTTTCTCTTCCTGCATGTGAGTCTCTTCACTTTGTAAATGTTTTAGGGTTACTTATTACCCAGAAATGTGCCTTTTACTAAAATGATTGTGCCAACCGTTCTATTTAAAAGGCTCTTGATCACTGAACACAGTAAAAAGTAATCCACGAATGCTGACTCCAGGAAAATGTTATGATAACAAAAGTTGCCGAGGCAAGCCAGATTGAAAGCATTCCTTAGCTTTAAATTGAAAATAGTTAAAAGACCTACAGTGAAAAACACTAATAACCAATCTTCAGAAGCTGACAATAAACATAAATTAGAAGTTATGATTATTTGACTGAACAAGGTACATGAAGCTCTTATTACAAGGTCTGGCTCTTTATTCGCAATAAAAATAGTTCATAGCAAAAAGAGTCAGATAAATATTAATGATGAATTGTGTAAATGTATGTAATTTTTAATATTGTGTCTCCATGACTGAATGATTTGCAGTAAATACTGTTGGCTAATACCAAAAGCATTACAAAATGTGAGGACAGCCTTTGTAGGTAGTTAGAGACGTGCATGCAAAGAGCACATGACGCCTAAAAACAACTGCTACACCCACAGGATCAATTTCAGTAATTTCCAGGTAAACCCCGGTACAATGGTAGAAAGTAAAGCTATGGATACAACAACCACCATAGGGTGTACCAAAAATAACATTACTGTTTTAATGCTTCCCTTAACCAGGGTCAATGTGTTCTTTACATGTATTGACTTAACCAAATTTGTGTTACCATAAAACCTAAACCTACCAGCACACAAAAGTTAGTAATGTGGGGCTGGAGGTTAGAGCCACGCATTTTAGCTGTAGAGACCTGCCTTTCATCAGTACACAAGCTGCTGTTCAAGGTGGAAACAGGCCAGATGTTAATGCCAGTTTTTAGCTGGTGTCATGAAAGTGTTCCAAATGTTATTCTGAAAACATCAGGGGCCTTTATGACCACACCAACCGTGCAGCTTACCCTTTGAAAGGCAGCTTGGTGGATAGTCATGAGATAGGAAATTAAACATCTTTTAAATGTTTTTTGTTTTAAATAAATTTCTCCAAAGCAAAAAATAAAGATGAAAATTAGCAGTTCTGGCAGGGGCACACACAGCATGTGATGGGAAGATTGTAAGCAAACATTATGCAGAAAGACAGTCAGGCAGGTATTTAGTTTCAAAAAGATTTGAGAAAGGTAGTATTTGTTTATTAAATAGGCAAAAAGTGTTTTAGTCCTTTGGGAAGATAAATAAAAAATGAAAGATCTCAATTAAGAGCATTTAGATGTTCTTAGAAAGGATTGGCATGGGTATGTGGAGTGGTCAGGATAGAAGCAGAGATTACATAAATGAGACATAAAATAAGGACCTGAATTTAGAAACAAAAAAAGGGTAGATACATGAATTATTAAACAAAGCGAGATTAACATCAATAGAATTTAATACAAGTTAATAAGGTAGGGTTCCTTAATTCACTTAGTACATATTTTTGATAATTTATAGTGTGATAATATTCTAATACTAAAGGCAGACTACTTATCACAGTTTCTCAGGTAAGTTCTGCTTTAATGCTGATCCTTCCTGTGGGAGTTAGAATAACACTTCCTGCCCTAGATGACCATGTGCTAAAACCTAAAATCTGACATGTTACCTTGCATTGCAACTGAGACTTTACTGTAGATGTGATTTAGTTAAAGATCTTGAGAGGGGGAGATTATCTTGGATTATCCACATACACATAGGTCCAATGTAATCACACGATGGTTCTTTTAAGACAGAAGCAGGAGAGTCAGATTCAGATATGTGATGATGGAAGTGGAGTTTGGAATGATGTGGCCAGTTGCCAAGGAGTGTAGGCATCCTGTAGGGGCTGGAGAGACAAGATAAAGAATTCTCCCTGCCAGCCTTTGTAAATGCTACAGACCCATTTTGGACTTCTGACCTTCTAAACTGTAAGATGATAATTATTTTTTGTTTTGAACCACTAAATTATGGTGTTTTATTATAGCAACAATATTTATTATAGCTGCAAATGTTGATTGTTTGGGGAAAAGGGAAGCTGTGTAGGCACTGTACTGAATATGGGAGTTAAAGGAATAAATAATAGTTTTGGCCATCAATGACCTCAAAAGATAATGTGAGATTAAACTTGGATTGTGGTGGGGGAAGTGTAAGGTTGGTCTTCAAAGTCTAGGTGATGTAACTATGTGGAGTGGTAGAATTTATGAATATAATTCCAGGCAGGTCTATAAATTCAGTTATAGTTTAAAGATGAGATGAGTAAACCTTTTTCTTAAATTAAAGATAACTAAAAAATCAAGGAATTAGTTTGAGTTTAGTAATCTGAACAAGATATTTCTACTCATGTCCATCTCATCTTCTTTGCTATAGTCCAACATATCATGATGTCTAGCCTGGCTATCAGAAATGTCCTTATGGGGGGTCCTCACTCAAATCCCCTACCTAGTTCAAACGGACTTTGCAGTTATGGTGAAAATTGTCTTTTTTACAATTAAAATCTGATATTTGAACTTTCTTGATAAGTATTGTAATGTCTTGCTACTGCCATTTGGATAATATTCCAAACCCTTACCTTACCTAAAAAGGTCCTCCCTGAGCTAACCCTACCTACTATTCATATAGGTATCTGGTCTTCCCATGACCTATCTTTCAGGTCTTCAAAAGCTCCAAGCCTTCTCTTTTCTCAGAGCCTCCCTGCATATTGTTTTTCCTACTCCTTAAAAGAGGATTCATCCTACTTTACACCTATTTAAAAATGACAAATACTTACAGTGACACTGTTGTGATTATTTGATGCATATTACCTCTATTAGTACTCTCAACAGCTCCATTTAGTAGATATTATTATTCTTTTATGGAAGAAGATACAGTGGTACAGAAAAGCTAAGTAACTAGTCCAAAGTCACAGAGCTAATAATATATGTCAGAGCAGGCAGTAGACCTTATGCTGTATGGTTTTAGAGTCCTTTAATTGCTAAACCAGTATGGTACACTGCCACATTCTTTGACTGTCAACTTAGATATCATTCTACAAAAAAGCCTTCCCATACCCCTTACCTTGATAGTAATCAAGGTAATGCTGATCACACACGATCACACAAGGAGAAAAGGGAGTCTGAGACCTAAAAGTACCCTATACGGAATCTCTCTAAGATATGCTTAAAATTATGCTAAAAAACAGGTTAGAAATTCATTTATAACACCTGAAAAAAATAAAAAGCTTCATCTCCTACAGAGTTCTCACCTTATCTAACTGGGCTGTTTCTCATACTGGTAGTTACACTGATCTATACATGTGAAGGACTTTCAAGGTCATGGGTATAAGCAGGTGTTAGAGCTGAGATTTAAACACCTCACATCCCTGCTTTATCAGGGATGCAATTGATATTGAGCATTGTTAGAAGCAATTCATATTGAGCATTGTTAATACAAAAGTGATTTTTTTAATAGCCCTTTGTTGTCCAGGGATCCATGACCTTCCTATAAATCATGGTAGCAAATCACCTCTATCCATTTGGAGAAAACAAGAGTTCTGATTCTGACTCACAACTCGAGGTTAAGCGGAAATAGCTTTTGAGTCTTAAATTCTCATCCCTTCTGATTCTGTAGCATTGGAGGAATGTCCTGCTTTTCCTTTGCTTGGTTTCTTTTGCTACAAAGGGCTAGATAGAGAAGGCATGAGCTTCTGAGAGTCAAGTACGCTTAAATGGGGTTGAAAAAAAATGGCTCTCAGCTTTGGATTATGTCTTCTTTCAAGTATCTTTTTCTTGTGGACTACCAGGAATTTTATTTTGTTTTTACAATGAAAATACCTTTATTGCCTTTTCTAAATTTAGAAAAAGCATATGCATTGCAATAACAAAAAAAACTAATATGAAAAGAATCAAATAAAATTAACTTCAAATCTCACTTTACTAGATGACCATAGTTAACATTTTGATACATTTAAGCGAGACAGGCAGATGTCTCTCTTTTGTGTGAATGTGTGTACACGTGTGTCCATGTGTTTGTGTACATATGCTACCCTAGACATCTTCTGTGCATCTTCCTTCAAATCCTTACTATGTCCCAAAAGTCTGATCTCAATAGGTTTTCTTGGCCTCTGGCTTCTGGTTAGATTGGAACAACTGGAAACTCCAAAAGGAAGATAGAGGGATGAGAGTGAGGGCTGAATATTTATTTCTTTAGTTCCGACCTTCTTGGCTTACCCGAAGCAGGTTGTGTTTCTCAATGAATACGCTCTCAAAACAAACCTCTCCATTAGTCTCTTCATGTCTGGGTTCTGGTTGTTGCTGTTTGCTGCTTTACATCAGGCTCCACATAAACCTAAATCAGGTATTGTCTCACATTTCTTGATCCATACTTTATATTTCTAAAATGATCTTTAATTGACATAGATTGTTACCATCTTTCCTGACTACAATCAGTTAATTTTACACGTGTATTAACACAATACGAGCAAGGAGTAACTAAATATGTGAACAGTAGAATCTATATTCAGATATATCTAAAAATATATAGAAAATGTGGCCAATCCTGTTAAGTTTTAATCAATCTGATATGTTTGAGTTTTATTCAAGTTTTCATGTGAATTAAGTAATAGGTTGGAGCAAAAGGGATAACAATATGCCTTTACTAATGCTCATAGTTTGATTGGAAGGAAAAGTAAAGTTCATAGAAATACGTTAAGAAGGATTCAGAAGACCTAGTTGGTGATGCATTTATTTGACTCTGAAAAATAGATGGTTTAAAGCCGAGCATAGTGGCTCATGTCTGAATCCTAGCACCTTGGGAGGCTGAGGCAAGTGAATCACTTGAGTTCAGTAATTTGAGACCAGCTTGGCCAACATAGTGAAACCCCGTCTCTACTAAAAATGCAAAAATTATTCTGGCATGGTGCTGTGCACCTGTAATTCTGGCTATTCAGGAAGCTGAGGCACAAGAATCACTTGAACCAGGGAGGTGGAGGTTGCAGTAAGCTAAGATTGTGCCAATGCACTGCAGCCTGGGTAACAGTAAGACTCTGTCTCAAAAAATAAAATAAAATAAAAATAAAAGACAATATAAATGTTAAATCTTATATTTACATATGGACAGATATGCAGTATGTTGAGGTTCCTCTATTATTGTCCAGACAATTTATTACTACAGTTACTGACTATTGCACCTTACTGATTCCATTATAAATCATATTTTTCCCAAAAAAACTAGATTTAGCCATTCTGGGTAGGATAGGATTGTCTTCCTCATTGGGAAAGGAAGTACAGAAATGAAATTAGTTGGATATTTAAGAATTACTGGAGAATAACTGTGTTACTTACAGTCAAAATATTCCATATAAGGTTCTCAGTGATCCTCAGATAAAAATTACAATCTTCATTTTTAAATTTAAGAAACTGTTTCAGGATCACGTGCGATTTAAATAAAAATGTAGTGAAGGTCTCTATGACTTCAAACTCCATGCTCTTCCTAGTATAATAGTACTTCTCAAACTATATATAATATAGAACATATTTTTTATTTTCTGTCACAGATAAATACATGGTTCAGCTGTGCATGATTAGTATGTAGTTCATGCTGTGTGGAACTCATCACTCAAGTTCAACAACCCTGAATTGGTCTAGAACCCATTCGAGTAGAGTCCACTGACCACAGGCTTAGTTATTGTGATAATGTCCAATTGTTAGAAAAGTTTTTAAACTTGTAATTTTTGTACTGACTTCATTCTAGCAACAAACAACTTGCAGAGCTTCCTCAGTCTGCACAGCACATTTTGGGTTATATTGTCCTGGAAAATACTGTGGGTTTTTTTTTCTTTATTCTTTTCTTTTCTTTTTTTTTTTTTTTTGAGACAGAGTTGACTCTGTCGCCCAGGTTGGAGTACAGTGGCATGATCTCAGCTCACTGCAACCTCTGCCTCCCAGGTTCAAGCAATTCTCCTGCCACAGCCTCCCAAGTAGCTAGGACTACAGGCTCACACTGCCACGCCTGGCTGCTTCTTCTTCTTCTTCTTCTTATTCTTCTTATTATTATTATATTTTAGTAGAGATGGGGTTTCACCATATTACCCAGGCTAGACTTGAACTCCTGAGCTCAGGCAATCCACTTGCCTTGGCCTCTGAAAGTGCTATGATTACATGAGCCAGAGCGCCTAGTCTGGAAAATACTGTAAAAAACTACTTTATCATCTGCATTGGTAAAAGACAACACGTTATTACTAAATTAAAAGTATGGAAGCTAGAATTCTGCTTTTTTGGTGAAGTAAACCTAATACAAAATGGACATTCAAAGCTTTTGTGGGAATAAATTATTCCCTGAAGAACATGCTTGATAAGTAATAAACATGGAAAACGGTTGTTTGTTCTCCATTAGGCAGAGGAAAACTAATTTCACAGTTTGTTGTAGTTGAGTGTTTGGCATTTGTTGTCTTTATTCTTATTCTGTGTTAAGGATATTTAATCTTTCTCTTGGAAAACTACTTTTTATTTAAAGAGACATTTTTTCTTGGTCTATTTGTAAATAAAGCAAGTATACTTAAATGATTCATATTCCTGTGGTTCCCATTTACACCTCATTTCTTTCCTGGCTGATCTTCCAGTCGATATGGCTTGATCATTTTCCCAAATTATCTTGCCAGGAATATTCCCTACAGGGGTTTTCCTATGGAAACTATATTAAGCCTTTTATAATTTAGCAATACTGGCACTATTGTACTTTCTCCAAAGTGCACTTATCTTGAGGACATCCTTCCATGAAGATCATCCAATAAGCACTCTAGGGCCAGAGTAAGTGTCAGCATAAGAATGATCCCTAGGCATTTGCATAAATGCCTTTAACTAATTAAAAAGATGTTTTAATATTTACATTGTGACTTTTCAATATGTCTGACCTAAACAACATGCATATATAACAATGTACCCCCACTTTGAAAATTTATTTATTTCCTAACTATAATGATGAACATTTTCTTTCTTTTGTGAGTTTTTCTGTTGGTGATGAAGAACAATCAAAAGAGGAGTGCTATAAAATATCATATCTTTAGTAAGATATTATGTAAGTTTTATAATAAATGTATTTATTGCTCTTTTTGTTGATAACCAGAGCCATTAATTTTATTTATTTTCAAAATTCTAAATTTGGAATGCCAGATAAGTTGAGCCACTGTCTTTGAGGAAGCTGTAATCAAATATTTTAAATTTGCCTAAATCATAATTTGGACTGATAATAGTCATGATAAGAAACAACAAAGATATCTGAAACCATTTCCTACTTAGTTAAATGATAGGAGAAAAACAAACGGTAAAAAATAAAAGAAAAATATCCAAGACTAACCAAATTCCACATCCTTTATATGAGAGAAATGCTATAAACTTCTGTTCCATGTGGGATATACTTTGTGTTTACAGTTGTCATCTTCTAAATGGTTGGGGACCAAGCTTCCATAAGTGATCCTGTACAGCCAAGCAGAGTACCACAAGATATTTCCCACTGATCTCTACTACTGTATTTCTATCTAACGTTTAGGTCTATATTAGTTTCCTAGGGATACCATAACAAAGCATCATAAATGCTGTGGTTTGAAACAATATTTATTCTTTCTAAATACTTAAATTTAATACCTACAACTATAAAAACCCTGGAATAAAACCTAGGCAATACCATTCAAGACAGAGGTATGGGCAAAGACTTCATGACTAAAACACCAAAAACAATGGCCACAAAAGCCAAAATTGACAAATGGAGTCTAATTAAACTAAAGAGGTATTTGCACAGCAAAAGAAACTATCATCAGAATGAACAGGCAACCTACAGAATGGGTGAAAATCTTTGCAATCTATCCATCTGACAAAGGGCTACTATCCAGAATCTACAAGGACCTTAAACAAATTTACAAGAAAAAAACAAACAACCCCATCAAAAAGTGGGGGAAGGATATGAACAGACACTCCTCAAGACATTTATGCAGCCAACAAACATATGAAAAAAAGTTCGTCATCACTGGTCATTAGAGAAATGCAAATCAAAACCAATAAAATATCATCTCACTCCAGTTAAAATGACCATCATAAAAGCCAGGAAACAATAGATGCTGGAGAGGATGTGGAGAAATAGGAACACTTTTACACTGTTGGTGGGAGTGTAAATTAGTTTAACCATTGTGGAAGACAGTGTGGTGATTCAAGGGTCTAGAACCAGAAATACTATTCGACCCAGCAATCCCATTACTGTGTATATATCCAATGGATTATAAATTATTCTACTATAAAGACACATGCACACATGTTTATAGCAGCACTGTTCACAAGAGCAAAGACTTGGAACGAACCCAAATGCCCATCAATGATAAGCTGGATAAAGAAAATGTGGCACATATATACCATGGAACACGTAGCCATGAAAAAGGATGAGCTCATGTTCTTTTCAGGGACAAGGATGAAGCTGTAAATCATCATTCTCAGCAAACTAACACAATAACAGAAAACCAAATACTTCATATTCTCACTCATAAGTGGGAGTTGAGCAATGAGAACAAATGGACACAAGGAGGGGAACATCACACACTGGGGCCTGTTTGGGGGTGTGGGCTAGGGGAGGGATAGCATTAGGAGAAATAGCTAATGTAGAGGACAGGTTGATGGGTTTGCAGCAAACCACCATGGCATGTATATACCTGTTAACAAACCTGAACATTCTGCACATGTATCCCAAAACTTAAAGTATAATAAAAATTTTTTAATGGTAGTACAAATACCCATTTTTTTTCCCTATAATAGGTTGTCAGGAAGAAAAATAAAAATGTTTTTAAGTCAAAATAAATAAATAATAAAACTAAACGTCCAAAATTAAGGTGTTGTCAGGTCATTTCTCCCTGTGAAATCAGTAGGGAGAATCCCTCTTTGATTCTTCCTAGCTACTGGGAGTTGCCAGCAATCTTTGGTGTTATTTGGCTTGCAGTGGCAGTACTCCATCTTCTTTATCACATGTGTTCTCCCTGTGTCTGTCTTCACATAATCTTCTTTCAGGGATGTTAGATTAAAGACCACTCCTACTCCAGTATGACCTTATCTTAACTAACTATATCTGCGATGACTCTATTTTCAAATAAGATCATATTCTGAGGTACTAGGAGTTAAAATTCAGCATATCATTTTTTCTGGAGACAAAGTTCAATCCATATGACATTTTTGTAATTTCAGATAAACATTTGAAGAAAATGATTCCTACTGTTAAGTATTTTAAAAAACTGTAAAATTTCCAGAATGCCAGATTCATTCATTCTCTCTGTCTCTCTCTCTCTCCTCCCACTTATTACAGCTATTAATCTATGTGTTCTAATTTCTTCAATTCATAAGTCATAAATGACCTTGATAAAGCTTGGGTGATTTTCCCAAGGTAAAATTTGGGGCAGGGGTTTGGGGTAGAAATTTTATTGCATATTATATATTGTTTGGACACTTTGCTGGTTACATTTATTGTCCTATTTTTATTCTTAACCAAAACACTGGAAGGTATCTAATGATGAAAATATGCAGATGAGAAAAACATGTCTTAATATAGCAAATTAACTTGTAATGGAGAGATATATGGATGAGTCAGTATCCAAACTGGCCCACACAGCCTTTCAGTTTTCTTGGACTAGGGAGAAACTGGGAAAAGAAATATAAGAAATTACATATGATATGACAGATAGCTCCTTTTCAACAAAGTTTATAGTGCTACAGTCTATGAAAGCTAGTAATTTCATAGACCTCTCAATGTTGCCTAGAGCATAGCAAGTGCCACATTTTCTTCATTAATCATTGGTATATATGCTGGTAAATTTTGTTTACATAGCAATGAATTAACTTAATATCTTCTATCAGAATTGAATAAGGTTAATTGAGGTTCCAGAGCACAGACAATGTTAAGAAGCTTGAACACCAAAACCTTTACCACACCTAAAGCAGTGTGCATGTACTTGAATCAATAGTAACGAAATGATTGCTGTGTAATTACAACTGTCTACTAGTAATTATTTCAACAAGGTTTATTGACTATCTAATCAAAAACCATCAGTATGTCAAAGGATGGGTGTGCTGTATAGCCTTCATAATAGCCAGCTGAGGCCACAATCTGTAGCTACTATGGGGCAGTAGTAGCAGATCACCACAGCCCTTGATCTTCAAACACTTTCGATTCCACCTGACTTCTTTGCATGTCACATGCAAATACGCATGCTACCACATACTGTGGATTATTATTCCCCATTTTTCCACAGCAAAAAGCTTATCTATCATTTCTCAAATATATGAAACACCCAATCCTAGAATCCCACTTAAGGCTTTTCTTGGTGTTGCTTCTAATACCATTTTACTGTATGCTATGGTTTTAATGTGGTCTTCAAAGTTCATGTATTGAAAACTTGATCCTCTATTCAATGGTATTTGCAATTGTGACTTAATGGGAGGTGTTTGAGTCATGGAGCATCACCTTTATAAGTGGCATTGTGCCATTATTTCAAGAATGAATTTCTTATGAAGGGACACATTTGTCCTCTTGTATGCGCTCATGCTTTCTCTCTCTCTCTCTCTCTCTCTCTCTCTCTCTCCCTCTCTCTCTCTCTCTCACACACACACACACACACACACACACACCCTCTTTTGCCTTTCTACCTTCTGCTATGAGATCATGGGGCACAAATATCTTCACTAGGTGCCAGTTCCTCAATTCTCGACTTCCCAGCCTATAGATTCACAAGCCAAGAAATAGCTCTCTATTGTAAATTACCCAATATATTATGTTAGAGGAACACAAAACAGACTATGATACTGCATTTATCATTTATAAAAGAAAACAGTATACTCAAATTAAGCAACTTAAGAAAACTATTTGCAAGGCTATGGGCAGAGTGTAGGGAAACCACAATGTATAACACAGTATTCTAGGAGTAGGAATAGTGGAACATCATGAACACCTGGTGGCTGGAAGGAACAAAGTCAATTAGCAGAACATGAAAAGTAAGAAAGCTGACTGCAGAAGGCCAAGGAATATATTACCTGTTCTTCAGTTATGAGACACAATCACTCGTGCAGAATCCCATGGGAGAGTAACAGGGAGAATAAAAGTGTGGCCTTGCTCTCCTCTTTCTCTCCAGTATTCTGTGGGCCAAGCCTAGACAGTATCTATAAGACAAAGGATGCGATTCATACAAATCAGCCACTCAGGACTGCTGTGATTCCACAGCAGAGTGGAAAAAGAAGAAAAATATCTGCAGGGGCAAAAGGGAAGATCATGCACATTTTTCAACAAGGTAAAGTATTTACATTGTTTTCAGCAAAAGTCAAGGACTCAGACTCTGTAGAGAAACATATGTTCTCTCCTTGTGAGATTTCCCCTAACCTTAAACCTTAACATCTACAACAGACTGCAAGTGATCTTGGTGAGGCTGTCCTTCAATTTTCCCCGTTTTTTCTACCAACATGCTCTCAGAAAGACTGAAGGAGGTTGCTTGGGCTCTACATATATAGTCATACTTTTTTCCACAAGCCCTAACATTTCACAGATTAGTTTTTAAAGAGTTCCACAGAGTTAACAGTATTCCTGGTAAGCTCTCCAACCTATCTTCCTTGTCCCCTTTACCCCAGTAATCTTCATCTGGTGTCAACAAATTAACTACAGACCAATCCCAAGAAAATGATGAGCTACTTTTAACAAAGAGTCCAGCAAGACTAATCACTTTGGGCCTTACATTCTTATTTCTCTCAGTCACTACAAGAGGTCAAACACCATCATCTATATCCTCATCCCTATGTGCCTTTGCAGACATACGGTTCTGACTCATTTCCCATTATTAAGCTAAGCAAAAGCTTTCCTCCATACCTGCTGGGACCCCTGGTTTGTCACTGGCGAAAGTCCTTGTCTCTTCCCTTTAGGACACTTCTATTAGTTGGAAGCCTGTCAAGAGATGATTTGGTTTTCTCATATTTCCATTGTATCTCAGGGCCCAGACTCAATGTTGTTGATCCTAGCTTATGTTTCCAGGCCATTGTTTATTTTTTAACTCCCTCTATTCCTCCTAGAAATACCTAACATTAGGTGTACCTCACCGATGTTATCAGCCATTCTTCATTAATGAACACATATATTAACCTCTGTGTTAACATATGTGTAATATATAATAAACCTCATTGAAGGTTTTAGTGCATGGCTTGCTGTCTTTGTGTCTGTAATATTCCTGTTTAGCACTTTGGCCTCTTAGTCCCAGAACCTCTTCAGTCCCAACCCTCTTTATCTCACCAGCATGACAGACTTTTCATCACTGATTATGCCATCATTTCTGATATGTTAACTATACCAATTTTAAGTATCTTGTTATCCACCTATTTTTTTCTGTATTTCCAATTCATTTGCTCCACTACCTCTATTTCCATAATTCTCTAACTTTACTAGTACTTTCAACCCACTTATCTACTATGCTAGCTCCATTGAAATTTAATTTTGGAATCATTCTTTATCCAGAGAAGGCTCTATATTCCAACATTATTATCACTAACTTGAATATTCTCTCAACTTCCTTGACATCTACCCTCCCATTGGACTTGCCATGTGTAACTTTTACCCCGATTGCACACAATTTTTTTATGTTCACCACATATTTATGATGATTCTTTTTTTTTTTTGAGATGGAGTTTCGCTCTTGTTACCCAGGCTGGAGTGCAATGGCGCAATCTCGGCTCACTGCCACCTCCGCCTCCTGGGTTCAGGCAATTCTCCTGCTTCAGCCTCCTGAGTAGCTGAGATTACAGGCATGCGCCACCATGTCCAGCTAATTTTTTGTATTTTTAGTAGAGATGGGGTTTCACCATGTTGACCAGGATGGTCTTGATCTCTTGACCTCATGATCCACCCGCCTCGGCCTCCCAAAGTACTGGGATTACAGGCTTGAGCCACCGCGCCCAGCCTATGACGATTCTTAAATATGAACATTTCCAACCTGGACCTCCCACCTGCATGCCCAAACCAAAACTGCTGTGTCCTCGCTGTCCCATAGTCAATCTTCTCCCCTTCTCAGAAAATATTAGCACCACTTAGTTTTCCAAAACCAAATTCTTTTCTGTTATCTATAAAAATTGAAATCAAAATTATGCCTGTTATGTTGTTAACTTAAAGGAATGATGATGCTCAATTCTAACTACTCTGTGGAAGGTAAGGCAAAACCAAGTGAGCCACCAAGATTGTGACACTGAAGCAGAACAATGATTCTTATTGAATATCTGATATCAATTTTACATTTAGCTAGTTCCTAAAAATACCACAAGAAGAACTAAGGGGCAGGCATTACAATTATCCATACCGTTTTGTGGAGTCAAATTTGTTTACAAGAGGTAAAATGTGATAACCCCTTCAGTTATTGTAACACTGAAGCTATGTTGTTATTGATTTGAATTTCGTTATTATAGGCCCAAGCCATGCTTCAAAGGAATAGAATATTTCACCTTGGGTCTTGGTTTTACTTCCAAAGGCAATCAAAGCACTGAAGCACATGCTGGGCATATGACGTGTGCTCAACAATAATTTGCCAATGACCTTACATTTTTTTCCACACAAAATAAATTTCAGCCACAAAAAGTGATCAAGTAGATGTTTATGAAGCATTGGGGATACATTGGAAATTATAGATGATACACTGAACAATCACTTTTGTATCATTTTAGACGTTTTTACTTATTTAAAATGTATTAAACTACTCATCAGTCTACTTATTTCATGGATATTAAATGTATGTATGTTTATTAAATATCAAAATTGAGTAATTGTAAAAATATTGATGCTTATTAAATACTTGTATGCATAAGTGGCACAAATATAAAACATTCTTCCTCTCTTTACTACACCCTTGTTGACCAGTGTTGAATTATATTAAAGTCAACTCATTTCATAGCCTTTCTGTGGGCTCTTAATAGTTATAAATTATTTTGCCAAATGTACATGATTGTACTTGCATTAAAGTAGTTTGAAGTCTAAGAAAAAGAGGTGTACATTTGAGAATTTCAAGAATTCCAACAAAATGTGCAAACACAGCTCTCTGGTAGTTCAGAAGAATTAGAAATCATATCCAATTCAAGGATATTGAGAAAGTCTTTACGGGGGAGGTGGCAATGAAGAGAAACTTGAAACAGAGAGAGGCTCACCATCTGGCATGAGATGGAAAAGGCACACTTCAGACAGCAAAAGACATAAACATATCACTTGACGTCTTTCTCAAAGAGAGGAGTCATCTTTAAATACCACAGTGGTGCCAAGGGCAGATTAAAAGTAGTTTTATTTCTAGAGAGGGGCGAAAAATGACACTTTACTCATTAGAGTGAAGTTTGTCTTAACTGAGATTTTGCAGAGACCTTATTTTACTTATCTGAGATCTCTTCTTTGACTACAGAGGTAGTTTTTAACATGAATGAATCATTTGAAATCTATGCCTGGAAATGTCATATTTTCTAAGACTCAACAGGGATTTGCTATATTTTTAAAGATTAATTTCTAGAGGAAGTGGTTTTTAGATATAAAAATTAATCCCCTGACATACTACACAAATACAAAAAGCCTTTAGTATTCATGAAACTTGTTTCTAATTCTGACATATCTATCTTTAAAGGTGGCTTCCTTAATCAGAGTAGTTTAAATAGCCTCAGTATATCACAACTAAGTTTTAATAACCAAAAAGTAAAAAACCAAAAACTCTTCTAACCTTTAACTGCAGAGTTTATACCTGAGATTCTTAACAGCTGCCAATTGATAGATTTTTTAAAAAAATATTTCATGTCTGTTTTCATTTTCCTGTGACTATATATTGGGTAGGCAGGGACATTATACAGATTCTAAGCTAAATTGCATTCTCTTGTTAATAGATTTAATCTGTTTGTAATAATCTCTTATTAATGTGATACATTGGATTTACTAAGAATATAGATTTTTCCAAGAAATGTATTGACAAAGTGAAATTCTCCTGGAATTGTTTCTACTTACATATCCCACCAACAACTGAATTCAACAGACAGTGGAACCGGAACTTACTCTACAAAGCTTCTAATATTGAATATAATTGGTGAATTCAAAATAATTATTTTACAGCTGGCTATCCTGAGACTACATACTCTTAGCCAAACTATGATAAGAGAAGCATTAATTCTTGACTATGTTAACCAGATGTCTAGGTAACTTGGGGAAAATACTTCACACACTATTTTTTTAACAGATTCCAGATACAAATTAACATATAAAGAACTGAGAATTTCTGAAGTTTAATTTGTCATTATTTATTTCACATATAAAGGGGAAGCTATAGGTTAACATCCTTGTTCTATTTCAAATAATGTTTTATAGCTATATATTTTCAAAATATGAATCTTCTGTCCCATAAATCAATTTATGAAGCCACTAGTAACATATCTATGCAGATGCAGTTTTTCATCCATCCAAAGACTTAGAAGTGAGACACAAGAAAGCATAACCAACAAACAAAAAATGAGTATAGAAGTTGGTGTTTGTTCTGAAAACCTATATGTCTTAAGTAATTTTTAAGCTCTGTCATAGACAGAACAAAACTAAAATAAAATCTGACTTAGAAATTTAGGAAAGATCATGAAGAACAGAAAAGCAAATAAAATGAGCATAAGAATGACAATATTGAGTGTTATTATACACTATTATTTTAGTGTATAACAATTGAACTGACATACACTATTAATAGTATAGTATTATTTAAAATAATAGTGTAGTATTCTACTTTTGGGTAAGTAATGAAGAAAAATAAATGGCTATATATTGGTTTTCTCTCATATTTGCACAAAAATGGAAAATATGCATATATAACTAATACAATTCTTATCTGTAGAAAGCAAGGAGCAGAGTCAGACAGTGAAAATGAACAAGACTTGGAGCAAGACTTCTCAATGTACAGATTTTCTACTATCTTGATTTTTGATTCACATGAATGTTCCAAATTAAACTTAAAAAGTAAAATGCAAAATTGTTATTGCAAATAGTGTTTCTTTAGTTGCTCATAGGAGAGACTTCAAAATTGGAAAATATGATGATGTGTTCTCCTCACTGTATAGAAGAAAATACATAAAGAGAAGGAAAGCAGAGAAAGACAAAACTGGCAGAGTGTTTGTGAGCAAACATTGTTCATTTACAGGGAATGAACAGGTAAAATACCTTTTCAGGACAGGAGATTTTGCAGAGGTTCACTGCAAATGGACAGTTACATGTAGGCATAGTTGAGAGATCTCATAGGAGCAGAAAACAGATAATAGAATCAACAGAGATTGATGAAAATTATTCTCTTTTTCCAATGTTTGAGCAGATAAAATTTTGAACTGTTACCACTCTTAAAAAATTGGATATAAAAGATGAACCTTCTTTCCAGGAGACAAAAAATGCACATATATAGGTGCACAAAACTATTAAGTACAATCAATTTAGAAGTTAACACTGAAGCCCTCAGGCGTAAGAGGATGAGCCTCCATATTTTAATAGGCAACATATTCTGATCCAAATAGAACTTGGACTAAATTTCAATATTGCTACTGATGACTAAGGGACCTTGGATAAATTACTTAATTTCTTTGAACCTCAATTTTCTTGTCTTCAAAACGTAGATTATGATTCTTGTGTTACCAGCATAAAGAACAAGTTCAACATATATAAAATATTATTATTGTTACTATAATTATGTTGGCTGTCAAACAGTATTAGAAACTCCAAATATGAGCAGAGAGATAGTCTGCCATGTCCCTGTCAGGGTAACTGATATGTCTCTGCTTCAACAAACTGTGATTCTATTGATATTCAGAGGTACGTACTCTGAATCATTTTTCTAACACTCACAGAATGTCTTTTCATTTTCTCACCCATATATCTTTCCTCCCATAATAGTTTCAGAGAAACCCGAGGGACTTTACTCCGATGGTGTTAGACCTAACTTCATCTGTTTCAAGGGGAGAAAACTACAGTTATCACTCAGCGAAGGAATCTCAAGTTTGTGGGTTTTGTTTCCATTATAGCTTTATGGAGTGGCTGATGGTCTTACTATCTAATTAGATGTTTCAGGCACATGCCAGCTTTGTAAGTCTGGCAGTAGTTTCTAAGGGCGCAGAGAACAGTTTGAGGTGAGAACATTTGTTGAGGATGTCCTATTTTCATTTCTATAAAAATGTAATGATACGAAATCATATCTGTGTCGCTGATAGTGCCAACATATGGGGCATACTACCAAAGATCAGTTCGCTTTACTTGAAGGAGACAGCGAGAAAAGTTGTATCTCCATGAAATAATGCAGTGATTAATTTAAAAAGCGGTCTCCTTTCTCTTACCTTTTAAACTGTGAGGGAATTGCTTTTTTCTTACTATGATAGTATCAGTTCTCACAAGATAAACTCAGTAAAGCCCACCAAGCACTAGTTTATCCATAAACTTTTGAACTCTTTGACCCACTTTGTGTAACTATATAAAGAGAAAATTTAGATGAGCTTACAAAACAAGCTCAGCATAAGTCTGAGAACTTGGTTGCTGGTTTGTTATTCCATTAGGAATTTTATTTGAATTGTTGCTTCAGTCTCACCCACCTCTCTGCTGATTTTCAAAGATGATCTCTGAATGAACTTAATATTTAATGGCTCCAATTGTGAGGACAGCTAAGTGGCCATGTCCCTAAAGAACATGAGTAATTAATATACTTTTCTTCATTTGCTGTTCTGCCATATATTAGTCTACTAAAAATCGTATAAGTTTTAAATGACAAAGTAACAAATTGATGACATATACTCTTCACTAAGCAGGTGAATCCCTTGTTCTATGTGGTTATTGACCTTTAAAAACCATAATATCAGCATAATACCAATAATCTGGTATTATACATTTAAAATATCCACTGCCATTGAACATAGCAATTAGGAGGACACGCCCTAATGACAATATTTAACTAGTACCGTTTTAGCGTTATAAACCCTTCAAATCTGCTCACCTTCTTCCTGAGAATACCTTTTTTTTCCTCAGTATCAATTAACTATTTCAAAAATTAAGTAACGTTCCCATTCACTTTATTCAGTTCGTTCTGCCTACCAGTAATTATACCCCATGCTCTTTTCAGAATACAATTCACAGATTTGCTGCATAGGTTTGCTTTCTCGCCCTCCAGCTGCTCTCTCAATTCAGTGCCAGTCAGTTTGAGATTACTGGATTTAGTGAGATTACTGGATTTAGTGAGGAGGCTACACTCTGAATCTCATCTTTTCCCTAAAGCACTCAAAGCCTTTCTAGTCCTTTTTCTTTTCATTTGTTTTTTCTTTTTTTAACAACACTAGATACATGTTAAATGTCTTAGCTTTCTAAAATTCAAATCTGACCATATCACTCACAACAAGTTCTCATTTGCCCGCAGTGAAATCCAAACTGCCAACCCTAACGTGAAGTTCGGGTTGCATGAGTTCCTGCTTACTGTTCACAGGACATGCTTTCTGCATTTTCTTCATATCAGTCATACAACCTTTGCCCGTTTATAACCCCGTTTTGTAGACTCAGCCTTAAGTATCTGCTGGTGTTATTCATTTCTTCTACTCTTCCACTCTGTAGCTGAACAAGTATCCATTTAAAAAAAAAATCACCAGATATAGCTTTCTCTAAACTTTCAAAATTAGGAGAATTGCCCACTTCCCAATATCTTCCTATTTTATACATTTCTATAATGATATTTTTATACATTATTAGACTCATTTATATCATGATCTCTAAACAGTTGCATGCCCTTATTACATAATTTTTAATTTTTTCTAATATATGAATCTTTATTTTTGAAATATACTTATATTACTCTATAAGTATGTATGTACTCTATAAAATATGCCTAAACTAGATTTTTTAAAGGATAAGATGAAACAC
The DNA here is from genome assembly GCA_028533165.1 of Leontopithecus rosalia. Lineage (NCBI taxonomy): Eukaryota > Metazoa > Chordata > Mammalia > Primates > Cebidae > Leontopithecus > Leontopithecus rosalia. The sequence continues at coordinate 50,280,773 of CM052652.1, forward strand.
AAATGGAAATAAAAAATATTTTATCCCACATCTCAGTGTCAAGTTTTTTTCTGAAGAGTTTAACTTTCCTGTAAGCTCTGGGAAAACAGAGGCCTTCTTTTTAACCACAGTACTAAGTATACTACCCACTTTTATTGTAGGCATTAAACAAATATTGTTCATGGGGTGAGTAAATTAATGAAGGTTCTTTATTTATGTTGATCATGACATAGGACAAAGTATAGATAAACAAGGTAAATCTCAGTTTATAACTTTATGGATCTCTAAATTGTTAAAACATTGTAACTCAGAATTTATCAGTAGGTGTGTAATTAATAATAAAACAATAATGGGTGATACTCATTGGACAACTCCTATAGACCAAGGAATGGATAGACAACATGTCTTTTAATTCATCTTTGAGTAACAACTAAGTTTCCCACAGTGAAATTTTTAATAGAACTTAAAAGAAGAAACTGTAAGTTTGGAAAATAAGGTTGAGATTTTTTTTCATTCTCAAATGCAGATATTTTAATCTATTTATTAAAGGGTGATTCAAATACACTGTGGTACAGACATATAGGTAATGACAATAATACTACCAATGAAATACCATCACAAAACTTCCTTTCCTTTTTCCTTTTTTTGAGATGGAGCCTTGCTCAGTCACCCAGGCTGGAGTGCAGTGGTGTAATGTTGGCTCACAGCAACCTCTGCCTGCTGGGTTCAAGTGATTCTCCTGCCTCAGCCTCCCAAGTAGCTGGAATTACAGGCTCCTGCCACCACACCCAGCTAGTTTTTCTGTTTTTAGTAGAGATGGGTTTTCACCATGTTGGCCAGGCTGGTCTCAAGGTATTCTGCCCAACTTGGCCTCCCAAAATGCTGGGATTACAGGCAAGTCACAAATATGTTATTGAGTACTTCCTACGTACCATCAATATTCTGAGTCATTTTACATATGAATTAATTACCTTAATCCTCAAACAAATCTGTGGTTAATTAATATTATTGCCTCCATTTTACAGACAGGAACATCAAGGGACACAGGGTTTTAATAGATTGTCCCAAATCACAAAGGTAGAAAGGAATGTAGCTAGAATTGAAACTCAGGTATTGTGGCTATAGAGCTTGTATTGTTAATGATTATTTTATACTACCTGGCACATGTCTTATTCAAATATTTCTAGAATTAGGCCAGGCGCTGTGGCTCACGCCTGTAATCCCAGCACTTTGGGAGGCCGAGGTGGGTGGATCACCAGGTCAAGAGATCAAGACCATCCTGTCAACATGGTGAAACCCCTTCTCTACTAAAAATACAAAAAAATAGCTGGGCATGGTGGCGTGCGCGTGCCTGTAATCCCAGCTACTCAGGAGGCTGAGGCAGGAGAATTGCCTGATCCCAGGAGGCGGAGGTTGCAGTGATCCGAGATCGCACCATTGCACTCCAGCCTGGGTAACAAGAGCAAAACTCCGTCTCAAAAAAAAAAAAAAATATATATATATATATATATATATATATATATTTCTAGAATTGATTACTGGTAGGGAGAAGAAAAATAAGATCACCAGATGTCAATTGTTGCCTGTAGTCTATTGTAGAAATTGGAATTTTAAGTGATGGAGTATATAAGCTGACTTTCATAATTCTGTTGTAGAGACTTATAATGGAGACATACAATGAGTCTTTTGTATTTTAGAGACTCATATGAGTCCATAAAAATGTAAAACATGTATGCATGTTCAAAGTGCCTTCCTTTCCTTTATCTACATTTGATAGAATAGTTGAAATTGCTGCTTAAATCTCTCATAATGACTTAATCAAGTGAAAGAACTCTTTGATATGGTGAATATTATGATGATACCATAGAACTTCCATAATTAGGGATTGCTTTTGCTATTTTATTGGTAGTCAGATAAAGTTCTCTATTACTGTGAATGGTAACATACTATGACCTTATTACATTATAACTAAAAGTAATTATCTTTATTGGGCAATATCAAATATATCAAGCTTAAGGTTACGTTATGTAAACATTGTTATTGGAATTTAAAATGTCCCCTTTTTATTTCACTAGGTATATATACCACCTTTAATTGGGCTTTGCACTTTACCTACAATTTAAATTAATAATTAATTTGTTGCTAAAAGTGAGAGAAATGTAAATTAAAAGACCATGCATTTCTATCCCAGTTGAAATACATGTAGATTTTTTTACCTGTGAAATTGTTATGAGCTGAGTAGGCAAAACAAAATGGTGGAATAGAAGGCTTCACCATTGTTGCCCCTGCAAGGACATTAATTTAAAAAACTACACAGAACAAAACACCTTCATTAGAACCAAGAATCAGATGGACACTTATGATACCTGGTTTTAACATCGTATCACTAAAAGAGGCACTGAAGAGATAGAATAAACAGTATTGAGTCACTAATGCCACCCCTCTGCCAACCCATACAAGTGATATTGTAGTATGGAGAGTGTCTCTGGGCACTGGGGGAAAGAGAAAACAGCAATTGTGAGTTATTGAACTCAGTGCTGTTCTGCTAGAGCAGAAAGAAAAAATGGACCAAACTCAACTGATCCCTAACCATGAAGGGAAAGGATAAAGAAAATGTGGGACATACATACAGTGGATTACTATTTAGCCATAAAAAGAATGAGATCCAGTTATTTTCAGCAATGTGGCTAGAACTGGGGGTCATTATATTAAATGAAAGGCCCAGAAAGGCAAATATCCCTGTTTTTACTTATTTGTGAGATCTGAAAATCAAAACAATTGAACTCAGGTACACAGAAAGTAGAAGGATGGTTTCCAGAGGCTGGGAAAGGTATTTGCGGGCTGGTGAGGAGGTAGAAATTGTTAATAGGTACAAAAAAAAAGTTAGAAAGGATAAAGAAGACCTACTATTTGATAGCAAAATGGATGACAATAGTCAATAATAATTGTACATTTTGAAATAAACAGCGTGACTGTTCATAACTCAAAGGATAAATACTTGAGGGGATAGCTGCCCCATTCTCTTATTTGATATTGCATGCCTGTATTAAAACATCTCATGTACTCCCTAAATATATGTATTTGCTATGTACCCACAAAAATTAAAAATAAAATAATTAATAAATTGTTATGAAATTTTCTGTGGTCCCCAAAATGCCATTAGTTTTACCTATGAGTAATTAACTTGTCTATTTGTGAATCATTACAATTTAAAAGTCTGGTAGTTCAAAATCATGTTAACCTTTGGATCCATTGACCTTTTTAAGGTGGGTTGTTTCCCATCCAGGTAAAAAAAAAATAAGTCTGGCATCTCAGTTTGAATAACTGATGTGCTAAATTAAATGAGAATAGGTACAAATAAGCAGATGAGGATCAAATAGTGTATTAGCTACCCTTTCATAAATGGTAGAATAATGTTCTTCTGGTATGTTATTTTGTAATATGCACTCTAGGACTACTTTGGTTAGGGAAGCAATCCTAGAATCTGCAACCCTTTTCAAACTATAACAGAAACTAAGACAAAACTCGAGATCTGTACTGCTCAGTAGATATGATAGTAGAGTAACTCCTGGGCTTGTGAAATGTGGTTAGTCTGAATTGAAATATGCTCTAAGTATAAAATGAACATCAGTTTTTAAAAATTTAATACAAAAAGAAAAACTCATTGACCTTGTTTTATTGATTACATGCTGAAATGTTTGAAAATACCATGCTGAATAAAATGCATTATTAATTTAACTTTACCTGCTCTTTTTACTTTTTTCACATGGCTACTAGAATATTTTAAATTACATATACAGCTCACATTATATTTTTATTGGAACGCTCTTCTCTAGACCTTAGAGGAGGAGCAACTGGGGCCTCTGGGTCTGTAGGCCAAAGTCTAGGTACTTTCATTAGCCCATTGCCTAAGAGCCATAGCCTGTTTCACAGCTTGTTAATCCAAGAGAAAGTTGGAGATGGTTTCATGAGAAGAAGTGAAACAGATAATGTGCTCCTCTGAAGAAGGAACATTTAACAAAACAAGGAGAAGAACAGAAACTAAACTTCAGGCCTCCCTTGCAGCTTGGCAAAAAAAGCCTCCATGTCTATTTACCACATGAAAGAGAAGAAAATGCATGAGAATCTACTTCACCTAAGCCAGGAAACAAAACAGAGGAAATGTCAAAAGAAAAGACATTTCATAAAGCCAAGTTTTCTAATTTTTCAATGTCATTCCTCCAGAGGAGTGGAGGAAATATCCCCATTCCATACTAAAAATGTGATATAAAGACAACTAAGTACATTCTTTCTATCCTTCACTGTTTAATTTTAGTTTCTTAACCCATTAAGTTTGCTGAACAATAGCTAAGCCAAGATCAACCAGAAATTAGCTAACTTCACCAAAGAAGATGATCATACTGGACTCAAGCAATCTTATTCCTGCCTTCATTCAAGTGCTCCCCCAACAGCATATGTAGCTATTTGGTTTATCTTCGTGGGACCAGTGGTGATGCATCCGAGGGCACTGATATGCATTACAATAGATCTGATATGCATTACAATAGATTGTTTCATTTCAAATAATGTGGAATCTCTCCTAATATTAAATTCACAGAGGAAAATAAAAAAATCCAAAATTAAATCCCATTCTTTATATAAATTTGAATCTGTAAAAATTAGGTTTAAAATTCTTGATGATCTCAGAGATATAAATGGCCCACATATTTATGAAAAAAAGTTCAACAACTCTAATCATTAGAGAAATAAAAAACCACAATGAAGTACCACCTCATGCCTGTTAGATTGGTTATTACTGAAAAGACAAAAAATAACAAGTGTCGAAGAGGATATGGAGAAAATGCAACCCTTGCACACTGTTGGTGGAAAGGTAAATTAGTACAACCATTGTGAAAAACAGTGTGGAGATTCCTCAAAATATTAAAAATAGAACTACCATACGATGCAGAAATGCCACAACTGGGTATATATATCTAAAAGAAATGAAATCAGTATGTCAAAGAGGTATCTGTACTCCCATGTTCATTGCAGCGTCATTCACAATAGCTAAGATCTGGAATTGACCTAAGTGTCCATCAGTAATGAATGGATAAAGCAAATATGTTATATACACGCAATGGAATACTATTCAACCCTAAAACAGAAGAAAATTCTGTCATTTGTGACAACATGGATGAACCAGAACATTATATTAAGTGAAGTAAGCCAGATACAGAAAGACAAATAATGAATGATCTAAAAAGTTGAGCATGGAGAAGTGGAGAGTTAAATGGTGGTTGCCTACAACTGAGGGGTGAGAGTAAGGCATTGAGGATAGGTTGGTCAAAGGAAACAACATTTTAGTTTAATAATAGGAATAATTTCAAAGGATCTATTGAACACTATGGCAACTATAGTTAATAACAAAGTATTGTTTTCTTAAAAATTGCTGAGAGAGATTTTTGGTGTTCTCACCACAAAAAAAATTATGAGTATGTAAAGAAGTGCATGTTAATTAGCTCAATGTAGCTATTTAACAATCTGTAAGTTTAAAACTCATATGTAGAACACAATAAACATAAACGATGTTTATTTGTTAATAAATAATGTTTAAAATTTTATTCTCAGGAGTTATCCTGTTTACTTTAATTCACGTGGCCCTCACTCACATTCTGGATAAGATTTTAAATCTAATATCTGGAGCAAATACCACTTGGCCAGGATGAAATTGGAACATTTTCCTACATTATTCACCCCCTCCTGTACTAGAATCATGCCTCACTGCCCACTATCATGTGACTTGCACGTGCATCATTTAAGTGAAGTATACATACCAGCTTCATTGTCTTTCAACTTGTCTATAAGTTATGCTTTGTTCAATGGAATATAAGATCATATTATGCTTTCCATGACCAAGTGAAAGCTTAAGGATGCTTGTTTGCTTAGGTCAGACTCTCTCCCATCTTGACCACTGGCATGAGAATAGGAGTCACAGATTGGAGCTACTCAGCCTGGCTTCAAAATGAAAATACAGCTAAGCCAAATAGAGGCAAATAGTCACAGCTTTTGAAAAAAGAGAAGGAAACACTGGTTGTTGTCAACCACTGATTACTGATGTTATCTCTTACCACACAATTATGCCTAAAGTAACTACTGTATGCTGGTTTTGCTTATGATTTATAATTAAGGATGCAACGATAATCAGGCAAAATTATGACTGTAAAGCCCAAGGCATAGTACAATGCAAACTTGCATACTTTTCCAGCCTAAGGCTATTATAGAGACTTGATGGCATGTGAAGGAAAGGAGGTTTAAGAAAAAAGATAAACTATGAGAAAACTCACTATCTTTGTTTCATCTTTTCAGTTTGTCAGACACTTGTGTCAGTTGTTCAGATTTCCTCTGTTAGAGGATCAGATGAGCAGAAAAGACAGAACAGTAATAATTTTTCTCTGGTCCCCTTTCTTCCTGGAGACTGGAAAAGCAGTGATTTTTTTCCTTTTAGAAAATATGTGGGATATGATAATAAATATCATCTGATCAATTACAAAAAAAAAAAAAATAAAGAGAATTTGACTGCATTTTGAAAACTGGAACCAAGATATTCATGTCTTAATTTGGTGATTAGCCTTCACTGAAATAAAATGGATTCTCCCTGTTATATTTGATTGCCATGTTTTTTTAATGTTTTCCATATTTTGCTCTATGAAACATGTTGTACCATAATGTTTAAAGAAAATATAGAACTATAGATAACATTAGTATATATTTATATAGCAGTTTATAATTTCCAATCTATTTTTACACACATGATGTTTTTCACAAAATATCCTTGTGAAAGGACAATTTTTATATTTCCAGTTTTATATGTGAGGAAAGTATTCCAGAAGATTTCTGAGTTACACTTGGATTTCATGTCTTTTGTCTTCAGTGTTCTCTATACTATGCTCTTTATTCTGAGACTTTGTTGATGTCCCACACAAACCTTCTTTCCTTGTCAACTATCCCATAACACACAAACATGGAATCTGATTTGGGTGTATTGTCTTATGCATCTCCCTTTATCTTTGCAATAATTACAATATATTATGTGGTTTTTTTTCTTGTTACTCAGCTAGACTCTAAAATTCTTGAGTGTAAGAAGCATACTTTACTTACTTATGTATTTTTTGGATCATTTGCCCCATCCCAAAATCCCATACAGACTGCATTTTGAGATAGCCACTATAAAATGGACATATTTTATTAATCTGAAAGCAACTTTTTCCTTGAAAGGTAAGGATGACATTAAAATTAATAGCCATACATTATAGCCATTAAATAAAAACACATTAATAACATTTCAGTAAAATAGATTCTTCTCAAGGGAAATATAACTAGCCTTCCATATACTGTAGCCCTAATTTCCCACACACAGTGACTGCTGTAGGTATATTAACCTGTCTATCATTCTTAACGTGAATTATGTGCTCTTACTATCCCTTTCTACAGATAATCTAAAGTATGCTGATTGGTTATACAGCTTGTCAGTGTTGAAATAAGGATACAAATGTAGGCTCATAACAATGATTCCTAGCCTTGGCTACACATTGAAATCACCTGGGGGAGATTTTAAAAATAACAATCCCATAGACATTTCAATTAGTATGGCATGAGACCTGGACATCAGATTTGAAAAACAAACAAAGAAAATCAAAAACAAAATACTTCTATAATCTACCATATAGCCAGGATTTATAATCTGAGCTTTTAAAAATTATGGTGTACCAATACCTAATAAGTCTTAAATTTACAGATTATTTCAGGAAATTCGCTGGAATTTTCATGTAAGAGTTGATTTTCATATAAGAGTTGTCTGAACCAGTATATTAAGTAAAAGGCAAGGTATTTCCTTAAAGGATAGGAGGCCAGCTGCAGAGGGAAATCTAGCCCTTGTTAAATTTGACTGCCACACAAAGGTTAGTAATAAAGCTATTCTACCTAGCACCAAATCTTCCTGTATTACCTGCTATTTCAGATAATTAGTATTTTACTCACATGCCTGGCTTGTCTCCAGCTTAGGCTACCAAATGCTTTCAAATGTAACAAGGACTGTGGGTAGGGAGGTCATGGGGCAATTGCTGGAGCTAAGTACAATCCTATGTGTGATGACAAGGAAGTGCATCAGATATTGTGTGGCCACGCCCAGCCTATGCCTGGATTAGAAAATATTTAAAGGAAATGGAGCTACAGCAAGCACCAAATGAGAGCAGTTCTGACAATTAGGGAAGGTGGGGTCATGTCCCAGTTAGTCATATCCACAACAACAGGACGATGGTAAAAGCTGAGAAGGAAAATCTTTAGCCTTGATAGTGAAATACTTTACCATACAATTTCAACATACTTTGTATTTTTTTTTCATGTAAGTGTACCTTCTGAACTGGCAAAATTAAAAAAAATGCCTAGTTTTCTTTTGCACAGATTTTAATACTTTAAACAGGTAATTATATAGTATTTGACTAAACCCATCTTAGTTCCCAAATAAACTATCTTTAGCAAATAAACAATTAGACCAGGAATAACAAGGATTTGTTAAGTTCAGTAAATAAACAGCAGGAAAGTATTCAGAGCAAATGGCCTCATTTGAAAGAGATGTATGATAAGAAAGAAAAAACTTAAAAGTATAAAAATAATCCAAGACATAAATGCAATAAGAGTTAGAAGACCAAACTGTAAACAATATTAATGAAGAAATATTATTGCTGAATAAAAAATGTGAAGAAGAGAATAAGTAACACATTGGTTACTGCAAAAAAAAAAAACAGTAATAAACATTGCATTAAAAGAACAGATCAAGATATTTTTCATACATTTAAATGAAAATGAAGGAAGAGATAAGAAACTAAAAGAGGCAGGTGATGTAGTAATGTATAAAATGAACGGCATCATTAGAGAGGAGAGCAGATAAAAACAGAAGCAATAAAGAATAATTGATGAACACAAGCTTTATGCAGAATGGCAAAAGAAAGAATCTAAGACATTCTAATGATTTATATTTTTGTCATTTATACAGATGTGTTATATCTGTGCAGTATTAGGAGTTAACATAAGTTCTACTGGCTATTATTGTCTTGCTATTTTCTATGCTATTAGGTTCTTCTTAAATACATGGAACTTAATTTTGCCTGAGAGGAGTGGGGGAAAAGAGATTCAATGAATAGTTGGCACTATGAATTAAAAGAGACTAAGTACATTTAGATGAAAGTTAAGTGAGATTTTTACTTTAAGGCAAAAAAATATATAAATTTTACAGGCAAAACAAAGGAGCAAACCAACAGAAGTGTTTAAGACAGAGGAAAAATGGCATCAGGCTCCCCATATATAACTCTGAAAACTGACAACATGGACACAATATCTAAAAAGCATTCAGAGGAACAGAGTTCATTAAAAAATCAACATGTCAAGTATGCCTTGTAAAAGTGGTGATGATTGTGGAATATTTTGGAATATTTCCAAATCTTCTCTATAAGAAAGACAGATTTCCCTAATAACAACACCTAGAACTTATAGATCACATCTTAAAACAGAACATTCAAGTGACAATTTTTCCCCCACATTAGAAACTGTGAGTGAATTGGAAGAAAGCACTGACAGCTTGTTCCCATTTGATCTCAGGGAATCAATGATGCATTTGACGAACCCTAGAAGTTCAGAGTTCCCCAGACAGCAAAAAGAAGTTCTTAGGAAACACAGTTCTTAGGGACAATTTCAGAAGAGCATGTAAACCTAGGCAGCAGTTTTTACATCTTTTAATGTATGGGTCAATGTAATTGGTCCAGAATAAAATCTGAAGGATCTACAGTAGTCTGGACCCTTTGGGGTTTCAAAATTGAATAGAAGGATATCTTATTTATTGGGGAGAAGTTGTTAAAAGCAGTATAAATTAGCAAGATGGGGAAACATTAAAAACAGATATAGAAAACTTACAAAAAATATAGAGATAAGAGAAAGGGAATAATACCAGATTGCAGAATTTCAAGGTAATATTTCTCAACTAATCATAGAACCAAAAAAAGGTAGTGCTAGACTAGAAAAGCAAGAAAATCTATTTTAACCTTCTAAAATTTCAGATAATGAATTTCATGTATAAATGAGATACTTAAAAGGATTAGGACTGATTTTCACACAAAGTTATTATAAGAAAATTAAGGTCAAGAAGCAGAATATTATCTCTACAGACAACAAATCACAAAACAAATGTATGCACATAAAACAGTTAAATTTCTAACCTAGTGTTTCAAAACAAGCTAAAAGATATTAAGTGATCTAAAATGTTAAATAATAATATAAATCTTAATTAGAAAAACTCTTGGTTAAGGTAACAGAACTCAAGAAAGACAAGAAATAAAATATTCATTGTAGAAATGAACACTAAACTGAAAAAAGAAATCATCATAGGACTGAATGTCTTAAGACAGCAAAGTGGAAAAAAAAGAGAGAAGAAATGACAGATATAAAAGAGGGTAAAGTGGATTGAACATGTATATTAACAAGTATTCCCAAGGAAAAAAGAAAATTAAATGAAACAGAACAAATAATCTAATATATATTCAAAAAAGTTACCAAAATTTAAACAAAAAAAAAATACTTAAAATTGCATACAGAAAGGACACTGTATAATAGAAAAAATGATACCAGAATGCTTTGAGGTAAAGCCCTGAAAGAAAAAAGTAACAGAAAGTTTGGACAAAATGGCTAAATAATTGAGCCACTTAAAGACAATGAAAAGAAGATAGTAATACGGCTTCATCATCTGGAGAAACACACAGGGTCCCTGGTCTTACACCAAGAAAATTAGCGACACAGACACATGTGGAGTGGTTTAAGGAGTGGAAAGTTTAATAGGCAAGAAAGAAGAAAACAGCTCCCCTGTACAGAGTGAGGAGGGCTCCGAACTGAAAACCCCACATGTGGTGGAAAAGTAGTCAGTTATATTGGAAGGCTGGAGGAGGCATTGTCTGATCTGCATAGGAACCAGGGATTAGTTTGACCTGTGTTATTTAGGTAGCTCACAAAATATCTGGCCTTCCCACCCTAGTCCTTTAATATGCAAATGTAGCTACCTCACTGGCCACCATGTTGTCCTGATCATGTGGCTTTACCTGGAGGCTGCCATGACAGTTGGCACATGTGGTGACAATGAAAAGAGGGTGGGAGATGCCATATTGAATGTAGCTGGATTCCAGGTACGGCTGCCAGGATTTACATATAAAAGCTTTTAGTTTAGATATCTTTGCTTGACTTCTCAGGCTGCTTTCTGTTAAAGAAAATAATGGTTTGGGGGTTTGATTTTTATTAAAGGAAAAATTCCACGGAGAACTTTCACCCTTTCTAGCTGCCTAATATAATATCTTATATTATATTATAAGATAATATAATATTATCTTATATTATATTATAAAACCTAAATATAATATCTTATATTATAAAACCAGCCAAAACCTAACGGTATAATACATCCAGACCCC
>CM052652.1:50292337-50317257 GCA_028533165.1 Leontopithecus rosalia
CAATTCTCGCATTTTATAAAATAGATTTCAAAGCAACAAAGATACAGTGGTAAAAGGATCAATGCAACAATAAGAGCTAACGATCCTAACACCCAGATACATAAGACCCATAAAGAGATTTAGACTCAATGAGACAGAAAATTAATAAGGATATCCAGGACTTGAATTCAGATCCAGAACAAGTAAACTTAATAAATATTTATAGTGCTCTCCACTTTAAATACACAAAATATACATTCTCCACTTTCAATACACAAAATATTGATCAGCCATTATTAATAACCATTCTTAGAATTAAGCAATATTCCTGTTCTCTCTCCCTCTTTTTCTTCCTCTTTCTTCCTCTCCTTCTCTCCTATAAAAAAAAAAGAAACTACAATGAACAATTATATAAAAAAATATATATATATATAATATCTTAATAACTCCTGTGTTATATCCCCCCTCAGGAGACATAAACCTAACTGCTATTAGAGGGGTATTGGATGATGATTAGAGAGTAACTTTTTTTTGGTACTTTTTATCTTAAAAGGACACTGATATGGCTAGACATGGTGGCTCACATGTGTAATCTCAGCACTTTGTGAGGCTGAGGAAGGTGGGTCATCTGTGGTCAGGAGTTCGAGACCATCCTGGCCAACATGGTAAAACCCTGTCTCTGCTAAAAATCTCAAAATTAGCTGGGCGTGGTGATGCATGCCTGTAATCTCAGCTACTCAGGATGCTGAGGCAGGCGACTTGCTTGAATCCGGGAGGCAGTAGTTTCAGTGAGCCGAGATTGCACCTCTGAACTACAGCCTGGGTGACAAAGATAGACTCCATCTCAAAGAAGAAAAAAAAAAGAGATGCTGATACCTTTTTATATTCAACCTGCATGGTTTCCATCTGTCTTGCCCTGTTTCTAGATCGAGTATGAAGAAGTATCATTTCTTCAAGAAGTGGTACTTGAGTTTCATATCTAGTTTGGTCAAACTTGTAAGTTCAGCAATTTGTTAAAGAGCAGAACTTTATAATTTCTAAACTTTTATCTTGCATACTTTTTATCATGTGCAACTTTAAAAAGCATTCCAAAAACAACGTCATTAAGTGTGTATCTTAATTTCATAACCAGACTGAAATCCTGGGAGTGTCCAGATTATTGCTCAATTTTCTCTAAGAGTATTTTAGATAATAGTAAATTGCTTTTTGAATAATGCCAGATCCTTTAGTTTCATCAGTGAGAAAAAAACTGCAGATTTGAAAGATGATAAAGGTATTTTCAAAAAGCAAATGTATGTTTTCTTATAGTTTAATTTACAATTATCTAAAAATAAAGTTTCTGGGAATATTCTCAAGAAATACTTTACAGCCAAATTGATACTTACTAAAGCCAAACACGGATGATGATACAGCCCGTCAAAAACCAAACGTACAAATAACATATAAATTAGCAAAACCTAGGTTTTCTTCCCCCAATTTCCCCTACAACAAGACTGATTTCCAGCTACTCTAAAAATGCAGGCAATTGTTAAAAAGAATAAAAAGAAAAGAAAGAAAGAAAAAGAAAAATGAAAAACAAGGCTAATGGAAAGAAAGCTTGAAAAATGATCAGTAATGAATGCCTTGACAGGCAACTTTCATCTCAAAAAATATGGTTTCTCAACTTGAATATTAAGAAAATCACAAAGTGCCATTATGGAAAACATTGTTATCAGAAAGAAGCCTGTTAAGAATCTGAAATCTAATCTTTAATAATAACAAAAATAGCATCATTTTGTGTGTGTTTCTAAGGCTTTCACGTAAGTGTTACTTGTGGTTTTGAGAGAAAGGAGTGTAGTGGCTACTAGGATTGCAGATGCAAAAGCCCTCCTTTGATGAGCCATGATCTATTTTAGCATGTTAATCCTATTAAAAGCTCTGCCAACCCTGGTAATAAAAAATTGCTTTGTTATACTGGGCACTTCCCAAACTTTCATAAGCAAACATGAGGTCTATTTTGTAGACCAGTGCCATTGAACACAGTTTTAAAAATGTTTAGACAGAGTTATTTTAAAAAATTAAATGAGCAATATTTATTTTTATTTTATGGGCATATCAAATATTGGTGGTAGTGCACCAAAGGATATACTTTGATAAATTGCTGATGAATAGTGCAAGTATGCATAATCCTTATGTAAAACCATTTGGCAATATATGTCAGAAGTTTTAAAACTTCTGAACACTGGACACAGATATACCACAAGATTAACTGCATGATGCATTTACATAGAAAGGTATATATATTATAGAATTATTTGTAATATGTCTCCCAAAAGGAAAATGAACAAATACATTTTAGGATGCTATATATTCACATATGAATATGATGAAAAAATATTTAATGGAATGGAAAATAAACTATATAATTTAGTGACAAAAGTACAGGCTGTAATACTTATTCTTCATGTGCATCCTTGTATAAAAATGTATATACAATTGTAACTAGCAAAATAATAGAAATATATAAGCTAAAGTGTTACTCATAGTTACCTCTGGTGAGGGTGTTTGTATTTTTGTTTTCCTGTTTTGCTTATCCATATTTTTTACATATATGTATATATTTTATTATAAATAAATTATGAATATCATATATTTCTCACAGCAATATAAAAATACAATAAATACATATACATATGCATAAAAGAAAAGTACAAATGTATGCAAATATATATACATTTCCAGACCTTTGGATTGCCATCTCTGGGGATGTATATATGTATACATATGAACTACTCTTATCTTGCTTTCTTTGCGATATGTATATATGCATATATTTGTGTATACATGTATATATTTGTGTATTTCTTGTATTTACAAGAAATATGTTGTAAAATAATTTACAACATAGCCCATAGCACTTTAACTCATTTTTACTCCCAAGAAAACAATACTTGAAAGCTGAGACTTTGTAATGAATGCTTTGATTTTTTGCATGTCTTTCATTCAAGATTGGAAATAATTAGTTACATTATGAATCATATTGTCAGCTATTAATTATACATCTTTGAGTTTGTGATTTGAGGCTGTATTATTTTGTTTCTTCTAATTTACTAAAATATATATTTTAAGTGTTTTGTATAGGTTTTTTAAAATGTTACATATGTTTCAAATGTATTTTAACAGGCAAAATACAAGAGAATAATTCTGAAAAATTAGAAGCTTATGGCTTCAGAAAGCATATTATGTGTTCCTTGCAACATAAGACAGAGAAGATGCTTTCTGTTTCTCCTTAGAAAATCCAAAGGTCTGGAAGTGAGCTGAAGAGTTACTTTGATGGTTGAGGAAAGAGAGGTGATAGCAGGGGCTAGCTTTCCAAAATTAACAGGAGCAAAGAATGTAAGAGTGCCTCTTGTGAACAGACATCAGCCTTGCACACAAGGTTATATGGGGGTCCCATCCAAAATGACCATCTAGAGCAACAAGGCAAAATCAGCAGAGCTAACCCAAAGATAGTGTTGTAGTGCTATAAAGCTACAAAGGGGTACATCCAGCAAAATGTGAGGTGCCTTCACCTGTAACAATACTGCAAATCAGACATCCCCAGAGATGGCAAGAGGATCTCCAAAGCAACCATGAAATAAATGTCAAAGGAAATGGTGAGTTTTTAACATACTGCAAGAAGATCAGTATTCTGAATAACCACAACACTATGTAACAAGTCAGAACTTTTTCTCTCCTTAGATATCCTTCTTCCCTATGCTGCAAACCTGGAGAAGTTAGAAATGCTCCTGACAAGGGGTAACACCTGATAGAAAACAGCAGATTTACAGGGACAGTGAGAGACAAAAATAAAGTTGCTTTATGATTACATTCCACAGATTTCGACTGCTCAGGATAATTGTTACTTAGTGAGAAAAAAATAGGGTTGTCACATAAAAAAAATAAATCCCAGTTAAATTTCAATGTAACTAAAGTCACTAATTTTTGCATGTTGATGCAAATGATGCTTGGGTATTAATAGGTTAAAATATTCATTGGTTGCCTGAAATTCAAATTTGATGAAATTTCAAATTTTTATTTGCTAAAAATGGTAATCCTACTTTCTTTTAATTATTTAATGCTCATTTGACTAAAGTCTACCATGCTTAACATCAGAAAACTTATCCTCATTTGCTTAGTATGCTTTTGCATTCTTTTATTTTTAGCTATTCTGAATCCCTTTAATTTCAGTTGTGCCTCATATACACAGCAAAAACAAATGGGTTTTGATTTGTATACTCCAATCAGACCTCTGCCTCCTGGGTTCAAGCCATGCTTTTCTCATGCCTCTGCCTCCTGAGTAGCTGGGATTACAGGCATGCACTAACATACCCAGCTAATTTTTGTATATTTAGTAGAGATGGGGTTTGACCATGTTGGCCAAGCTGCTATCAAACTCCTGTCCTCAAGTATCCGCCCGCCTCAGCCTCCCAAAGTGCTGGGATCACAGGCCTGAGCCATTGTTCCTGGTCTGTTGTAGTATAATATTAACTAAAATAAGAGGATACCAAAAACCCAGGTGAGTTTTGGTTTTAGATCTAATACATTCTACAAATTAATAACATCATACCACATTACATCACTTGCAAGGTGCTTAGGTTTTCACATTTTAGCATCGTGAAAAGACATCCACTTCACAGTTGATGGGATCTTAGAATCATTAAAAAGGGTAATTTATTATAATAAATTGAAAATAATGGAGTTTTCTTACTTGCAATCATAGATCATATCTATGATAATTTTAACCATTCTTCCACACATTTAATGAAATATCATTAAATTCATTGTGCTTAATGTGTAATGTGATTGTTGGATTACTGAAATAATTTGTGAATGAACATACTACCAATATTTTATTTTTTTGTTTTGAGACAGAGTTTTGCTCAGTCACCCAGGCTTGAATGTAGTGGCATAATCACAGCTTACTGCATCCTTGTTCTCCTGGGCTCAAGCCACCCTCCCACCTCAGCCTCACAATTAGCTGGGACCACAGGTGCCTGCTACCACGTGGGCCTAATTTTCTTTATATTGGAGAAATGAATTATTACTGTGAAAATACTGCCCTCCGATGTTTCCATTTCTCAAGAAATAAGAAATGCTTTAACCTTCTAATACATTTTTCTCAGCAAATCCAAGGATTACATTAAATTTTTACTAAAATTGTGAAAAAAAAGAAAGTGAAAACATACTAGAATGATTTTCTGAAGAGACTGTTTTAAGTAGTTCCTTCAAAAGATATGTATACTCTGTGGAAGATTGTATTCATACATTAAATCCAAATTTTAATGATTTTGTTTTAGTTGAAGATATGGACACAACTACAGAATACCATCAATGTTATTAATTTTCATGCTGCTTTTTAAACACTGAGTTTTCTTGCACTATGCTAAGTTTATAGATATTGATTCACAGAACTATGGAAGATTAAAAAGAATTTTTAAAACCTAAATCGTGTTGTTTTGAAGAGATCGCATGTCTTTGAAGTTTAAAAGAATATTAATGCAAAGTAATCCTTTTTATACAAAACCACATTTTTACTATAATTTGAAATTTGGGAGCAATGCTACTGCCAAATACATTAGAATATACTATTTTTAATTTAATTGGGGGGAAAAATCCTTAAATAGTCTCAACTGTGAAGACACATGTATTTATGGTCAATATTCTGTATGAAAATTCATGGAGATAGTTGGTTTGTCCCAGAGGTATTTACGGTTTTTTAAAAAGTCAATATTAGGATCTTGACATCTAATCATCAACATGTCAGGTTTAAGTAGAATTTACATTAAAAAGAATTGACATGAATGACTTATTTTGATTTTAGATAAATGGATATTATCTTTACTTATCTGCTTAAAATATATAATGGCATGTTATTTTCATATGCAGTGAGTAGTAACTTTTCTACATGCATATTAACTTTTTTAAGGTAAGAGTATAGTGTAATATTAAAACTACTTATGGCTCACATAAATCTCAGGCCAGGCATAGTGGCTCATGCCTGTAATCCCAGTACTTTGAGAGACCAAGGCCAGCAGATCATGAGGGCAGGAGTTCAAGTCCAGCCTGGCCAACATGGTGACTCCCCGTCTCTACTAAAAATACAAAAATTAGCCAGGTATGGTGGTATGAGCCTGTAATTCCAGCTACTTAGGAGACTGAGGCAGAAAAATCACTTGAATCTGTGAGATGGAGGTTGTGGTAAGCTGAGATCACGCCACTGCACTCCAGCCTGGGTGACACAGTGAGACTCCATCTCAAAAAAAAGTCTCTTCAAATAGAGGATTTAACTCTTAAGGCCAAGACATATCAATGTGGTTTGCTTATTCTTTGTGAGGAATAATAAGAATTCTGGGGTTTATCAGACATACGTCACATTGCCTTGGGAAAGTTATATGGTTATTCTCAGTCTTGGTTTCATTTGCAGACTAGTAGCAATTTGACTTTCTCCTTAGATTAGCGTTGAAACTTACATTCAAAACACATATGTAAAGCACCTTATATCATGCTAGGCATATAATACATGTTCAAACAATTTTAAGTTTCTTCTTTTTGTGAAAAAGAGAAATTCAGTATTGTAATAAAATCTTCTTAAATTATAGGCTTTCCCTTGGAAATAGATTATTGGTATTTTAGCTAGATCTTGAGAAGATTGCTGCAAATTCAAACACAGCACATTCAATGAACATAAATGGCCTTGAAAGCTCAGTTTTAATCTAACAGGCTTTCCTGCAGTTTTGAAGTTGTACCACAAAGTAGATGTCTTAGTGCTCCACAAATGAATATTTAAATTAAAAATGGCCTTTGACCATTTTTAGTGGTCTTTAGTACAAGACCATTTTTAATGTAAATGTTCATTTGTGGAGCACTAAGAATCATAAGGATAATCTTTGTCATTAGTTTCAAAACTTATCTCATACTTAGATAATTTACTTAAATTCTTTAATACCCATAGTTGGGTATCTAAATGACCACCTTTTTTGATGTCCTAGACCTTCCGTAGTTGCAGTTTAGAAAAATGTCATCTCATCACTGTTTTACAGCAACACTAATCTATGCTAACCTTTGATAAGTTAGCTTTAGCATAGATCTTCTCTGGTTCCCCAGGTTCTCCTTAGTAATGACACACTGCCTGACTTTGACCAGTCCTATTCATAAACACCCACTTAGTGGATGCTGGAGTCCTGATACCTGTTGACAGAATTCGCCAAACTGTTGACTGTTTGTTAGTTAACTGCTGGGAAACAGTCTTGATGTGTGTGTGATGGATTATATATTGTTTACTGAGAAACAATGGCACGGAACACTGAGCTGTCCCCAAGCAGAAAACTGATAGACTAGTAAGCAAAATGTACCAGTCATGAACTAGTTAAATCAGTTCCCAAAACACAGGATATATGACTTTGTCCCCATTGCTGACTCACAGAGAGTGCTTTCTCGCTTATTTTTATTTTAGTAGTGAACAGGCACTATGTGCCTGTTTAGTCTATCTTTATTCTATGAAGAAACACTGAGCACCTGCTTATTAAAAATAATCACATGTTCACAAAGAATAAATACGTGGGTGAGAGTCTGCTCTGGGCTGTCAGCTGGGAAATGCTGTCAGTCCCCTGACGTCCCACTCTGATCTCACTTTTGCACTCTATCTTTGTTTCTGTTTCTTAATTCCTTCAGCGCCGCTTGGGTTGGGGTCTCCACTACCAAGCTGGTCTCGGCAGTTAACAAACTGTCTAGTTTTTTTTTTGTTTTTGTTTGTTTGTTTTTCCACTATCTAGCACTCCAGATTGCCTGGGTTTGCAAAATTGGGAGAATGCCTGATCATCTTGGGGTTAGATTATCAACTGTCATTTTACACTAAAATTTGTTTTGTCGTTTTCGAATAGCTGAGATCTTTCACTTGGCTGTCAGGCAAATCTAATTTATAAGTTAATAAAAAAGCTTTCCTAATATCTTCATACAAAGACTAGGAAAATGAATCTGACAAACTCCAGTGAATAAATTATTTTTAAAAACAGAAAAAATATACATTAAGAGAAGGCATAGGTTCCAAGAAATAATGGAAAGCCCTAAAAATTGATAAGCTATCTTGGGAAATGCACTGATTATTGAAGATCAAAAAATGTTTATTTTTACATTTGAAAGAGAAAGTTAAGGCCTTACATGCTAGGAGATAAAAATGCTGAGTCCTTAGTCCTTTAAACATTTCTGAAAAGAAAATTACAGTTAAGTATGTGAATTACAATTTAAAGGACAGCTTCCAAAAGAGAGAGGTAATATACTGCTACTAACATCATAAAAAAAGAAATAAAACAAATTGTATCTGTTAAGGAGAAGCAAGGGAATACTAAAATTAGAACCAAGAGAAAGGATAATGAAGGAAAAAAATGGTAGCTATAATGTGAATGTATTTGTCATCAAAACACGTGTATTTATTAAGTACCTATCTCACTATATGAAATAAAAATCTAGATAGATAATCTTTAAAAGATATATATTGCGTACAAAACCATTCAGAAAAGTTGGAAGTAAAGAGATAGACATGTTGAATTGGTAATCAAACCATCAGGTACTGAGAGAGCCAAAGCTAGCTGATTTAAAAGATAATTTAATTAAAATATATTCAAACTTCATAGAATAGGTGGTTCTCACTATTTAAAGACACTTCAGAAAAATAGCCCATCTTACTTTTTTTTGTAAAAAATACTACAACAAATACAATATTAGCAGCGACACTTTAGAAGTTTACCGTAGTGATACCTGATAAAATTGCTGGCTTTTATCACTTCCGTTTTCTAGCATTGTATTAGAGGATTTAGCCAGGATAAAACAATAATAAGAAAGTATAAAATGAGAAAAATAAAACTTGAAAAAGAATATGTAATCATTTTTAGACAGTATCATTGCCTACACACAAAAAATAATAAATTTAAGAACATCAGCAGACCACTGGAATTAACAAGAATTCAGGTAAGTAACTAGGTACAAAACCAAAATACTAATATAAATGTAGGAATATGAAATTCCAAATTCTCACAGTATAATAAAAATAAACATTTAAAAGTAAGAGATGATTCTATTGATATTAGCAATGAAATTTATAAGAAAACTAAAAATTAATGTTAGCAAATGAGGTCTAAAGAGAAAAAAGAAAAAAAAAAGCATTGGCCAGGCATGGTGGCTCAGCCTATAATCCCAGGACTTTTGGAGGCTGAGGCAGGTGGATCACAAGGTTAGGAGATCGAGACCATCCTGTCCAACATGGTGAAACTCCATCTCTACTAATATACAAAAATTAGCTAGATATGGTGGTACCTGCCTGTAGTTGCAGCTACTCGGGAGCTGAGGCACAGGAATTGCTTGAATTCAGGAGGCAGAGTTTGCAGTGAGCCGAGATGACACCACCGCACTCCAGCCTGGTGACAGAGTAAGACTTTGTCTCAAAAAAAAAAAAAAAAAAAGAAAGAAAAAGAAAAGAGAAAAAGAAAAACAGGCATTACTGAAAGTCATCAAAGTAGATGTAAATCAAAACAGAGTTAAACTATGCCTATGCTTAGGAGATAATAACCTATAAAAGAAATGTCAAATAAAATTAAGTATGAAATTGAAGAAGCTAAACATAGAAAGGAATAAACAAAAGGAAGGAGCAGAGACATAGATAAAAGCTGGAGTCGTTCTAATTGAATATAAGGTCTTCCATTTTACAAACACAAATACATTTTATAATTTCTTAGAAAACCATTACCTATAAAAATTGTCTAAGGTAAGGTAGAAAACCTGGATACAGTCTAATTACAGAAGGAATGGAAAAGTTAGTAAATTATTCATTCCCTTCAAAAGTCTCAAAATAATGCTGATTTCCTCTGAAAATTCTATCAGACAGATAGTTTCTGTCATTGAGATTCTTTCAAATTCTGAAAAACATGAATCTCTTAACAAATTATCGTCACAAACTAGGGTAATCTTGAGTACTCTCCTCACAAGATTAACACAAAAAAGAAATTATAGGCCTGTGTTTTGTAATACTACAATCTACTTTCCTCAGAGCTATATTAAGTTTTATTTTTAAAATGTATATTTCTAGACTCTAGCTTACTTCTGTAGAATCAGAATCTTTGTGTTAGATGAGAATGAGTAGGTGAGAGGGGTAAAGCTCAAAGAGATGTGCTCTTTTAATAGGCGTTTTAATAGATTTATTATTTTGTTACTATGCATGTATACTGAGTTTTAAGATGACTGCTATAAACAAATTTAAATAATAAATGCAGTAGTATACATTGTGTAAAATGCTTGAAAACCTAATACAGCATAGTGAAAGCTCTGGAAGAATATATAATAAAAATATAAATAATGATTACCGCTAAAAGTGCTGTAGGGAATTTCCAAAGAACTCCAATAAATTGTTTATGTATTGCTTGGGGTAGAATATTAATATAATCCATATTGTTATTATTAGTCAGTCCTAGGTTGTGGCCTGAAAATACATTTTTACCCTGGATTTTTATGTAATAATATTGATTGTAACTTAATTTGAAGTGTCTAACATAGACTAAAACAAAACATTCTCGCATTTCAACAGATTAAGGTTATATAGGGGAGAAAAAATATTGGCATTTTGTGGACTTTAAAATATGTCAGATATAATTTTTTAATTCCCATTTTCTGGAACTAGAATCAATAATGATCTATGTAAATTAACTTCCATCAATCCTGTAGCAGGGGAATAACCAAAATGACATTTACTATTTAAATGCCTCTTCTGGTTCCATTTTAAAAATATCCCATTATGTTTAAGGTTTTACCAACAAATGAGAAATCCGTATATATTATTGACCGGATTGTATAATTTCATAATGAAATGAAGTAATTTACATTCTCAAATGCTGTGAAATACCTTGAAATAACTACGATGAAATATTTCTCTGATCAATAATTGTTTCAGTTTCTGCTTCATGTGCTTCCAATGCAGATGTTTGGTGCTGATCTACCTGTTTAGCTTGATCATTCAGAGAGTGGCTGAAGCTGTCAAGAAGAATTGTTACTGTTCTCTGGGCTATCTGCAATGTGCCATTTATATCACAACTGAGAAGCCCAAAGTATTTAAAATGGCATTCACTTTACTTATTACTCCATTATTAGTTGTTAATTGAGCAGCATATTTTAGTGAAATATTTACATGTTTTGCTATTAGACCTGCACATAGTCCCCTCCCACTCCCACCCTTCCAGCCTGGTTACCCCCAACACATTATAATAAATATGACATTTTGCTGTCTCCTGAGTGATTAAAATAACTGTAGATAATCCCTTTATAAATTGTGATCCTTACAAAAAGAATTGAAGAAGCTTGTAATTTAGGGTGGGGTGGAATAATTTGTTTCTTCTAAAATCACAAAGGTATTTAGATTCCTGTAAAGGATATAAAAAATTATCACTATCATTTTGGCTAGATGTATTGTTTTCTGGGATCATAGTTCTTTGGGGGATTGATTATGATGGCAATTATAAATAAGAAAATAAGAGCATTAAAGTTCGTGAAGGAAAAATGATTGCAATGCCAATGAAAGAATAGGTGTTTCTTTGGGAAACAGAAAAAGACTGATTCTTCTGTTTTAGGACAAGGAAGCAGGTATTAGGCAGATAGGCTAACAGGCCAAGTCAGGTTGCTCTATAGGGCATGCTTGGCATTATTTTTATGAGCAGAGACAAGGTTATATAACTACATAATAGTGAAGGATTTGTAGAAAGAATCCTGAGTACACACAAGTTTCCCCCTGATTACACTGGGTTTTCACCTGATTAACTGGGTTGAGTGTGTTTATATGTGTAATTCTGTTTTTCCTCTTTCAAAAGTCCAATACAATCTTCATCTGAACAGCAGTAATAGAACCACCCAGAGAGTCAGTCAACATAGCCAATGAGGTTGACTAACCAACCATAATGCTCATCTAACAATGTGGTAGGTGATTTTGGAGCAGCAGACCTGCAGGGATCGTATCATTTAAGTTTACAAGGCAACAGTAGTCAGGAAGGTATAAATTACTTTAACCTAGGCATTTTATATGAATTTTCTTTGATTCTTACAATAATCCTGCAAAGTAAGATTTTTCAACTTGTATAGATAGTGCAGAGAGGTTTAGTAAACTGCTTAAGGTTATGCGGACACTATCTGGTAATATTAAAATTCAGGTTGTCTTTTGCCAAAGTCTTTATGCATTTCATTCATCCACACTAATTCACCCCATTAAGTGGATTATTTCATCAATAACATAGTATCCAAGCTTTTTGATTTTTAATAAACTTACAAAGAGCCTGCAATATGGCTCACTTCTAACAATAGCTGTCATATATTTTAGCCTTTGCGGTTAACTTTCCCAGAATTATTAGCAGTCATTTAAAGTAACACATTCCAAAATATATATTAGATTGATCATAATTCAAACTAGTGTATCTCATTAAAAAACCATTATAGGCAATAGAATCAACATTGGCCCTTCAAACTTAACAGCGTACATATAAATAAATGTTATAAGACCACTAACAGATGGAGAATGCAATCTTAATGACATAACTGAAGTGCAGAGCAATGTACAAAGCATGTCTGACCTTGTAATTCATTCACTTGCATGAATCCCAATGGTTTAGTCACATATATGTAGCCAATCACACATAAGTCACAATCCTGATTTTCAAGTAACCTTTATTTGTCTACACTACTAAACCCAAATTTTGAAAATTAGGATTAGACTTCTTTTAAAATTCAATTCACATGTGAAAATGATTTTTTTCTCATTATATGAACCTAATCATTAACCCAATTGAGCTAGGAAACATATGTGAGATTGGTTAAGTTATCAAGGAAAATGAGCCTTGGCATATCTGCTATCAAGAAAAGTTTCAAATTTGTTTTAATCACTTACTTTCCTGTTATAATTTTATAATTATGTTAAAAGCCAAAAAGAAAATAGAAATCATCTATAAGTCTAATCACTAAGATTATACTTTTCCATGTCATTTATTTAACCTATGCAAGTCTATGTATAATGCTATTTTTTGACATAATATATTTATAGGTAATATATTTGTAAATTATGTTGCATTTTTAAAAACAACTTTCCCCCAAAATTGCAAAAAACTAAATGATGTACTTAGATCTCAGAAGCAATGCAGATGAACAAATGGATAAATGTGGGCATACTGATTACCTGAACACAGAAGAGGTGGAAAGGGAATCATGTGTGAATCCCAGGTCTTTGATTTAATCAAGTACATTGATAGAAATATCACTTACTAGGAAAGCAAAGTCTAAACTGAGTAGCGACAACAGGTCCTGGGGTAGAAGGATCTATGAAATGAAGTGAGAAGTAGGAGTAGTAGCAGTTTGGTCTCGTTGAAGAGAAATGTGTTGAACATGTAAATTTGGTAGTTACCTCCATTCAGAAGACATTAAAGTATGAAAATGAGTATCAACCTGGATAAGAATGTAGAGAAAGAAGTGACATTGACAAACAACAACAACAGCAACAACAACAAAACTGAGAAAATGGTACCAGTGGAGAAGGAAAATTAGAAGAGAGCATTTTCATAAAAATGAAGAAAGGAATGTTTCAGGAAGGGACAAAAGAAAGTCAAGGCCTTTGAATGCTGTTGATAGCTCATGAGAAAAGATTATAGAATCAGATTTAACACCACAGGGATTAAGATTAACATCACCAATACACATAATCCTAGTGACTAAACACTTTTAGTTCTATTTATGTTATATACTAGGTAATTTGAAAACATTCTCTCTGCTAATGCATACAATTACTACATAAATTATAAAAAGTAATGAAAATACAAATATGAGCTCCAAGAAAATATGATGCAGGAGGTATCTAGAAGTCATGGCAATGAAACTGAATCATGAATTGAGTTATAAAATTGTGAGTAGACTCTGTGGTTGCTGTGTGTGTGTGTGTGTGTGTGTGTGTGTGTGTGTGTGTGTGTGTGGTGAGGGAAGGAGACTGTGTTACTGTCAATTATGAAAGAGTTTGGGTCTGGGAATTAAAGCTCTTACACATAGCTAGAACACATTAAGTAAAAAGGCATGCTAGTAACAGTCTGTCAGCAGCAAGAAAATGTTTTTTAAAGTATTAATATATTCATTTATTTGCATTAGCTATAATTTGCATTAAAAAATCCTCTCAAAGAAGTTGTACTCACATGTCTAAGCCCTATACAAATTAGTATTTCAAATTCACTATTGTATGTTTCAGAAATAAGAGGGTGAAATTGGTGATTAAGTTTGATCCTGTTAGGACAAACAGGCTTATTAAAATTATTAGTAACAACAACAGAAGTGCAGCAAACAATGAATGTAATAGAAACTGAATGGGGAAAATAAAATGTAATTGAATAAGGGAGAAAATTAGAATAATAAAAAATGAAAATTAAAAAGGGAAAAGGAAAAGAAAAAGCACAGTAAACTAAAAGTGAAAAAACAGAAGGCTAAAAATTTATGTATATCAATAAATAGACATGTTAATTAATGACCATAAATTTTCAAGTTATACAAAAACAAGTATAAATCTTGTTACATGATGCTTGGAAGAGACAAATTTAAAATCTAAAGAAATGAAAGCTGAAAGTAGATTTACAGGGGAAGATATTGTTAAAAGAAAAACTTCAGCCAAATTAAATTTAAAGGAGTTTAAGCAATGAACCATTTGCTGATTGGGCAACCCCAAGAAACTACAACAAAGTCAGAATGACTTTAGTGCAGCCACATGGTGGGAAAAGATTTATAGGTAAAATAAGGGAAGTAACGTACAGAAATCAGAAGTGAGCTACAGAAACAGTTGAATTGGTTACAGCATGGCATTTACCTTATTCAAACACAGTTTGAACACTCAGTCGTGTTTGAGTGGTTGAAATATGGCTACTGGGATTGGCCAAGACTGCAGCTATTGCTACAGGTGCATACTCCTAAGTTCGGTTTTTAATCTTATCTACCTATTAAGTTAGGTTGCATTTCATCCACAAGGACTCAAATATAGAAGTAGAGAGCCCTTCTCAGGCCATATTTAGTTGCTCTAACAATTCCCCTCTTTTGGTCATTTTCTCAATTTTGAGAGATTGACCAAAACTTTAGTCACTGATACGACTATCGCCATCATAAATGTACTTATTTGTTCTTGAAACCCATTAGGAAACAGAAGAACGTGAGTTTTGCAAAAGTAGGAACCAAGACTGAGTAGATGTTATCTCCTTGCTGGAATATTCTATTTAAAGAAGAAAAACAAAACCTGATCTATTCTAGGATCTATGTTTCCTAAAAGTCTTAGTTTGATTATGTCACATTTAGCACAGGCAACCCATTTTCGTTTGATGTGGTCTGTTGGAACCTAGTGCATGAGCTCAGTCCAAAACAATGGCCTCCCATAATTTTGTTTAAAAGAACTCTCCTTTTTTGTTAAGGGCCTCACTTAGGTGACAGCATCACCAAAACATAGAACCTGAGCACCGCTCTCAGTTACCATCACTTTGGGTTTCTGGTCTCAGTATGTCATTCATAGGTTACATTGTCCTCATGGTTGAACATTTCTACAATTGAGTGAAAGAAATATCATATTGACAAGATTTTTAAACCTGAATACATAAGAACCGTGTAAATTTGCATCCAAATATAGGAAATGAATCCGGTAGTAATGCAGTGATAAAGACAATGGAATCAGATCAGGAAATCTTTATCCCAGTAAATGATATGTAAGACGACTAACAATTAGTAATTATTGTTTCTGGATCTGCTATGATTCTGAGGGCTGCAAGATTAATGACTATTTGAATAACAAAACTATTACACTTGCTTGAATAATATTATATATATATTCATATATATGTGTGTACATATATAAATATATAAAAATATATTTTATATTTATATTTATAATATATATATTTTTACTACTGAATGTATGTGTGCTCATATATATATGCACACACATACTCAGTAATATGAACATGTACATTCTTCCTGGGCACACATGGATCATTTACCAAAATTGACTTTCCATCAAACCACAAAGAAAATATCGATAACACAAAATAATATCTGTCATACAGACCAGTTTCTGTGTCAAATCTTCCTCCCCTCTAATATTTTCTAGTAAAAGAATGGCAATGTAACTGTGAGGACCAAGGAAGGCCTTTCTCCTTGGCCCTCTGAAGGGTCTCTAAAAAATCAACTTGCCAAGGCAGTAAGGAAAAAGCCATACAAATTTATTTAAAGTGTATGCAGGGGAAACTTTAAATGAAGACCCAATTCCCAATGACGTACAGATGCTTACATACCATCTTGAGTTATAGAAAGAATACAGACTTAGAGGATCATCAAAGAAGGGAGGCTTGGCTGGCAAAGGTGCCCTTGTTATATCACTGAAGCCATACAGGTAGCAGCCCTCCAAAATAGATGGTAAATGCTTCCTTTCAGACACTTAAAGATGTCAAACTCTCAATATTTTCTAGATCTTGGAAAGGCCTAGAAATGAACATCCTGGCTGCATTAATAAAGGTTATCTACAGATGCAAATATCCTCCACAAAAGACTGATTTGCAAGGCTGCTTCTGTTTGTTTCTATTTCAAAATATTTCAAATAAACATATTCTGGGGTAAAATACTTTGCTTTCCTCTACAACAAAGGAAAAATCGTTAGATATTTGGAAATCTTTACAATGGTATGTGTATATATATATATATAGTTTGAAACCACTAATAGGTTAGAAAAGACAGTATTATGGGTATTATTCATTTAGAAATGAATAATATGGAGATACCCATTTAAGTATTTGAGAAAACTATTAAGGCAGTAAAAACCGAAAAATGTATAACTCTAATAGCAGAAAATTTAAAAGACTGAAAATTAATGAGTTAATTGTTTAAATCAGGAAACTAAAAAATGATCAAGTATAAAGTATAAGGCAAGAAATAATAAAACAAGTATAAAATATTCTGAAAATGAAAACAATAAAACTATTTGGATGATCAAATAAACCCAAATGTGATTCTTTGAAGAGTCTCACGAAGTAGTCAAATATCTAAGATTGATAATCAAATAACAAAGAGGCATGAATATGTGTTATAAGGGTGGGAACAGGCAACAAAGCTACAGAAAGTTACAAAAATATATTATATAAATATATTTAGTTCATAATTATCAAAATTTGAAGAAAATTCACATGTTCTTGGAAATATACAACTGATTATAACTTATCCAAGAAAAAGAAATTATAAATGTAAGTTCTGTCATTACAGACATTGACTCTGTAGTCAAAAGCCTAGTCATAAAAATATACATATTGTAAGGTGTTTTAGGCTGACTGACTGTCCCATGGACTATGCCATGGTAACCTCTGTGACCTGCATGTACACACCAGATAAGTTCCTGGAACTAGAAAGTCTAAAGTAACTAAAAAACCACAGAAAGGAGAAGAATGATCAACCCCTATGCACCTAATCAACTTGAGACATTCTTCTATTGTTCCTTATTTCCACCTCAACTGGTAAGGCAACTGGACTTTGTAACCAACCTAGGTCAACCTTTTGACTCCAGACCCTACAACCCCCTCCCAGCTTGCAAAAGCCACCCTAAACTGTGACTTCTGTAACTTTCCACTGCTTACCCCAAACCTATAAAGCCAACTGCTATCCCACCGTCCTCTGCTGACTCTCTTTTTGGACTCAGCTCACTCATACCTGGGTGAATAAATAGTCATGTTGCTCACACAAAGCCTGGTTGGGTGCCTCTTCATTCAGAGCACGTGCTTAACACATAAGAGCTTTATGGTTAGAGAGTTTTGCAGTCATGAATTTCCAAACATTGAAGACATAGATAACTTCAATTTAACATAAAATATTTCAGGTAGTATAAAAAGAAACAATACTTCATAATTTATTGGGTGAATCTAGTGTAATATAACAAAGACAATACAAGAAAGAAAAAGTATATTCCAAATTTATTTGTGAACCTAGATACAACAATACTTTTAAAACTAGTGTTAACCCATGGATAGTAATTTATTACATTTAACAAATATTTGTTATTGGTCTTGTAACTGAAATGCAGGTTCAGTCACTCTAGAATCTAATTATCAAGAGTCAAGTCTGTTATAAAGAAAGTGACTTTTTATTCCAAAGCTATCGTAAGAGAAAAAGTACAAACTTCCTGACTTAAGGTTACCACTTTGCCTTTGGAGCAGAAAGTGAGGACTTTGAAAAGGGAACTTGGAATGAACAGTGGAAGGAACAAGCAGGTGGGGGATTTATATAACTGGCTTTGGTGCTATATCTACCATGTTGTTGAGCTGGCACCTTCATGGGCAGAACTAGGTTGTAAAAGTGGCTGAAACTCTCCAGATGGGAGAACATTTCACAGCAAGCATATTTTGGGTTGTAAGTTGACTGTTGTCTCTCAAGAGAATCTCCTGGTGGGAGGCAGTTCTGCTCTGGAGCTTCTCAGCTCATAGATGAATTTGCCCTATAGAAAATATCTGGTGGGTTCAAAGGTTATATTTGCATTTCTAAAGAGCTAAGTAGGAAATGGGGAAGAAAGCAAAAGGAGGAAAGAAAAAAATAAAGGTCAAAAAATAATTTAAAAAACCCTTCTTCTCTCTTAGAAAAATAGAAATACTCTGTTTACAGTTACATGACTAAGTACAACTCTTACCAAGGTCCTTGGCCTTTGCTTGGAATTAATGACAAGTGTAAGTTGGTCTGAAGCTTTTCATGCTCCCTAATCAGAATCTGAATCCTGAAATCATTATTAAGATTGAGATTTGTTTTCTATAATATTGTTTAATAGCCTATTTTCCTCTCTGGCCCCTGCCTCTTGGAAAAACAGAGGTTTAGTGGAATCTTTCTGGGAACTTCGTTCATCTGTATATATGAAGTAAAGACTCACAGATTGACTGATCTCTCCCTCCATGGCTTTCATCTCCCCTGGGTCTTTCAGAAATCAGTAATTTAGAAATATCCATTTGTTCACTATAATTTGAAATCCAGGAGAGTTTCAGTTAAATTCATTTTGAAATTAATAATTCTTGGAATCCTTAGCATATACACATTAACAAAATGACTTTATTGGCATCCAGGTAATCACTGCAATAGGTGCAAATCATTAACATCTAAACTATTGGTCTCGTTGAGATCTAGTGTTCTCAACACTTCTTTTGTTGGCCTCTTAATTCACTCTCCTACTTGCATAAAGAGAAAATTTGTTAAAAATAAAACTTCAATAATTCCCTAGCTGTAGAGAAGTTTGAAGAGAGTAGAACCCTTTTGTTAGGCTGAGAGAGCAGTCTATTCTCAGTAATGCAAAAAATTCTGGGAGGAGTTGAGTAGGGCAGGGCATTATGGGTAAATATGACAGCTTACCAGCACCCATGGATCAGATACTAGCAGGGTGAGCTGTTTGGTAGAAGCAAAAAGTTTCCCTGTTGGAATATGATTGCCAGAAACCATCATATTCAAGTATAAAAAAACTTATTCAGCACTAATTATATTGGTTATGGTTTTGAAGTAATATGACAAGATTTCCAAAACCTGCTGGCATATACATGCCAAAATGAGTATCTCCTTTTAAGATATTCCTCCCTTCCCTCAATTATGTTTTTATAGCTTCAAATTTTCTTTTGAGAAAATTCAATCATATTTTAGCACAGTCTTTAAAAGAAAATAAAAACACCAATGCTGATAGATCTTTATTTAATTCATTCACTGATATTGTTAGGAGGTCAGCCTGACTAAATCTGGCTTGCTAAAATTATTTGCTGTAAAGCAGGGCTTCCCAACCTCAACACTCTTGACAATTGGGGATGAATTATTATTTGCTGTGTGGAGCTCTTCCCTTCACTGTGGCATGTTTAGCAACACCTGTGGCTTCTAAAGCTTTGGAATAGTAGCACACAGAATACCACTTTATTGTGTTAAGCAAAATGTCTCCAAACATTTCTAGATGTATCCTAGAGAGCAACCTTACCCTTAGTTGAAAAGTCACTGCTCTAGTAGAATAATCTTTCACATTGAAAATAAATAAATAAGTAAGTAAATAAATAAATAAAACATTTAAAAGGAGTCATCCTGTCATCCTTCTGATTAGGCAATAGAAAAAGATCTCGTTTTAAGAGACCTGAGCATAACACCCAAGAGTACAAAGTAGCGACTTCTAATTAAGTGAAGAAGTGAATATTTATTTAGAAAGAGAAAATGAACCACTACAAATTATAAAATTTAAGTAGCTGACGTATACCACAAAAATCACAAAATCTAAATAAAAATCCTATATTAATTTCAGCCTGGTATATATCTGTAATATATTATATTCTAAATATTTTGGCTACATATTTTATGCTTTGGCTGGAACTTGTCATGTGACAATAAATCTTTTACTATAAAATAATTGTTGAGAAGATTCAAGATGGCATTGTAGGAGCCGCTCAGGATTGCAGCTCCCAGTGAAAGTGTAGAGGGTGAGTGGACACTGCATTTCCAGACAAATATTTATTGCCCACAGACCAGGAGATTCCCAGGCAGAGGAGCCCAACAGGTCACAGGCATGGCTGTTTTGGCCAGCGCAGCTCTCTAGGCTGGTGCGTCTATTTCGCTGGCGTGGCTATTTTGGCTGGCACTGCAGAGCAGTGGCTCTCCGTACAAAATACACTGGTCTGGTTGCCCTGTTAAACTGGCAATTGAAGATCCGGGAAGGCAGATTAGCCCATTCATCTGATTAAATGGGACTGAAACATTAAGCCAGGACAGGAGATTCCCGGACAGCAATGTTGTTTCAGCCAGCACAGTGGATCGCCACAAGGGAAATCACACAGATCCTGGTGCCCTTTCAGCAGGCGACTGGAACACCTGGGAGAGTCAACCATTCAACTTAAAAAAAAAAAGGCTCTGAGGCAAGGAGCCAGGTGATCAGGCTCCGCGGGTCCCACCCCCACAAAAACAAACAAAAAAACAGCAATTGGAAACGCTCATGGTTGAGAGTTTCATGGCAGGCACAGCTAAACCTGGGATGGTTCAGCTCTGTGGGGGAGGGGTGTCTGCCATTACCGAGGCACTCCACCCCTACGGAGGTAGTCTTTCATTGCTGACGCAGCCTGCCATTGCTGAGGCAACCCACCATAACAGAGAGAGTCCGCCATTACAGAGGCAGGCCAACATTGCCGAGGTAGTTCTAACCACACCCATATAAACAGGACTGCAGGGAAATACACAAGGCAGCAGGGTGGAGCCAGCAGCAGGACGTACCCCACCAAAGCTCAGCAAAGCCTCTGCAGGCAGTGACTAGGCTGCCTCCTTGCTTGGCAGGACAGCCCTGAAAAAAAAAAAAGGCAGCAATGCAACAGACACTCATGAATAAAGCCCTAACTCCCTGGGACAGAGCACCTGGGGAAAAAAAGGGGGTTATGAGTTCTGCTGCAGCAGACATAAACGTACCTGCCTAGCAGCTCTGAATGAAAAATGGAGCTCACAGCTCAGCACTTGAGCTCTTATAAATAGCAGACTGTCTCCTCAAGTAGCTCCCTGACCCCCGTATATCCAAAGAGTCACCACACAAAGGACTGATCAGACTGACATTTTGCAGGCATCATTCTGGGACAAAGATAGCAGAAGAAGAAACTGGTAGCAACCCTTACTGTTCTGCAGCTGCTGCAGATGACCCCCAGGCAAGCAAGGCCTGGAGTGGACCTCAGAAGTCCTAAAGCAGAGGGGCCAGACTGTTAGAAGAAAACTAAGGAACAGAAATAACTGCATCATCAACAATCTGGACATCCACCTAGAGACCCAATCTGAAAATCAGCAATTACACAGACAACAGGTAGATAATTCCACAAAGATGAGAAGAAACCAGTGCAAAAAGGAGGAAAACACCTGAAACCAGAACACCTCGCCTCCTACAAAGGATCACAACTCCTCACCAGCAAGGGAACAAAGCTGGATGGAGAATGAGTGTGATGAAATGACAGAATCAGACTTCAGAAGGTGGTTAATGAGAAACTTCCGTGAGCTAAAAGAAAACATTCTAACTCAATGCAAAGAAACTAAGAACCCTGAAAAAAGATTTGATGAAATGGTAACAAGAATGGACAACTTAGAGAGGAATATGAGTGAATTGAGGGAGCTGAAAAACACAATATGAGAACATTGCGAAGCATGCACAAGTTTTAACAGCTGAATTGACCAAGCAGAAGAAAGGATATCAGAAGTTGAAGATCACCTCCATGAAATAAGAAGGCAAGATGGGAGAAAAACGTGCAAAAAGGAGTGAACAAAGTCTCCAAGAAATATGGGACTATATGAAGAGACCTAATCTACGTTTGATTGGTGTACCTCAACGTGACAAAGAGAATGAATCCAAGCTAGAAAATACTCTTCAGGATATTATCCAGGAAAACTTCCCCAACCTAGCAAGGCAGGCCAATATTCAAGTCCAGGAAATACAGAGAACACCACAAAGATATTCCTCAAGAAGAGCAACCCCAAGGCACATAATCCTCAGATTCACCAGTGTTGAAAGGAAGGAGAAAATGCTAAGGGCAGCCAGAGAGAAAGGTCGGGTTACCCACAAAGGGAAGCCCATCAGACTCACAGGAGATCTCTCTGAAGAAAACCTACAAGCCAGAAGAGAGTGGGGGCCAATATTCAACATCTTTAAAGAAAAGAACTTTCAACCCAGAATTTCATATGCAGCCAAACTAAGCTTCATAAGTGAAGGAAAAATAAAATCCTTTGCAAACAAGCAAGAACTCAGATATTTTGTCACCACCAGGCCTGCTTTGCAAGAGCTTCTGAAAGAGGCACTACACATAGAAAAAAAAACCAGTACCAGCCACTCCAAAAACATACCAAATGCTAAAGAGCATCAACACAATGAAGAATCTGCATCAACTATCGAGCAAAACAGCCAGCTAGCATCAAAATGGCAGGATCAAATTCACACATAACAATATTAACTCGAAATGTAAATGGGCTAAATGCACCATTCAAAAGACCCAGACTGGTAAATTGGATAAAAAGCCAAAACCCATCAGTGTGCAGTATTCAGAAAACCCATCTCACAGGCAAGGATACACAAAGGCTTACAAAATAAAGGGTTGGAGGAAGATTTACCAAGCAAATAGAGAGCAAAAAAAAAAAGCAGGAGTTGCAATTCTCATCTCTGATAAAATAGACTTAAAGCAACAAATATCAAAAGAGACAAAGAAGGACATTACATAATGCTAAAAGAATTGATACAACAAGAAGAGCTAATGATCCTAAATATATATGGACCCAATACAGGAGCACCCAGATATATAAGGCAAGTTTTTAATGACTTACAAAGAGACTTAGACTCCCACACAATAATAGTGGGAGACTTTAACACTCCACTGTCAATATTAGGCAGATCAACCAGACAGAAAATTCACAAGGATATCCAGGGCTTGAACTCAGACCTGGAACAAGGAAACCTGATAGACGTTTACAGAACTCTCCACCCCAAATTCACAGAATATACATTCTTCTCAGCACCACATTATAGCTACTCAAAAATTGACCACATAATTGGAAGTAAATCACTCCTCAGCAAATGCAAAAGGATGGAAATTATAACAAACCATCTCTCAGACCACAGTGTAATCAAGCCAGAACTCAGAATTCAGAAATTAACTCAGAACCACACAGCTTCATGGAAACTGAACAACTGGCTCTTGAATGTTGACTGGATAAAGAATGAAATGAAGGCAGAAATAAAGAAGTTCTTCGAAACCAATGAAAACGAAGACACAACATACCAGAATCTCTTGGATGCATTTAAAGCAGTCTCTAGAGGAAAATATATAGCAATAAGTGCCCACATGAGAAGAGTGGAGAGATCTAAAATTGACACCCTATCTTCAGAATTGAAAGAGCTAGAGGAACAAGATCAACAAAACTCAAAACCTAGCAGAAGACAAGAAATAACTAAGATCAGAGCAGAACTGAAGGAGATAGAGACACAAAAAAGCCTTCAAAAATCAATAAATCCAAGAGCTGACTTTTTGAAAAGATCAACAAAATAGACAGACCACTAACCATGTTAATAAAAAAGAAAAGAGAGAATAACCAAATAGATGCAATAATGAATGATAAAAGGGAAATCACCACAGATCCCATAGAAATTCAAACCATCATCAGAGAATATTGCAAACAACTATATGAACATAAACTAGTAAACCTTGTACACTTGTGTCCTCCCAAGCCTAAACCAGGAAGAAGTCAAAACTATGAATAGACCAATAACAAGATCTG
The DNA here is from genome assembly GCA_028533165.1 of Leontopithecus rosalia. Classification (NCBI taxonomy): domain Eukaryota; kingdom Metazoa; phylum Chordata; class Mammalia; order Primates; family Cebidae; genus Leontopithecus; species Leontopithecus rosalia. Next base: position 50,316,644 of record CM052652.1, read on the forward strand.
AAGTTGAGGCAGCAATTAAGAGCCTACCACACAAAAAAAGCCCAGGTCCAGATGGGTTCACAGCCGAATTCTACCAGACACACAAAGAGGAACTGTTACTATTCCTTCTGAAACTATTCCAAATAATCCAAAAAGAGGGAATCCTTCCCAAATCATTTTACGAGACCAACATCATCCTGATACCAAATCCCGGCAGAGATTCAACAAGAAAAGAAAACTTCAAGCTAATATCCATGATGAACATAGATGCAAAAAACCTTCAATAAAATACTGGCAAGCTGATTGCAACAGAACATCAAAAAGCTTATCCACCATGATCAAGTAGGATTCATCCTGGGGATGCAAGGCTGGTTCAACATATGTAAGTCTATAAACATAATTCATCACATAAACAGAACCAAAAACAAAAACCACATGATTATCTCAATTGATGCTGAGAAGGCCTTTGACAAAATTCTACAGCCCTTCATGCTAAAAACCCTCAATAAACTCTGTATTGACGAAATGTATCTCAAAATAATAAAAGATATTTATGACAAACCAACAGCCAATATCATACTGAATAGGCAAAAACTGGAAGCATTCCCTTTGAAATCTGGCACTAGACAAGGATG
>CM052652.1:50317757-50378005 GCA_028533165.1 Leontopithecus rosalia
CGGCAACCAACAGAATGGGAAAAAATTTTGCAGTTTACTCATCTGACAAAGGGCTGATATCCAGAATTTACAAAGAACTCAAACAGATTTACAAGAAAAAACAAATTAGCTTATTCAAAAATGGGCAAAGGATATGAACAGACACTTTACAAAAGAAGACGTACATGAGGCCAACAAACATATGAAAAAATGATCATCATCACTGGTCTTTAGAGAGATGTAAATCCAAACTACATTGAGATACCATCTCATGCCAGTTAGAAAGGCAATCATTAAAAAATCTGGAGACAGCAGATGCTGGAGAGGATGTAGAGAAATAGGAACACTTTTACACTGCTGGTGGGAGTGTAAATTAGTTCAACCATTGTGGAAGACAGTGTGGGGATTCCTCAAGGACCTAGAAATAGAAATTCCATTTGATCCAGCAATCCCATTACTGGGTATATATCCAAAGTACTATAAATCATTCTACTATAAGGACACATGCACATGAATGTTCATTGCAGCACTGTTTACAATAGCAAAGACCTGGAACCAACCCAAATGCCCATCAATGATAGACTGGACTGGGAAAATGTGGCACATATACACCATGGAATATTATGCAGCCATCAAAAACGATGAGTTCATGTCCTTTTTAGGGACATGGATGAATCCGGAGAACATCATTCTCAGCAAACTGACACAAGAACAGAAAATAAAATACCGCATGTTCTCACCCATAGGCAGGTGATGAACAATGAGAACACATGGACACAGGGAGGGGAGCACTACACACTGGGGTCTATTGGGGGGAATATGGGAGGGACAGTGACGGGGGAGTTGGGGAGAGATAGCATGGAGAGAAATGCCAGATAAGGGTGAAGGGGAGGAAGGCAGCAAATCACACTGCCACGTGTGTACCTATGCAACTATCTTGCATGTTCTGCATATGTACCCCAAAACCTAAAATGCAATAAAAAAATAATTGTATATTGGCCATAATTGTTTTCTATAGAGATAACAGGGAAAAAAGTAACACTTTTCTTCAGTAAATTTATTTTCCATTATCTAGGTATTTTCAAAGCTTAGAGCCTTAAGATGTGTTCATATTGCAATATGACCTCTCACTTTGCATATGTCTCATGCAGTGAGGTGAGTCAGCACACTGGGTAGTAGGATAATTTCTGAAACCCATTCCTATATCAGCATGGCTAGCAATAATTAAACACACACACAAATAATTCACAATGGATGTCTACTTTTTAGCATGCTCAAATATTTAGCATTTTCAGAATATATTTCCAATTTCCTCTTTCTTTCTTTCTTTTTTTTTTTTTTTAAGACAGAGGTCTTGCTCTGTCACTCAGGCTGGAGTGGAGTGGTGGCATCTCTGCTCAATGCAGTCTCTGCCTCTCTTACTCAAGCAATCCTCCCACCTCAGCCTTCCAAGTAGCTGGGACTGCAGGTGCATATCACCACACCTAGCTTTGTGTGTGTGTGTCGGGGGGGTTCTTTTTAATTTTTGTAGACAGGATTTCACCATGTTTCCCAGGCTGGTCTTGAACTCTTGAGCTCAAGCTATCTGCCACCTCAGCCACTCAAAGCGCTGAATTATAAGTGTGAGCCACCCTCCCTGACCAGAATAACTTTCTATTTCTTTTGGTAACTAATCCCTCTTTCACAAGGAGACCCTGCTCCACGTGCTTTAGGTATGAAGCATATCCCCAGGATAGAAACATCATCTAGGATGTGGAAATTAGAATGTTCTACTCAAATGGCCAACAGAATTAATGTGAGAATAGACGAAGTTCACAAGTTAGATTATTGGAAATTTGAGGATACTATTAATAGTACCTCCTTTTCTTCTGGATTCAAAAGCAATAGAGAGATAGACCCAAGGCTGTTTTTTTTTCTTAATTCCTGACTTCAATAAAGAATAAATGAGGGGAAAGAAAGAAGTCAGGAATGTTACCATCTTTTAGTCACAATGAGCTCTAATAAATCTGACAACAAAAGCAGAGGCAAAAAAAAAAATGCCCAGAAAAGTAGCTCTTAACCTGTGTTCCCTATAATGAGTATCTAGGCTATGCACATACTGATTAAATAGATGGCATGAAGTGCTGATGTTGCCTTTTTAATCAGGTGAAGGAGTCAGTATGAAGAGATACTGGATAGGTGTTCCTTGTGGTAAGGTCATAAAAGTGACACATTTTAAGGTAGCTTGCCATTGAGGTTCAATTTTAATTAATTATGCATGCAAATTGCTGTCATATTTCTATCAGATAACTGGATAGTGGTGTGGCAAGAAGAAAATGGCTTTATTTCTGTAAAGTAATATAGGGATTAGATCACACATTCCCATTTTAATGTATAGACAATCATGTAAATATCAGTTAAGCAAATCATCTTATGTGGTAAATTGGAGAAGAGACACCTATCAAAGTGAATGGTAAATTATTATTCTGTTGTTGAATAAGAATGCTATTTAGAAAACCTTAGAAGGTTTCAAAGAAAGTGTTTCTCTTTAGTTTTCCTATGTAGCATTCATTTCACATGATATCCAAGGGATTATGCCACATTCTGTTACTATTAAAAAGCAGCCATCAATTTTGCTCTGAGTCATATGATGTGTGGTAAAAGAGCATCAACTCGATGAACGGGTATGTAATTTTACTTCCCCTTTTCCAAATCTGATCAAATGGTTTAAGTGAAATTCTGCAGAAAGGATAAAGCATCATGAAACAGTGGAAAGATTATAGGAATGGGAGATGAGAGAATACTGTTGCAGTTATGCCTCTGATTTTAACTAAATGTGCAAATTTAATCAAGGCATTAACCATTTTGACTACAGTTTTTACCTATAAAAATATGGTATTAGATATGAAGATTGCCACTGATTTTAACTAAATTTACAAATTTAATCAAGCCGTTAATCATTTTGACTAGTTTTTACCTATAAAAATATGGTAGGATATATGAAGATGTTTAAATTTTCTTCCAACTCTTACATCTTCTACTTTTGACTTATTCTATAAGATTTGCCTAATATTATATCACTTTACTAAAATAATGATATATTTACACATACAGAAAAATTTATGTAATTATAAAATGAGAATCATTGTACCCATCATCTCTTTCCAAAACTCCTAGTTTTGCTTATTTTTCTTCAGAAATTTTAAATTTTGAATTTTAAAGTATTTTTCAAAATTATGTTTTAAGTAGCTGTCAAATTTAGTGGCATTGTTTATTGTTTCATTATTTGTAAAATCTGGATTGTAGTTATATTTAGCTTCTTCAGTAACACCTGTTTTTGTCCTTCCTCCTGCTGCTGCCCCCTCCCCCAACTTTGTACTGACAAAGGTTTAATTAATTGTTCTTTCAAGTATCACAATTTGGTTTTACTAATTCTGTTTTTTATTGTTTATATTTTTAATTTTTTTTTTTAATTTTTTGAGACAACGTCTCAGTCTGAGGCCCAGGCTGGAGTACAGTAGTGCCATTGCAGCTCACTACAACCTCCAAATCCCAGGTCCCAGTTCAAGCAAGTCTCTTGCTTCAGCCCACTGAGTAGCTAGGAATACAGGCATGCACCACCATGCTCAGTTAATTTTTGTATTTTTGGAAGGGGCAGGGTTTCACCATGTTGGCCAGGCTGGTCTCGAACTCCTGACCTCGTGATCTCATCACCCCCAAAGTGTTGGGATTACAGGCATGAGCCACCACTCCTGGCCTTTTATTTTTGATTTATCTTTCCTTGGTTTATCCTGCTGCTCTTTTGCTTGTCTGTAGAGTTTACTTAACCTTTCTTCTTTCTAAAGATATGTTTTCCTCTTTAAGATGGCTTTAACTATATTCCAAAACTTTTGGTTTGTAATATGTGAGATATGTTATTATTTCCAATTATTTGCCCCTACTTGTAGAATAATTTTATATCTTCACCCACTGGTATGTGATTTAAAATGATTTCCTATTGGTGAATATACCTCTGTTTCAATGACATTAATTTTTCCAGGAAACTTACTGAATTAGTTTGTTTTCACGCCACTAATAAAGACATACCTGAGACTAGATAATTTATATAGGAAAGAAGTTTGGTTGACTCACAATTCAGCATTGCTGGGGATGCCTCAGTAAATTTACAGTCATGGCAGGAAGGGAAGCAAACATGTCCTTACATATCTTCATAAAGGTTAAGTGCGGAGCCAAGAGGGAACAGCTCCTTATAGAACCATCAGATCTTGTGAACACTCACTCACTATCACAATAACAGCAAGGAGTAACAGCCTCATGATTCAATTACCATCTGCTGGGTACTTCCACGTGGGGATTATGGGAACTATAATTCAAGATGAGATTTTGGTGGGGGCACAGCCAAAACCTATCATTTGCTAAACAATTAATTAGATATTGCCTCTTCTAAACTTTCAATGTTCTCATCATTTCTCTCTTATTTCCCATATCTTTGCCTCTTTGTCTACTATCCTGAGAGATTCTATCAACATTATCTTCAAACCTATATGTTGAATATTTTCTCTCCCTTTTGCTATACTTCAGAATTTTGCTGGGGAATGTTAGCATGCTTGTCTGCATTCTAAATACTCAGTAAAGAAAAATTCTGGAATTCCTAGTATTGATGTGTTACTTTTCACTCAGTTGCTCAGTTTTACTATTATACCTTTGCTCTCCACTATACCTGCTGTGCGTCAATCTAGACGTTTTTGTTTTACAGTCTTCAGAGAATAATTTCAGGAAATCTCTCAGTTCTTTCAGGTGATATCAGGATGCCATATGTTGCAAATTAAGTTACTTTTCTTCTTCCCCACTGCTAAGTCAGTTATCTCTGACCCTGCTGTTTTATGATTTCTAAAATTTGACATTTTCTTCTTTCTTATTTGACATGTATACAAATCTTTTTTGGGGGATCATTGGAAAGATTAGGTAAAGGTGTGTGTTAGATTTGCTGTTTTAAAGTAATTAGGTAGGGAAGAGATGAAACAGGACGGCAAAATATAAGGCTCTACCAATTATACCCCCTTCCCAACAAAGATACCAATATAACAAATATCTACATACAAGAAAATTATATCAATAAGAACCAAAAATTGAGTGAGCACAAATGGTACGTGGCTTTAACTTTGCATTGCTGAAAGAGGCACTGAAGAGGTAGAAAAAATTCTCCTGAATAACCGACACCACCCTCTCCCACCCACTGGCAGCAGAACCATGGTGAGGATAGCATTTATGCTGCTGGGGAAAGGAGAGCCCAATAATTGTGAGCCATTGAACTCAGTGTTATCCTGTAGTGCAGAAAGGAAAACTGGATCAAACCCAGCTGACACTCACCTACAGAAGGGGTGTTTAAACCAGTTCTAACCAGCAGAGAATTGCTGATTCCATGGGTAGGAACTGGAGTTTCTGTAAACCTCACTGCTGTGGGGGAAAGTATGCTGGGGATCTAAACAAATTTGAAAGACAGTCTAGGCCACAAGGAATGCAAATCCTAAGGGAGTCGTAGTGTTTGCTGTTGAACTAGATTGTGAGACTGTGGACTAGGGGGACACCTGACCTACTGAGACACCAGCTGGGGTGGCTAAGGGAGTGATGGTATCACCCCTCCTATCCCTAGGTTGCACAGCTTGCAGTTCCAAAAGAGACCCCTTCCTTCTGCTTGTGAAAGAGTGGGGAGGACTTTGTCTTGCATCTTGGATACCAGCTAAGTCACAGTAGGATAGGACACACGTCAGAGTCATAAGGCCACCTTTCCAGGCTCTAGCTCATGGACATACATAGACATACCCTGGACCAGAAGAGAACCCACTGCCTCGAAAGGAAGAAATTAGTCTTGACAGGATTCATCACCTGCTAACAGAAGAGCCCCTGGTCCCTGAATAACCAGCAGCAATGGCCAGGTACTATGTTGAGGGCCTTGGGTGAAATCCAGAGACTTGGTAGTTTCAGGTACTAGCTTGGCCATGGGGGTGGGAGTGGTTAGAGCATCGGGCAGGCACTTGGTGTCCCTGATTCCAGGATTTGATTTTTGGATGGCCTTTGTAGACCTGCCCTGGTCTAGGGGGAAGCCCACTTCTACCTGATGGGTGAGGCCCAGGCCAGGCAGTATACACCATAAGCTAACTGAAGATCCCCTGGGACTTGAAAAATGGGAGAAAAATATTTGCTAACTATATTTGTGACAAGGGTAGTTATCATCATCAGAGAAATGATCATCAGAGAAATGCAAATCAGAACTACAATGAGCTATCATCTTACCTCTGTTAAAATGGTTTATTTCCAAAAGACAGGCAATAGCAAATTCTGGAGGATGGGGAGAAATGGGAATCATCGTACACTGTTGATGAGAATGCAACCACTATGGAGAACAGTTTGGAAGTTCCTTTAAAATCTATGAGGACAGTTTTCTTCTGTTAGATTTTTAAGATCTTTATTTAAGATACCTTTGGTTATTCTGAGTTTTTGGAAAATATAAGGAGCTCAAACAAACCCACAGAAAAAAGCTAATAATCTAATTATTAGCTTTTGGGAAAATATTTGAATAAAAATGATTTGAAAAAAATGGGCAAAATATTTGAATAGGTATTTCTTAAAAGAAGGCATGCAAATGGCAAACAGGCATACGAAAAGGTGCTCAGCATCACTGATCATCAGATAAATGCAAATCAAAACTACAATGAGCTATCATCTCATTCCAATAAAGCCAATAATATGGCTTATTTCCAAAAGATAGGCAACAACAAATGCTGAAGAGAATGTGGAGCAATGGGAGTATTTGTACACTGTTGGTTGGAATGTACATGAGTACAACCATTGTGGAGAACAGTTTGGAGATTCCCTAAAAGCTAAAAATACTGCTACCATATGACGGAGCAATCCAACTACTAGTCATGTACCCTGAAGAAAGGGAATTACTAAGTGGAAGAGATATCTGTTCTCCCATGTTTGTCGCAGCATTGTTCTCCATAGTCAACATTTGGAAACAACCTAATCGTCCATCAACAGAGTAATGGATAAACATAATGTGGTACATATACACCATCAAATAGTATTCAGCCAATAAAAAAGACATCAGTGTTGTCATTTACAACAACATAGATGGAACTGGAGATCATTATGTTAAGTAGAATAAGCCAGGCACTGTAAAACATTGCATGTTCTCATTTATTTATGGGATCTAAAAATCAAAACAAATGAACTCATAGACGTGGAGAATAGAAGGATAGACCAGAGGCTGGGAAGGGTAGTTGGGGGATTGGAATTGAGGGGAGATGAAGATGGTTAGTGGATACAAAAAATAGAATAAATAAGACCTATTTGATAGCAAAACAGGGCGGCTATAGTCAATAATAATTTAATTGTGCATTTGGAAATAACTAAGAGTATAATTGAATTGTTTGTAACACAAAGGATAAATGCTTGAGGGGATGAATACCTATTCTCCATGAGGTATTTTATATGCTTTGCATGCCTGTATTAACATCTCATGTACCACATCTATATATCATATACTGTGTATCCAGAAAAAATTTTAAACCCAGCAAATAATTAGTTATCTTCTCCTCCAATATTTTTTTAAACACATACACTTAGTTTAAGTTATCCCCAAAAGCAGAGCCTGAGAAAGGATTTGTGAAAAAACAATGTATAGAAAAGGTAAAACCCTGAGGACAATTCTGTTCAGAGAGACCTTTGGCTTATTTCAAATATCATCTGTGTTCTTTGAATTTTTACTTTTCTATACTTGCCACATACTGTAAAGTATTAACTTAAAGTGCCACCATGAAGAAATCTCACACCATTTTTCTGAATCCTTCAAGGATCACATTATCTTAAAAAATAATGTCAGACCTTTAATAATGTTCAAATTTAGCTCTTTATCTTTATGTCAACAGCAGACCCTAAGGTATTCAAAGGTAATGGCTATGTCTTAAGTATCTTAATTCCTGAAATGGTCACTTAAATTGTACTTTTCAAGCTGACAGTGGATTTTAAATTTACCAATATTTCTGTTCAGCTTGCATCTACTATATTGACTTCTTTCATCGCTGCATCTAACCTGTTCAATATGACAAGAGAAAGAGCAGTTCAATACAAGAGAAAGAGCGAATACTAAAACATGTTTAATGAGACTAATCTTACAAAGAACTGTGTTGTTAAGACACAAAATCATGATGTCAAAAATGTAAATATTGGTAGTAGATGTACTAAAATTAAATGTCACTGTTTGTGATTTCTTGACTTCTCCAAACTTGTTAAAAAACACAAAGATATCTTAAACTGAGTTATTTTCACTTCACAAATTCCTTTAGCTAGGAATTCTTCACAATGAAGCCAAATATTTGGAATGTTTAACTTTAGTAAGCCATTATAGTTTAACATTTTGATTTGTTTTCTTTCCACAAATATTCATGGATTATGCTATAGATAAGTTACTTGGCAATAGTGATTAAAAGATGAATAAAGGTCCATCTATATTTAAAAGAAGTTCAGGCTTTGTGTGATACGGACACATAATAGCATAGTTACAATATTTGGAAACAAGTACTAAATAAAAAACACTGTAGGATTAACCAGGTTAGAAAAATTATGCCAGGGAGGATAAATTATATCAAGTACTCTCAGAATAGATTAGCTGAGAAATGGCAAGTATAGAAAGGTAAAAATTCAAAGAACATGGATGATATTTGAAATGCAAAATGTAATTTTGCAGGTGAAGAAGGATGTATATAATTTGATACTTATATGTGTCATAATTTGAATACAAAATTGAATTTCTTATTTATGTTTGATCACCTAAGAAGACTTTGGATTACTTTCATCTCAAATTGATATATTCTCAAATATCTAAACCACTTTAATTTTAACCTAAAGAACATTCAAATATCAAGTAAATTTATAGCTTTTAAAAGTGTGTATTTGTGTAATATTTAAGATGTATGAAATGTATATTATTTAGATGTAAGTTATGGCACATATGATAAAATAAATTCCTATGAGGCTATCATATTTATGAAGTAGAACACTATAAACATTATGGAAGCTGCTTAAATTTCTGTTTATAATATTTTCTTTTAATTTTATATGTGGAATATGTGATAATATCTTACATGTATATATGTAATGTATGTATGCATATGTACATATATTATGCATGTATATATTAACTATATACTTATTTTTTACTTGGTTTTGAGCACTATACAAAATGCTGTAATTTTATGATGGACTTCTCTGATTTTTTCTTTAATATTATATTTTTATAATTTAATCACATTAACCTGTGCCATACCTATTTATTTCCATGGCTACATAATATTTCATTAAGTAAATAATGTATCTATTCTTCTGTTTATATATATTTGCATTGTCTGCTGTTTCTATTATTTTATTTTATTTTCTCTTTTGCTATTTTAAATTACATTGCTATTAACGTTAGTATCTCTAAGGTATAACCCCAGTAGCGTTATTGTTGAGTCATGGTAGAATGTGTCAATATTCAGCTTTATAAGATAATGCCAAATTGCTTTCCCAAAGCTGTTGTAAAGTAACATTCTCATCAGGAGTACCTAAGAGTTCCTGTTGATCTGCACATTGCCAACTCTTGTCAGACTTAATCTGGTCAATAGAATATGCATAAAATTGTATCTCACTTTAGTCTTAGTATGCATTTCCCTGATTTCAGATGATGTTGAATATCTTTCCCTATGGTTATGGGCCAATCATATTTCCTAATTTGTAAAAATGTTTTATTTTCTATTTTTGATATGAGGTTTTTTTTTGATTCAGCAGAATTCTAATATATTTTCTGGATGTAAACCCATTGACACATGATTATATTCTCCATGTTTGGTTATTTGATCAGCTAGCTGCTTCTCTTCATGCTCACTGTTTCTACCCTAGTGAATGCCACCATTATCTCTTGCCTGGAATATTGCAGTAGCCTCCTAATAGATGTTTATGCCCATCTTTAGTCTTCTTATGGTAGAACAGCCAGAGGATTCAGTTTTAATGTGAGCAGATCATTTTAGTCCTTTCCTAAAATGCTCTAATGACTCTTCATTTTACTCTGAAGAATCTAATTCAAATGACTTAGTATGACTGCAAAAGCCTCTGTGATCCAGCCTCCAGGACTGTTTGACCTTGTTTCCTCCCACTGTCCTCATATATCTTCTTGTAGGCAGATGGCCTTTTCACTATTCCTTGGACACATAAATCATACTGCTACTTCAATGTCATTTCACTTGCTGTCCCTATGACTGACATGTGCTTCTCCAGATGACTACATGGAAAATCGCTTTCTCTCCTCATTCAGGAATTTATGCCAAAAATGTCTCAGTGAATCTTTGCTGGTTAACTCAATATAATAACTCTTCTCCAGTGGCTCAAATCCTCCCTCACTGCTTAATGTTTCCCTCCCCATATAGCATACATACTGTTTATCTTATTTCTTCTTTCTTTCATCTTTCTAAATGTAAGATTTACCAAGGCAAGAATTTGTTTCGATTACTGTTATGTATCTAATGCCTAGAATATACTATTTGGCACTAGGTAATCAGTAGATATTTGTTAAATGAATAATTAAACAAATAGAAGTTATTAATGTTACTGTAGTTTAATTGGTAGGTATTTTATGGTTAGCATTTCTGTGCCTTATTGAAGAAATAATTCAATATCCTGAGTTTACAAAGATATTGTCCTAAAGTTGTGCCTTTTATATTTAATTAATTTGTTCATTTTCATCTTCTGTAATAATTTTTGTCTCCTTATAAACAATAATTTTTGCATTTTTATTAAATCTTTCCTCTTTTCACCCTTATTACAATGCAATCTCTATTTTATTGCTTCTATAGCTGCATAGATTTGCTTCTGGTTTCTTTATTCTTTACCACTGGATAAATTTGATTTCAAAGTGTCATGACCACAATATCTTATTCATAATAACTTTATGATAAACAACCTTGATATGTGCTTAAAAATATCTCCATATTTTTCTTCAGAAATGCTTTGGACATTCTTATACTTGTCTTCTTTTATTCTATTTATTTATTTGTTTATTTTGAGACAGAGTCTCGTTCTGTTACCCAGGCTGAAGTGCCGTGGTGCAATCTTGGCTCACTGCAACCTCCACCTCTTGGCTTCAAGCAATTCTCCTGCCGCAGCCTCCAAGTAGCTGGTATTACAGGCGTGTACCACCACACCCAGCTAATTTTTGTACTTTTAATACAGATGGGGTTTCAGCATGTTGGCCAGGCTGGTCTCCAATTCCTGACCTCGTGATCTGCCCGCCTTGGCCTCCCAAAGTGCTGGGATTACAGGTATGAGCCACTGTACCCTGCCATCTTCTTTTATCTTTAGAATTTGTCAGAACACTTAAAAATCCTATTAGGTTTTATTTAATCTATAGATAAAATAATGAAGAATTGGCATTTTTATGATTGAGTTGAACTATCAATGAACATGATATAACATTCTACTTATTTATTCTTCAACTTACATAAAGTATGTTTTATACTTTTTGCTACATTTTTCTTACACATTTTTATTATATAATAACAATAAAATTTAGTCAGATTTCTTACACTGATATTTTGCTATGTAATACCATTTTAAAACAATTGGTGGTTAGTTACATTAGTTTTCTATGCAGCATATCACATATACAAATGTAACAGCTTCAAACATCACACAGGTATACATAGATTTTGTGGATCAATAATTTATGTATGACTTGCTGTGATCATTTGCTCAGAGTCTCACAAGGCTGCAAGGTGCCTGCTGGGCTGCATTCTCATCCAGAGGCTTGCCTGCAGATGAATTCATTTTGATGCTCATTGAGAATTTTGGCAGTATTTATTTCCCTGTGTAGGACTCACGGCCCAATAATTTTTTTGGCTGTCAGCTGGATGTGGCTGTCAGTTCCTACAGGCTGCCAATATAACGCAGGTATTTTTCATAGTTCCTTGTCACATGGCAGTCTTACTTAAGCAAACCAAGAGAATTTCTAGAGTCAGCTAGAAGGAAAGCAATCGTGGAAGTGACATCTCATCACCTGTGATGATTTCTCTTGGTTGATTGCAAGTTATAGGTTTAGCTCACACTCAGAGGGGTTATACATGGGCATAAATACCAGAGGCAGGAGTTACATAGGATTCTCCTAGAGCCTGTCCACCACACTAGGATATATAATGTGACTGGTTTGGGAACATTAATGATATAGCCAGCTGCCTTGCTAGGCCAATGTGTATTCTTGGTAACTTATGTATAGATATATTAAGGTCTTCTGTGTAGATCATAGAAAATAATAAAATAACCGCCTTTGTTCCTTCTTTAATTCTTAATTTTTAATTTTATATTTATTCTTATTATACAGTATAGGTTCTTATTGTACAGTATAAATGATGATAGAGATCTTTGCCTTGTCTCTGATTTTAAAGAAAGTGACATGTTTTACAGTTAAGATGAATAATTTCTATACATATTTCATACATACCCTTTTATTAAGTGAAAGAAGCTTCTATTGTTTTAAATTATAATTGGAAGCACAAGATACTTATAAATCTGTTGTAATATAGTTTTTCCTCGCTTAAAGATACAAACATGGTGCATTTTCATTAATACATTTCCTGATGTTAAATACTTCTGGCATTCCTGTGACAAACACAACTTGTTAATGATGGGTGTACAGGCACATACAGACACATCAACAGACCACTTGTTTTATTTTACTATTGCTGTTGCAGAAAATAACTAAAAATGTAGTGTCTTAAAAACAGTTTCAGAGGTCAAAATTCCGAAGAGGATTTTACTAGGCCAAGATAAAGCTGTCAACAGAGCTGTGTTCCTTCTGGAGGCTTTAGTGGAACATTTATTTTCTTGTCTTTTCCAGCTACTAGAAGCTGCCTGCATTCCTTTGCTCGTGGCCTTTTCCTTTATCTTCAAAGATAGTAATATAATGTCTTCAAATCTCCCTTATGTCTGAACTCTACTTCTGTTGCCACATCTCCTCTGACTCTGGTCCTTCTGCCTTGCAGCTTTTCTTATAAGGACACCTGTGAATTCACTGGACCCACCTGGGCCATTCAGGATAATCTTCTCATCTGAAGATGCTTAACTTAATCCCTTCTGCAAAGTCCCTTAGATATATAGGGTTGCATACATACTAGTTCTGAATGCTAGGACATGAACATCTTTGGGGGCCATTTTTCTGTCAGTTGAACTATTACATTCAATTTGCTGTAACATTGTTTAACATTTGTGGTCATTCATTCATTTATTTGTTCTCTTCTTAGCTCAATTTATTTGTTAGTAATCCTTCCATTTAGGTTTTCCTACTAGTAATCCTTTTTTTTCTAGAAGATCTATTTGATTATTTCTCAATTCTTCTTGTTCATTTATTGTAGATTCCACTTGCCTTATTATTTTTGTTATTTTTATTTCATGTTTTTAAATGATACACATTTATTTTATGTTTTATATTTTAAATCACTTACATTCTGGGTCAGTTGGCTTATTTTTCTAGTGATTTAAAATATAAATACTTGTTTGTTTCTTTGATGGTTTCATAAGTTTTTACTGTAAATGCAATTTTGATTGATTGAACTCATGGTTCCCTGTAGCCTAAGTGATGTTCTCATTCCTTTACTTCTTCTAAGAGCTATGGGGTGTTACTGAATTGGGGCCATTTTAGGGCCCTTTTAGTGTGCCAGGGTTAGTGAGAGAGGAGTAGTTTTAAGCACAGTTCTCCCATTTTAGCACTGACTTGCAGCTTAGTCTTTAGATACTAGCATGTATTGTATAATTACCTTTAGGATAATGCCACATTTGCATTCATTACTGTTCCTGCTCATATATTCTCAGTCCAACTCCTTTTGAAAGGAGGGTTGGGCTGGGGGCGGTGGCTCATGCCTGTGATCCCACCACTTTGGGAGGTAGAAGTGGGTGGGTCACGAAGTCAGGAGATCGAGACCATCCTCACCAACATGGTGAAACCCAGTCTCTACTAAAAATACAAAAAAAATAGCTGGGCGTGGTGCTGCACACCTGTAGTTCCAGCTACTCAGGAGGTTGAGGCAGGAGAATTGCTTGAACCCAAGAGGCGGTGATTGCAGTGAACAGAGATTGCCCCACTGCACTACAGCCTGCGTGACAGTGCAAGACGCTGTCTCAAAAAAAGAAAGAAAGAAAGAAAGAAAGAAAGAAAGAAAGAAAGAAAGAAAGAAAGAAAGAAAGAAAGGAAAGAAAGAAAAGAAAAGAAAGAAAGAGAGAGAGAGAAAGAGAAAGAAAGAAAGGAGGTTAGATAATTTTATTTATTTCCTTCTAATCATAATATATAATAAGATTCTGTTTCGCACAGAGTCTAATTCTACATTTAAAATAGAAGAAGATCTACAGTCTTGTGATAAAAATAAAGAAAAAATAATAATAAGTAAAATACAATGGAAGAAATGTTGAGTGTTTAGTCTATTGTACAATCAGAAGTAGAAGATTAAAACAATAAATAACTTTTAAGAGAATTCATTCTTCTTTATTCAGATATGTAATCTGTAGCCGATTATTTAGATTGTACCCTTCTTTTCTAAATCTTAAGTCACCTAAAATTTAAACTTTAGTTTAAATTTTAACTTTAGTTAAAATTTTAGAAATAACTTTAGTTTAAATTTTAGAAATAGAATTTATTTTGAAGATATTCTCATTGGTTTCTTAGCTATCAGATACGAAAGAACTATCCTTTTTAAAACCCCATTTGCTGATACTGTGAGCTTAAAAAAACTGTATTTCAATTAATTTGTTTTATATTGTCTTTGACTAGGGAAAATTGATTTTTATTCATAAGGCAATAGAAACAGTTGTAACTTTTTGTTCTTTATCATGTTGAAATTATTGAAACAGAAGAAAATTAGACTTTATGGTTGAGGTTATGTGTTAAAGAGTGATGGAGTTAAATTAAGTAATATATAAAATATAGACAGCCTGTGCCTCAGTTCAGTGCTCATGGATTTGCTGGTATAAAATTTCATGAAGATGTATATTGGATAGATTTTATACCATCTTTTAAAAATCTCTTGCTAAAACTGAGAGCATGTGTATTAGCTCCTACAGAGAATAAAATCAATGTAAACCATATAAATTGTAACTTCTGATAATAGCCTGATATATAAGTACTTTATAATTATTGTCTCTACTCCACATTAAAGAAAATAAATCATCTTGGGTGATGAAATATTTGATCAAGGCTAAACTTGCTTTTCTGGCTCTGTTAAGTATGTGACATGTAATCTGTGACTATGACTAAATATGTGTGCACTGCAAATAAAAACAACTCACTGAAAATAATTGAATTGAGATAATACCCAGGTTTTTAGAAATTTTAGGTGCTAAAGATTAATGTTTTCTCTTTATGAACACTTCACAATTGTTAACTCCATCACTAAATGCGAATGATCTGATATTAGGATGGCTTCCATTGGTCTGTCACTAATATTAGGCTTTTGAATTATGACATGAAATACTGCTGCTTTTAGAATTTTCCTATAGATAAAAATATCAATTTAGAATGTCTTGATCACACAGAAACCATAGTGATTTGTTATTTCGTAAAACAAGATTGGCCACAACTATTTCTAATATGACTTCATAGATGGCATTTTGTTTTTTCACATCCAGGATATCAAGGAAGATAAAAAATAATAACCTAATTGCCATAATTATTCAACACTGAAATAATACTTGAGTTTAAAGCTTTGATAAACTTCTAAATTATTTCTTTACCTTAATAAGGATAACAAAAATAAATGAAATAGTTGGAATCATTAGAAAACCTAACAAATCCATACAAACTGTGGGAATTAATTATGAGATTATTCAAGAGAGTTGAATTATTTTTTCAAGAGTCATGGTTGCTGTAGGTGTTTAAACCACTTACAAGTTACTAAGTTGAGGTTTGGCCTTAGATACAATAAATATGGTATGAAATAGTTATTTGCATACATATAAATTATATGCTAAGATTCCAAAAGGTAGCATACAAGGCAGGTTGGCATTCTCTACCTAATCTTATGTTATTAATTTGCTTAGGATAATACTCATTTCTAATATGAGAAAGAGTGTGTATGTGCATGCATACACAGGCACGTGCACATAAAATTTTCTTCAATCATGGCCAAATGATTATATATGCTGAAATGATGGAGTTTGAGTCAATATGTTGTATGTATTATTTTTGTTGATACCGGGTAATGTTTACATATTAACAAGTCCGTAGATTGACAAGAGATCTTTCTGAATGTATTATAGTAGTATTTGTTACACCAACGTTGACATAAAAATATTGAATAATGTATGTTTATTGCCCTTTCAAAATCAACAATCTAGAGATTTAAAATAAACCAGGTAATTCTCAGAATTTTTATAGAAAAGAATATTTTTAAAATTCAAAACGGAAATAAACAGTTTTGATTTGAGTTAGGTGCCTTGAGCAATAAATCAAGATAATAATTATACCTAGGTGGTATTCTGAATATTTGAAAATATTTTTAGTTTATTATTGGTAAAGAGAATTGATTTACACGTAAGTCCTTACAGCACATGTATTATAGTGTGTTTTCTTTCCATGTTTCTAGTGGAGTCAAAGAAAATCAAAATGTAAACTTTTAGAACATGTGTTTTATTTCTAGCTTAAGAATTAATATTGGCTCTGGCATGATGGCTTACATCTGTAATCCAGACATTTTGAGAGGCTAAAGCAGGAGGATCTCTTGATCCTACAAGTTTGAAACCAGGTTAGGCAACATAAGACCCCATTTCTACAAAAATAAATAAATTAATTAAAATTAAAATTAAAAACAACCAAAAAATTTTAAATTTTAACAAGGTGGGTTGGGTGGCATACACCTGTAGACCCAACTACTCTGGAGGCTGAGGATTACAGATTGCTTGAGCCCAAGAGCTTAAAGCTGCTGAAAGCCATGATCGATCATGCCACCACACTTGAGCTTGGGCTATAAAGTGAGACTTTGTCTCAAAAACAACCAACCAACCAAGGGATTAACAGTGAGTAGAATTAGAAAATCCTGATTTTTTGGGTTCTGTAATTCATTACAAAACCAAGAATTCTACAATTTTTATTTCTACTCAATTAGGACTGGTATTTAATTTGAGACCTCTGAGTTCTGTCTCCAAAGAGTGATTAATATTTGAGAGCTGGTGTTTCCTACACCTAAATCAGGTACAGAGAAAAGAGTGTCTTCCCTGAATCAGAATTTGCATTCTTGTATTCTGTGGCACTTGTCATGAATCTAAATTTCTGGAAACAATTACTAACAGCCTCAATTAAGAACTCCTGTGATTTTTTTGTCTTAACTTCCTCAGCATGACTTTTTTTATCTTTGAGGTTTTTAGAAACTTGCAGTTTATCACATTCTTTGTCTTGGACCTTGCTTTTGCTCTACATTATGTCTTTTTTTTTTTTTTTACTTTCCTTTCTACTCCTACTCATTTCTATGTTTTAAGTGAGTAATGAATGTCTTCATGAAAGTGTGTTTTTATTAAACAAGTTGATAAAAGTGCTTTAGCATGACATCAGGAGACTTAAGTTCACATCTTTGCTTGGTGTGAACTAGGACAACCAGTTTTACTTCTAAGGGATTTAGCCTCTTTATGTGTACAATGACAGAACTGAACTAGTTTCTACCATGTTCCTTGTTGTCCCACAACACTTTTTTCTTACAATTGCCATTTATTTGTGTAGGTTTGCTGTTTTCTAGCTTGCAATAAATTATGACATACACTAAGTCTACATTTTTTAATGTGTCAGCATTTTTTTTGCAATATGGAATTAATTTAAATAAGCATTTTTGGGTAAATGGTTTTGCTTCAACTTGGTGTAATTCTATTTTTATCGTAACAGTATCTTTGATGATTTTTACTTTAGAGAAGCTTTTCCTTTACCTTCTGTATATTCTGTTTGATTTAACCTTTTTGAATTATTGCCCAAATGCATATCTTCTATCTCTTTCTTTCTCAACAAGATCTGATATATGAGCTGGGATATTTAGAAGATGAAGCCCAGTATGAACTCTTGAGCTTTTTAGTATCTTTTATTGCATTCATTTCTCTGAGAGAGACGGTGCATTTACCTGAAAGGAACTTGGTTTCTATATCTGGGAATATTATCAGGCCTGGACTTTATAATAAAACTCTTTAAAATGAGAAGCATAAACCAGATTGTTTCTAAGGTCTATCTTTGTATGGAATTTCTATACTGGTAAAATACAAATGATGCCATTTTGAGTATAGAGGCCTCAATTCACAAGCTCAAGAGCAATAAGCCACTTGCATAGAAATTAATTGTCCAAAAAGAGGAAAATGAAGTGCTACAGGACCAAAATTTTAGAATTCCTAGTCCACAACTCTTCTATACATCACGTAAAACTTTCTATTCTGAATAATGACTTGGGCCCTAACTTTAATATTAATGCATAACACTCATTTACATTCAAAAAGGCCCATGAGGGCATGAGGATAAATATTCTTTATTCAGAGGAACTTTTTTTTTCAAGAATTATTGAGTATTTTAGATTGTATTTGCATGAAGCCTTTTCTAATCCAGTATGTCAGAGAAATCTGTGCCCTACTTATTTATCTGCTTACAAATAATCTCGCCATTTTGACCCTGATTCTTCAGAAGAGAAAATAATATCCTAGAGAGCATCCTGCTTCACTTCTGCTCCCTCAACAATCCCTTGTCTCTGATCCAGACCCCACTAGTGTATACCATCTCCATGGACCACCTGAACTCATATATAACCTGAATTTGGCTACTCCCTTCTTTTACCATCTGGCCCAACCATCCCAGATTCAGAAGTCACTTACTTGAATAGGTTCACAATGATCCTGGAAAGACCAGTGGTAAACCTTCCAAATATTTAGCAGTCAGTGCTTTGTGGAAAGCATTTCACATAATACCTTTTCTTTTCAAACTTATTTTTAAATTAATTTTTAAGTTTTGTTGCTACATATCGAAAACGACCTTAATGTCCATCAAACTCATATTTTTATTACTATAGTTCACTCAATTTTCCCATAGGTCATCTGCTAGAAGTTTGTTTTCAGTTATTATCTAATTATGTCATAGTAACAAATTTGAAAAAATCAGCTTAATATAAATGGGACAGAATATTTACTTCTTATAATGACAACATAGTAACTTCTTCATTGTTAAAAGTTGATGGGTCAAATAATGGTTATACATGTAGTTTCATTAGTGCTTCCACAAAAGCTCTCTGATAGCATTTAATATGCTTTCTAGATAAACTCCAATCACATATTTTTATGAGATGTAAGATAGTATAGTTTTGCCAAAGAAAAGAAAATTTAGCAATATTTACTCTGATGAAGAGGAGAAAGCTTCCAAAGCCTGAAAAACACTTCATAATCTCAGTCTATAATGGCCAGTGAGCTCAGCAGTATCTTTATATATGTACAGTGGTACTGTTTACAGAGATGTGATAATTTATATATTATATTAAGATGTATTAGAATGCATATTTGAAGTCTTCACACAGGATTAAATACGTCAACTTTATTTTAAGATTAATCTAGGAAAGAGTATTGTCATTGTAGAATATGAGTGGAACTAAAATCTATTTTAATGTTTTATGAAAACATTATTAAAAAATCCATCATTAGTTACATTCTCCCTCAAGTCACTAAGCTCAGTTAAAACACATTAAACTTACTTTAAAATCAGTAAAGTATTTTAAAAGGTTTTTTTCCCTGGCACCAGGCAAAAGTGAGATGTGTTTATTTATCTCCCTTAAACACCAGTACCTAATCCATCATTTGGGCTCATGTAGTCCTGAAAATATTATTTTGTTGAATAAAGTGTCATTTCAAAGTATATGTTGCAATTATTTCCTAGAATCGTAAGAAAATATTTCTCAGTCCTATTTGGGCTTTTACATTGTTTTGTTTGTATTTTATTCAAGGGTGGTAATTTTTTTTATTACCTATTTTAAGGATCCATATGGACTCAAATTGAATCAGACATTAAAAAATCACAGGATTCGAGAAATCTGTAGGAATGCAAAAGGACAACTGCTGAACTACTACGTGCTTACACTCACATGAAGTATGTAAAGTATTCAAAATTATAGAAACGAAATAGAAATGTGATTGTCAAAGACTGGGAGTAGGGGAGAGGGAGAATTACTGATGAATAAATTAATCAATTTTAGTTTCAGTTTTGCAAGTAGAAAAAGTTTTAGAGGTTCTAGATCTGTTGCACAATAATGAATATACTTAGCACTATGGAACTGTACATATAAAAATAATTAAGGCAGTAAGTTTAACATTTTGTGTTTTTTAACCACTGTTTTTTCATTTGTTTGTTCGTTTGTTTCAATTTCCTCCCTTTAGTGCTCTGATTGCCATTCCCGGGAAATAAGCATTATCTATATGTTGATGGTTTCCACATTTACTTTCTGACCCAGAACTTCAGGTTTGCATATCCAACTGCCTACATGACAACTTCACATGGATGTACTATAAACATCTTAAACATACAGTATTCAAAACTTAACTTCTGATTTCTCCCATCAAACCTACCTCAACCAGTCTTTCTCTATTCAATTGATGCCAATTCCATCATACCAGTTACTCATAATTTGGCTTCCTGTTGCAATCTGACTCCATCTCAAATAATTTTCTTTGTTATATTCCAGCTTCAGTGGGCTGCTTTATATACTTCTTAACCCTCAGACAGACTCCCATTGAACAGCTTTGGCATTGGTTTTTCCCTCTTCTTGGAATATTTGTCCTCCAGATGTCCATATGGTAAACTCCCTCACTGTTTTCAAATCTTGGCTTACATGCAATTTTCTCAATTAAGTCCACTTTTAGTATACAGTGGAACTTCACAGCCATTGATCGTTATTGCCTAGGTTCATTTTTTTATTAGTGGTTTCAAATGGTTGTATTTTATTGTGAGTTTTTTTCTTTTCTTTTCTTTTCTTTTTTTTTTTTTTTTTTGAAGAGATGATTTTTGCCATGTTGTCCAGGTTAGCCTCAAACTCCTGTGCTCAAATGATTCTCCCACCTCAGCCTCTCAAAGTGCTGGGATTACCAGCATGAGCCACAGCACACAGCCTGGTGATTTTTTTTTTCCCCTTTATTTTAGAACAGGAGTGGAAATTTATTAAAAAGCTTTAGAACAGTCAAAAGAAGGAAAGTATATTTGGAAGAGAGCCAAGTGGGTAACTTTAGAAACCAAGTGGCTTGATGTCTTGACTCGGAGTTTTATATGTTGGCAAACTCCCAGGATCTTGGGTTCCTTCTCTCCACTCCTGAGATCTTATTAGGAAACTGCTGATCAGTTTCAGGTGTTTCCTATCTACATCTATTAGAGACTGACTTTCTTTGGCACTGGCTGTGGCCAATTATTACTTTAGAGAAGCAGTTAATACTGCCTGACCATCACCACCTGGCTGTGGCCAATTACTCCTTTGAGAAACAGTTAACAACTGCGTGACCATCACAGGTGTGGCCAATTATTACTTTAGAGAAACAGTTAACTGCCTGACCATCACCTGCTGGTCACCTAACACTCCTGGTGTGTGTGCGTGTGGGCGCCATCTTCTGCCCGGCTCATACCCGACTAGTTACCAACTGCACGGTTTCCTTCCTCAAGATTCCATGACTCCAAATCTTTGGGGACGAAGGTCAGTCTTCGCTAACTGCTTTCTGCTGAGAGAGGGGCGGTGGTGTTTGTTCTGTGGCTCTTGTCTTCTTGCTAGCTGTCAGGGCATGGTTGGTTCTGTAAGTTGGTGAAAGTAGTATCAGACAGCTTCAAGGGAAACAGTCAGAATTTCGCCTCTGTCATGTTCCTCTGTTAGGCAGTCTAGAGGCCCCCCTGTAGACCCTGTGGACGGGTGACTCTTGAATATTGAGAGGATGGTATTCCTCACTGAGGACCATCTGGAGCTTGATAGTCTTACTATGAGGTGAAAAGACATTACTTATCTTTCTGCTTAAAGAGGAATGTCAGATCTTCCAGGGCCTTTCAAGTGTGTTCAGGAGCTGAGGGCGTCACTTACAGCTCTGGTGTTTTGGACCTTTTCCACGGTTTAATCGGATGTGATGTATCTAGCAGGCAATCCCTGGTACTTTAATGACATCTAGTTACTGCACTAAATATGTTATCTGTGGAAGATATCCAAGTCACATTGTGGTGAATCGGTTTGCAGCTACCTCAATTCTTGCCTCCTCAGAAGAAAGAATTCAACTTAGGGTCATAAGGCAGAAAAAGAGACAGAGGCAAGTTTCAGAATAGGAGTGAAAGTTTATTAAAAAGCTTTAGAACAGAAAGGAGAAAAGGAAACTTGGCAGAGGGCCAAGCGGGTTCCTTGAGAAACCAAGTGTGCCCTAGTGATACTTTAATTCTATAAATTCTTTCTTGCTAGAATATTTTTATAAAAAGGAATGGTTCTTCATCAATTACTTGATTATCCTAAGGTATAATTTTTACACCAAAAGTGAAAGACTTAACTATTGACTAAATATGTTTTTTAGTTCTTTTATTTTTTTAATTATACTTTAAGTTCTGGGGTACATGTGCAGAATGTGCAGGTTTGTTACATAGGTATACACATGCCATGGTGGTTTGTTGTGTCCATCCCCCCATCATCTACATTAAGTATTTCTCCTAAAGCTATTCCTCCCTAATCCCCCCACCCCCTGTTATCCCTCTCCTAGCCCCCCAACCCCCCAATAGACCCCAGTGTGTGATGGTCCCCTTCCTGTGTCCATGTGTTCTGATTGTTCAGCATCCACTTATGAGTGAGAACATGCAGTGTTTGGTTTTCTGTTATTTTGTCAGTTTGCTAAGAATGATGGTTTCCAGCTTCATCTATGTCCCTGCAAAGAGCATGAACTCTTCCTTTTTATGGCTGCATAGTATTCCCTGGTGTATATGTGCCACATTTTCTTTATCCAGTTTATCATTGATGGGCATTTGGGTTGGTTCCAAGTCTTTACTATTGTAAACAGTGCCTCAATAAACATATGTGTGCACGTATCTTTATAACAGAATGATTTATAGTCCTTTGGGTATATACCCAGTAATGGGATTGCTGGGTCAAATGGTATTTGTGTTCCTAGATCCTTGAAGAATCACCACACTGTCTTCCACAATGGAACTAATTTACACTCCCAACAACAGTGTAAAAGCATTCCTATTTCTCCACATCCTCTCCAGCATCTGTTGTCTCCTGATTTTGTTTTAATGATTGCCATTCTAACTGGCATGAGATGGTATCTCAATGTGGTTTTGATTTGCATTTCTCTAATGACCAGTGACTATGAGGATTTTTTTCATGTGTTTGTTGGCCACATAAATGTTTTCTTTTGAGAAGTGTCTGTTCATATGCTTTGCCCACTTTTTGATGGGGTTATTGGTTTTTTTTAAGGGAGAAAGAAAATTATAGGGAGTGACTACTGACTTAACAATGGGAACTCTTTTTTTCTCATGACATGTCTCAGATTTTATTGTTGATTTTGTTTTCTTCCCTGAACTCATTGTTTTACTTTTATATCATGTATTTACTCCATTGTGTCTGTGTCCTCATATTTTGGCTTGTTAGGAATATTCATAGACCCAATTCAATCTACCACATTTTATCTGTAATTTTAAATTTCTATTGGTAATTTTTTTTCTGTTTTGCCCAGTATAATGCTAGAGAGATAATATGGTTGCCATAGGTCATTCTTGTATCCTCTTGCACATCATATTTAGTTGGCTATTTTATGGAATAACTACACTTGGCTTAGCAGTCAAATGCTGATTCATTAAAAATATTCAGCTAAAATGATTCGAATAATCACTGCAGGGCTTCCCCTTAAGCAATGGGTGGCAACATTTCTCTTGGAATATATTGTTACTGCAGTGGGCTTTATAATTGACAGATCAAGGTTCACCTGGTTTTTTTGTTTGTTTGTTTCTTTCTTCTCTTTATTCGTTTGCTTTCCCTTGTCAGTTAACTCCATTTGTTTTCATCCTGTCCTCACAATTTTTTATGACTCTGTGCTTCTCACAAGTAAATTTTCCTTTTCTCAACCATCCATTATTATTCTCATGTTTTCTCTGTAGCTTCTGAAAATGGTTAAGATGATTTCTGAAAATTTTCCAGTGGTGTTGCCTCACAATAATTCACAAAGCAATGTCTCTAGAAGTGATCTAAAGTAACTCTACTGTTTATTTTTAATGTCATAACAGATAGCCCTGAGTAGGTCATCTGAAATATATAATTTATTTTCTCTTTTAACATCTATTTCATTATTCAATGTTAAAGATTTTCTCTTACCTCTTTATTTCTTCATGGAGACTCATGAAATCCTTCTCACTTTTATCCCATTGGATTTTATTTTATTCTCTGTGTGGTCTAAGAGCCAGCAGTTGGTATAGTGAGTTTACTCTTTCTTGCACTCAGGTATCAACAAAACAGATATGTTTGTTTGTAGTTTTAAGGTCTGTTGTCAATCTAAATAAATGAACGATTTATTTCTCTTTAAATCATAGTCAGTTATTGGTCAAAGACAATCCCTGCTTGTCCTCACTGAACCCATAAAGCAGAATGTAGATGTATGTGTGTATTTTTATATCCCAAATAACTATACTCACAATTTATATACATATTTTCAACATGTAATTGTGAGGAAAAAACTATAAGGTTCTAATCCTTCTACCATAATTAAATATGTTAACTTGAACAAGCCAGTTAACCTCTGTGTTTCCATGTACATTTGTAAAATTGGCTTCTGGAAGACTTTCAGTATTGACCTGTCCAAATGTAGAAAGATGAAATCCTCTGCCATTGACTGCCCAATTTTACTTTTGAGTCCAAATTATGAAATTCTCTTCCAGTTCATAAAATCTATTTTCACTTTGTAGCCAAAGACTGGATATATACGAGATATGCAATTGAAGTAGTATCTAATGGAAAATTAAATCTGTTCTCCTCTTGTATTAATGCATTTTAATTGTTATTGTATAAACTTGTTCAAGAGAAATGAGTCTACTTTAAAATTCAATCTAAAAACACTTCCACCCAGAGGTGGATCATTGGGGCTTCATTCTGAATTAACACAAAATGATCTGACAGCATGAAAATTTGGTTTGCTATCCATTCAATGAAGGATATAACTCATTCTGAGCTTTATCTCCGGTTAGATATTATACTGATCTTTACCTGGCAGATATAAGATTTAACTTGGTTTATTTTTATAAATGTTTATCTAAATGTTTAACACACTTTTTCTTTCAAGAGAATATTTATACTTAGTCTGCTAGACAACTAATGAAAACACCAAGAAGTATAATGTAATATGTGCTTTGCTTACTAACAGAACCTCAAAATTGAGTAAATGCAGCACACCTGGATGAGCTAAATGCATTTTTCTAACTTCTTTGATGACCCGTCGTTCTAAATACTGTATTTCAGTTGCTTTTATCTGTAGTATTCCCTCCCCCTTGATCTCTCTAAATGAGGTTCTCTTTTCAGTGTGGTTGCAAAAGCAATTTCCCATGGTTTCCTCCAAACATTATTAAGATTTTTCCATATACATTATAAACCTTTCTGCAGCATAACAGTGAATCATCATAATTTTGTTATGCCAAATCCAGAGATGATAGAAACAATAAAAAAGAAACTAAGAAAAGTCTCACAGTACATTTTGCCAAATGATTTCTGACCAGTTTGACAGCTCTATAAAATTTTAAGAAATGTGCTTGTTCTGTCCTTCTCACAGCCTTTCACTGTCATCTTTTATTTCTCACCTAGCCCCTCTACTCATCCCCCACCCACTTTTTTTGAGACAGGGTCTTCCTCTGTTGTTCAGACTGGAGCTGGAGTTCAGTGGTACAATTATAGCTCACTAAAGTCTTGAACCTTTGGGCTCAAGCAATCCTTCCACTTAGCTTCTTAAGTAGCTGGGATTACAGGTGGACACTACCACATCCAGCTACTTTTTAAAAAAAATCTATAGAGACAGAGTTTCACTATGTTGCCCAAGCTAGTATTGAACTTCTGGCCTCAAGCAATCATCCTGCCTTGGCCTCCTAAAGTGCTGGGATTACAGGTGTAAGCCATGGTACCCAGCCCCCTCTACTTACATTCTATACTTCTCTATGTCAGTCTCATCAAACATATAACAAAATTAAAGAGAACTTGAAAAACAGGGGCAGAGAATGACACTACCACCTTAACGTGATCATTGTTTGTATTTTTGCATCAGTTCTGTTTTAGACCTTACTCACATGAATAACTGTTTTGGCACTGTCTCAAATAGAATGCTTATATTGTTTGCTTGTAATGTCTTTACTCAACATGACGTTTTAGGTTGTTGTGCAATAATCATAACTATATTTGATTATAACTTTTCATTTCCTTGATTATTTCTTTGGCACAATTCCAGTGAGTTGCTGCTAAACATATGATCAGTTTCGAGGCTTTTGAAATGCATAGCAAATTTACTTTCCAAAAATGTCAGAATTTTTATTGTTGCCTGCCAAACTCTGAATGACAATGCCCTCTTCGTGTATTCTCTATAGTACTAAGAATTAGGTTTCACATATTTAATAAGAATAAATTATATCTCATTTAAATATATATTTTTAAATTAAAACAAGGTTACTAGTTCACAGACATCTTTTTAATATTTGTTATATATATTACTGGATAGTCTCTTAGAAACACAGTTTCATTTTATTTTACCTACAACTTTTGTTAAATCTGAGATGCTATAGGACAGATACCAGTATAGAGGAGGACTTGGAGTTTCTACACAAAATAATACCGAAGAAATATGTAGAAACCAATAACAGTTAATTCTTTTATTTTTTATTTTAAATTATTTAATAATATCAATTTAGATATGGCTAACTAAAAATATTATTTCCTTATTGCAATTCAAGAAATCATTTATATAAAGCAATATTTAGATGAGCTTATTAAAATTATTGGTTTAAACAAAAGGATTTCTGTCTAATGAGTGTCATGTGGAACAGTAACATTTCTCTCTTTGCAGTAGTGAGTACAAAATAACTTCATTGCTACAAAAGGTTAAAGAACTCTATAATATGAAATACCACCCTGCCCCCAACACTAGGCTACATGTCTTAAATACCACTTCGGATAACTAACATTCATTCTAAAAGAAAAACACCAACTTTGACCTGAATCCCTTTGGAAAATCTTTTTTTTTTTTTATACAGAGTTTCGCACTTGTTACCCAGGGTGGATTGCAATGGTGCCATCTCGGCTCACCGCAACCTCCACCTCCTGGGTTCAGGCAACTCTCCTGCCTCAGCCTCCTGGAAAAACTTTTTATTTTTTTTTATATAATGTTTTACATTATGTATTGGATACAGCTGATATTTTTGTTACATCATAGAATGTGTAATGATTAAGTCAGGGTATTTGGGGTATCCCTCACCTTGAGTATTTATCATTTCTGTATGTTGGGGACATTCCAAGTCCTCTCTTCTAGATGCTTTGAAATATACAATGCATTGTTGTTAACTATAGTTGTCCTTCTCTGTGTCAAACGTTAGAACTTATAGCTTCTATCTAACTGTATGTTTGTACTTATTAACCAACCTCTCTTCATCTCCCTCTCTTACTTCCTTTATACTTTGTAGCCCCTGGCAACTCTCATCATTCTCCCTACATCCATTAGATCAATGTTTTCAGCTCCCACACGTGAGTGAAAATGTTCAATAATTCTTTTTGTTTTTATTTGTTCCTGGCTTATTTCACTTAACATAATGACACAGTCTTATCTATGTTGCTATTAGTGACATTTCATTTCTTTTAATGGCTTAATTGTGTGTGTGTGTGTGTGTGTGTGTGTGTGTGTGTGTGTCACATTTTCTTTACCCATTTATCGTTTAATGGATATTTAGGTTGATTCTATATTTTTCTATAGTGAATAGTGCCACAATAAACATGGGGGTGCAGGTATCCCTTTGATATACTGATTTCTCCTCCTTTGAATAAATAATAGCAGAATTTCAACATTATATGATAGTTCTATTTTTAATTTTTGAGAAATCTCCATTTTTTTTCGTAGTGGCTCTATTAATTTAGTATAGATACCCAATAACAGTGTATAAGAGTTTTCATAGTGGCTCTACTATTTATTCTTATACTCAATAACAGTGTGTAAGAGTTCCCTTTTCTCTGTATCCTTGTCAGCATCTGTTATTAATAGTGCATGCCAGAATTTTTATTTCAATTTAAAAATATATAATATGGAAATAAAATGTGCTGATAATTTAAAATTAGAGGTGGGGTCATGGTCTTTATTTTATATAAAAGGGTCTCTAGGTGATGCTGTTAGGAAATTTTAGTAAAGAAGGATTACTGCAAAATATAGTGAAATAAACCATGTACAAAAAACTTCACTTATAATCTCTAAATTAATTACAAATACCTCTGATTATGGAGTACCGTAAATAATCCAAACTTCTGCTCCTCTTGACTGAGACTTCCACTTTCCACTAGACTGTATTTATATCCCTATCTCCATGAGTTGGGGGCCATTTTGCTTTTCTCCATTTCAGTGAATGTGGACTGGAAGTAGGTTAAATGAAAGTAGGATAATATTCTGGAAGCAATCTTTATAATATATTTAAACTTTAATTTAACTTAAGGATAAACAATATCCTAGAAATGAAAATTTATATTTCCAAAAGCATTATTGATGACCAATTAACATTGACTATACACTAATAACATACATAGCACAACAACAAAACATCTCTCCTTATGATTAAAATATACCCCTAAGGGTAAATATACAGGGCAGGCTTAGCAGACATTGTTTGTAGGGTAACTCATCATTTGAGTAAGAGTTTATACAGAAAGTATCAAGGACAGGCATGATAACATTTAAGAAAATCTATTTATCATGTATTTCCTGGATGATAATGCAAATTTCTTTCATTTTCTCTTGATAACAATTTTTCAAGCAAGTTATTTTTCCTAGTTACTCTTTAGTATAGTAATATTTAGTAGGTGGTGGTAACTTAGAAATTTCTCCATTAACAAAAAACATACCCGTCCCCCACCAACAGGCAGACATCCTCCAGCGATTTTTTTTTAACTCTCTATTTCTTCCCCTTTCCGTGTCCTCACACCTCAGAACATCCCCAGCCTCTGCAGCAACCTGGCTTTTATCTTACTTTCTCTCTTAAGAAAGGCTGGATTAGGAAGTTTATTAATTTGTGATCATTGTAAACTCACCATGGTGGTTGACTCAGCCCAAATAAGGTAGGCCTGATTTCTAAATAAGCAACTGGGGAGTTGTACTAACTTCACATTCAAAAGGTATATATGACTTGATTTCTGCTATTTCTTCTACTGACAAGTGGGTTTGAATTATTTTTATTGCTAAATATCATGGGATAAAATAAAAAGACTATGACATTAGACAGAAATTGAATTCTAAGCCTTGGGATTTAGTAACTTTATGACCTTGGGTAAGTTATTCATTCATTTTTAACTTCTGCTTGCTTATCTTACAAAAGGGACATGATGATTGCCTTTATGAAGTTATAAAGATGGAAAAAAAAAGTGTATTCATAACTTCCTAGACCAATGCCTGGCATATGAAAGGTGCTCATTAAGAGTTTCCCCTTTGTAGAAACAAGGGTTGGTGATACATTTATGTTAATAAATCCTGGACAAAATCCTGGATAAAAGATATAGGACTTCCTCAATACTTATCCATGCCGCAGCAGTAATTCATTTCTTTTTATATTGTTAAATAACACTCTGCTTTATTAATAGACCACATTTTAAAATTCATTCATCAATTGATAAACATTTAAGTTCATTCCATTTTTTGCTACTGTAAATTATGCTTCTGTGGAACATCTGTATATAATTTTGGCTATAT
The DNA here is from genome assembly GCA_028533165.1 of Leontopithecus rosalia. Lineage (NCBI taxonomy): Eukaryota > Metazoa > Chordata > Mammalia > Primates > Cebidae > Leontopithecus > Leontopithecus rosalia. Next base: position 50,347,707 of record CM052652.1, read on the forward strand.
ACCTGGGAGTAGAATTATGAGGTCATATAGTAACTCTAAATTTAAACTATCAGGTTGTTTCACAAAGAAGCTAGTATCTATTCCATTTTACATTTCCATCAGCAGTTTATGATGGTTCCAATTATCAACATTCTCACTCAAACTGGTAATTTTCTACTTTTTAAAATTATAGCCAGCCTAGCAGATGTGAAATGGTATCTCATTGTGGTTTTGATTAGTGTTTCCTTGATGGCTAATCTTGTTGAGACTCTGTTTATGTGCTTATTGGCCATTAACATATCTTCTTTTGAGAAATGTTTATTCAGATATTTTCTCATTTTAGAATTTACTTCTTTTTTAATATTTGTTGTAAGAATTCTTTATATTTCTATAAACACATTTTTTATCAGGTATATGATTTGCAGATAGTGACTTTCATTCTGTGGGTTGCCATGTCTTCTCTGATATCTTTTGAAGCATATATTTCTTTAATTTTTTCGTATGCTTCTACTTGTTTTAGATTTAGTTTATTGTGTTTTTCAGTATCAAAAAGTGGGAGATAGCATCACTAAAGCTTTATATTAACCTCCTCATTTACCACTTATTTTCTGATCATGTTAGTCCATTTGCCATTGCTAAGAAGAGAGACCTGAGACAGGTAATTTAAAAAGAAAAAAGGTTTATTTATTTTTTCTTCTTTTATTATTTATTTATTTATTTTTGAGATGGAGTTTCGCTGTTGTTATCCAGGCTGGAGTGCAATGGCACGATCTCGGCTCACCGCAACCTCCGCCTCCTGGGTTCAAGCAATTTTCCTGCCTCAGCCTCCCGAGTAGCTGGGATTACAGGCACACACCACCACTCCCAGCTAATTTTTGTATTTTTAGTAGAGACAGGGTTTCACCTTGTTGACCAGGTCGGTCTCCATCTCTTGACCTCGTGATCCACCTGCCTCAACCTCCCAAAGTGCTGGGATTATAGGCGTGAACCACCGCACCCGGCCTATTATTTATTTTTAAGACAGAGTCTCACTCTGTTGCCCAGGCTGGAATGCAATGGCACAACCTCTGCTCACTGTAATTTCTTCCTGAGTTCAAGTGATTCTGGTGCCTCAACCTCCAGAGTAGCTGGCGTTACAGGCATGTGCCACCATGCCCAGCTAATTTTAGTAATTTTAGTAGAGACAGTTTTTTGCCATATTGGCCAGGCTGGTGTCAAACTCCTGGCCTCAAAGGATCCTCCTACTTCGGCTTTCTAAAGTGCTGGGATTACAGGTGTCAGACACCATGCTTGGCTAAAAGAAGTTTACATGGTTCACATTTTAAGCAGGCTATACAAACAAGGTACCAGCATATGCTTGTCATTTGATGAGTCCTTGGGAAGCTTTTAGTCATCATGGGAAAAAAAGGGGAATCAGTGTGTCATATGGTGAGAAGGAGGAGGAGAGAGAAAAACAAAGAGGTGCCAGGACCCTTTAAGCAACCAGCTCTCCAGTAAACTAACACAGTGAGAACTCACCCATTACCATGAGGAGGACATTAAGCCATTAATGAGGGATCCACCCCCATGATCCAAACATTTCTCACTAGACCTACCTATAACTTTGGAGGTCACATTTCAAAATGACATTTGGAGGGAACAAAACATCTAAAACACATCTCTGGTTCTACTAATTTTTTCATTTGGATTCAAATTACCATCTGGTATCATTTCTGTAATCCAAAAGAAGTTTCATCACAGCTACTTCTGTGCTATTACTGAAAAATACATTGCTTTTCTGTATGGTTTAGATCCAGTAATGCAATTATATACTTGTTGCTTTATACAGTTTTTAAAACTCAGTTAAGTAAGAAGAAGAAATATTCATTTATATTGTCTTTGATGGTTATTTATTTTATTGGTGTTTTTAAGGATTTAAATTATGATTTCGTATTACTCACTCTTAGCTTGAAGTATTCCTTAGTGTTTTCTGTAAGGCAAGTTTGTTTGAAAAACATCGTCTTATTATTTATTTTTTAATCTAATAATGCCTTTCATCTCCATTTTATAAAGATAGCATTGCTGGATATAATAGTTGATAGCTGCACCTGTATGATTTTTGTTTGTTTTCTCTTTGAACATTTACTATATCCTCCTAATGTCTTCCGGGCATGCATTATTTCTGATGAGATGACAGATGTTAATGGAATTCTCTTGTATGTGAAGAGTCATTTTTCTCTTGCTGCTTTCAAAATGTTCTCCTTGACTTTGGCTTTCTCTATTGTTACCATGATGTGACTAGTGTGAATCTGTTTACATTTACCCTACTTAGTTTTGGTAAGCTTGCTTGATGGGTAGATTTATTTTTTTCATAATTAAAAAAATTTTCAGTCATTAATGATTTTTCACTCATCTGGGAATTTTTTCATCCATTATTTTTATCTTTTTTCTTTCCTGCTGCTGCTTTTCTCTGCTACCCTCCTGGAACCTGTACCCATTAAATGAATGTTGATGCTCTGGTCATCCTTTTTCATTTTATTTTCTCAGTATTCTTCAGATTGAAAAATCTCTATTAGTATATTTCCCATTGTTTTTCTGACAATTCAAATCTATTAGGTTTATGCAAAAGTAATTATGATTTTTGTATTAAAAGCAACGGCAAAACCGCAATTACTTTTGCACCAACTTAATATTAACCCCTCTGGTGAATTTTTTATTTCTGCTATTGATTTTTAATTGCAGTCTTTCTACTTGAATCACTCTTTTCTATTTCTGTTTTACTTAAATTCTCTAAGACATTGTAATTATGCCTGCCTTTATGTCTTTAGACATGCTTTATTTTTAGTTCTTCAGACACATTTATAATGGCTGCTTTGAAGTCTTTGTTTTATAATTTCTGGACAATGTCAAAAGTATTTGTTGCTTGTTTTTAAATTTTCCTTTGTAAGGATAACACCGTTTATTTGCATATCTCATATTTGTTGTTGTTCTTAAAATTTAGTCACTTAAGAGAATATATCATAGCAACTCTGGATACCGATTCTTCCATGCCCTGGGCCTTGTTTTTCTTGTAGTTTTGTTGTTTCTTGTTTAGTGAGATGGTTGGACTGTGTTAGTGAAATCTATTATCTCTTCACTGTAAAGCAACTGATATTGATTTACAGAGAGTGCACTGTGAGCAGGCACACAGTCATGCCAGGATGGCAGTGGTTTTTGCAGAACTTTCTTTGGCTGTCTCTTTCCTTGATAGTTCTGTAAATCTCTCTGCCTTTGTTATGTCACATCAAACTTTCAGGGTCCACTAATTGTTTGCTGATTTCTCTATTTCTTTTTAATGATGAAGCACTGGGACATAAATTGCTCCATAGTCTGATCCAATGAAGCTGGGGCCCATTTTCACAGGTAGTTTTAAGGCAAGTCCTTGTTCTCTATGGCAAACTGCTGACCTTTGGTCTAGGTTGTTGCACTTCATTACTTATCACCAAAATGTCCATTGTTTTTGAGAACACACTTGAGCTTTTTAATGTCCCATACTCAGTTACAAATAATGTCATGTCCATTGGGGAGAGATTCATATCTCTGTTTTTGTTTGTTTTGTACTGCCTCTTCTCTATCAAAATCTTTGAGATTCTGCTCTGGAGCTGGGCATATGGACAGCAGCCTGCTTCTATTCGTGTGACACCTCTGCTTCATGAGCAGAACCTGGGAATGGGACAGTATTTTCTGCTTTTCTTGGTTTGTCTCTACCAGTATGGAATCTCTTCTATACAAGTGTGGTGAGGGAAAGACAATCAACATTCCAATATTCTTGGCCTGCTTTTCCTGGGCTCAAGCCTCTGTCCTGTCAATGAGAGATATAGATTGAGGATGCCTTTCCTTAACCTATCTACCACACTTGATGGAATTTAGCCTCTGAACATGAAGTTTGCAGGGGCAATAAGAAGTGCTGTTAGCTTGCCTTTTCCAGTGAGGTACTCTATCCCTTGTCTGGTGGACTCATCATCTTTATCATATCTGCCTGGGTTAGAGCTTCTGTCATCATGGGATGTTAGAGAAGGAGCAGGGAAGGAATAGGCCATGGCTTAGTTAGGTGTCACACACTCTCATTCTCCTTACAGAGTTTTAGTAGATTTTCCTGATTAGACATTTCTTTATTTTATGTATGTCTTTAGGACAATCTCCAGAAATTTATAAAAAATAATAGTTTGCACCAGTAATGTCTGTTTCATAAACAGTGGGTTGACGCTGCTATTCTAGTAGTTACACGTGTTATCTTCCCTAAAAATCAGCAATATCTTGAGGTCTATTTAGACTATATATCATAATTTATCACATAGGTAGATATCCACAGATACTTCTTTTATAAAAATTTAGAGGAAACTTATGTATGTAAGTTATACGATCCCATCATTACTTTTTAGCTTATATTGTAGTTTGAAGTTTTATGTATAGCTTTAATTAATTTCAAATTCATCAACTGAAATATACTTTATTTACTATTTTGTATTCTATAATTTTACTACAATGTATTCAATTGTGTGAACCACAGATCTTTAACTCAGAGTTCCAGGGCATATATCTAGATAGATTACCAATGATTTACACTTGATTTACGTTTCTCTGGTTATTATTAATGTAAAGCATTTAAAAAATATGTTTGTTGGTTGCTTGTATGTCTTCTTTTGAGAATTCTCTGGTTATGTCTTGACTATTTTTAATGGAGTCATTTGTTTTTCACTTGTTCAACTGTTTAAGTTTCTTATGGTTCTGGATATCAGACCTTTGCCAGATGCAGAGTTTGCAAATATTTTCTTCCATTTTGTTGGTTATCTGTTTGCACTTTTGATAGTTGATTTGACTCTGCAGAAGTTCTTTAGTTTAATTAGGACCAATATGTAAAATTTTGTTTTCATTACAATTGCTTTGGAGGTCTTAGTCATAACTTTTTTCCAAAGGCTGATGTCTAGATTTGTGTTTTCTGTTTTCTTCAAGGATTCTTATAGTTTGTTGTCTTATATTTAAATCTTTAATTTGTCTTGAGTTATTTTTCCTGTACAATGAAAGAAATGGGTCCAATTGCATTATTCTGCATGGCTTACCCGCTATCCCATCTCCATTAACTGAACAGGAAATCCTTTCCTTATTGCTTATTTTTGTTGAGTTCATTGAAGATCATGTGGCTGTAGGTGTTTGGTTTTCTATCTGGATTTTCTGTTCTGTTCCATTGGTCTATGTTTGTTTTTGTTCCAGTATCATATTGTTTTGATTAACTGTAGCCTGATGGTGTAGTTTGAAGTTGGTTAATGTGATGCCTAAGGCTTTGTTCTTTAAGCTTATGATTGTTTTAACTATTTGAGCTTGTTTTTGGTTCTATATAAATTTTAGCATACATTTTTTCTAGTTCCTTGAAAAATGTTGCTGATAGTCCAATGAAAAGAGCATGGAATCTGTAGATTGCTTTGGGCAATGTGACCATTTTAATGAAACTGAATCTTTCAGTCTATGAGCATGGAATGTTTTTCCATTTATTTGTGACATGTATGATTTTTTTTTTAGCAGTGTTTTGTATTTCTCCTTGTAGAGATCTTTCACCTCATTGGTGTGATGTATTCCTAGATATTTTGTATTTATTGTGTGTAGACTCTGTTTTCAGTTTTTTTTCTCTTCTAAGCACCAAGTCTTCTAATGAAGGAGAAGGATAAAAGAACTAAAAGTGAAAAAAATATGCCAGCTTAGCCTGTTACCTTTAAAAGTTTTTTTTTTCCCAAAATACCAGTCATCAATTCTGTGTTTATCTCAGTATCGTGATATAGGTTATATGGTTATCCCTTCATGTAAGATAATCTGAGATGTTAAGTATCTGCAGCTGGAAACATTAAATTTTGCCATATAACACATGAAGATTTCTCTTTCTTTTGAGCTATTATATTCTTTTTTCTTCTTCTTTTTCTTCAAAATAATAACAAGCATTGGTTTGACTGCCATATGTCCATATGTATAATTAGATAGTAAAGGTCAGAGAGTGGGTTTTCTAATATATAATACAGTTATGTTGCTGAAATCAATTTGTGGTTTTTTTTTAAGATGCATCAATCTTCTGAGGCCAGTTAGTACCTTTGAATTATCAAGCATTCTTGATAATTGGAATTATCAAGAATGGAACCCAGAGAATATTAGGGTTAGAAAACATCTTAAAAATCAATTAATTTGACTTTTTTCTTACAGTTGCACAAACAGAGGCTATGAAAGCTTAAGTGACTTTCCTGAAGTTACAGCTGAGATTAAAAACTGGTTGTTTTTTTTCTGATTCCCAGTATATCTGGTGCTTGTCTACTCTGGTTTTAGCCAGCTTTTCCTTATCTTTCTAATTATGCTACAAAGTTGTTTGAGGGCAGGGCTGTAACTTAAACAGTTAAATAATTCATTGGTCATTACCATTTATATTTAATTAAATAGGTGCTTAATTCATCTTGTTGATTTATAAAGCTCAAATAGTGCCTAGAATAAATATTTCATGCTGATTTTGAAAATTACCACATCCTGTAAAAACAATTTTGATTTTATAGAATGAAATGAAAAAGATAGAATTTAATTATTATATTATTGAATATAAAGCAGATATAATCTTATACATTTTTGTCTCAAATACATTAAAGTTATCAATAGATCTTTTTATGCCAATTATGTCTATATAAAATATACAGACAATGTAAAGAGAATTAGGCCATTATTTTTCATCAACAGGATGAAGTCGTAAAAATTTTCTATCCAAATTTTAAGAACCTACTTCTATAGTGGGGAGATTTTAAAAATAGTAAATATTTCAGAGGCTTCCTAAGAACAGTTTCTGTCACACTCGTTATATAATGTGTAAATCTAATTTTTTCCCCATGAGGAATAATAAGTAATATCAGGTTGACATTTAGCTGCTTTAAAGTCAAATGGTGAATATTTCCAGTTATTACAGAGGTAATTATATAAATTCAAAAATAATTGAGAAAGAAATGCTATTTATGTCTGAGTGTCATACAGGATTGTGTGTTGTTTCTTTTCCAGGAGAAGGTAGGATAAATGCCACTCTAAGAGGACTAAATAAAGGCAATTAACTCTGAATTATCTGAAAAAAAATAAATATTCATTATTTTCACCATGTATATATGTGGAAGATAGCTGCAACCAAATTGCTTTGAAGTAAAAAAAAAAAGCCACCATTTAAAAATTTACATTGATTCATATTTCTATTCAAATCTTTAAGAGAATATGATTAAGCATTCACTCCCCTCCTTCAATTTATGAACCCTGAAAAAAAAATGTTAATAATATACTGCAGATCTCAGACATCTGGACAGAAATTATTCTTGTGTAGTAGGATAATGTTCCCAGGTATTAAATATTTGCCTAAAAGCAATTTCTGGTTCTACTCTTTAGGGACAAAAATTGTGGCTTAAAGTGATTATTATTAAACGTGAACTCATCGAGTAATATCACTCTTTTTATTACATTTAAAATAAAGGCAAAGTCTTTTTCCAACACTTCAAAATTCTGTGATCTGACTATTGCTTACTTTGAATTTTTCTAGGACTGTCTCTCTCTCCCTGATGATGCTCCAGCTTCCACAGCATTCTTTTCATGACTTTAACAGGCCCTTGGAATCTTTGTACTGTCTGGAAATCTCTATATCCTTGCATGGCTAACATTTCATCATTCAGAACTTGGCTAAAATGCCATTTATGTTCGAGATACCTTCCTGCCACTCAGTCTAAAATAGACACCCAAGAGTTGACCTTTATATCATCTTTAACCCCTTGGTGATTTTTATGGTTCTTTATTTTATTGTCTGCGTGTGTCCCACTGACCTGCCCTACAGAATTTAAACTTTTTGAGAATAGAAGCTTTCTTGTCTCATTCATGTTCTTTCTCTGATACCAAAAAAGATGATGTCTGCCATATAATACAAACTTCAAAAATGTTTATTGAAACAATATATCATCAAAACTTGATGGTAGAAGGCAAACAGATGAACTTTAGCAGAAAATCTCAGATAATCAGCCTTCAAACCTTGGAGCTGAAAATTTGTTAGAGATCAGAGTCTTGATTTATGGAGATAAAATAAGGCTGAAAGTTTGGGCTCCTACCCAAGGTCACATACCAAAAGAGGCAGAAAAACATGTATCTGTCATTCAAATACTCTTCGCTGTTTGTTCTCTTAATATTAGCTATGACTGAATTCCTGCTCTGAATAAAATAAGGTACCTAGTTTCATTGACCAGACTAGTGTTTAGAAATTCATTGAACTAATGATTTTATTTTACAAATGATTGTATTGTGAGACTTTTCTGATAATAAAGATTTAGAAATTAACAGATGGGAAAGGTTAACATTTATCTTGGTGGTAACTATCTTGAAAAAGAAGAGATAAGATATAATTTAGTACTTAAAAATGAGGTAGAATATATTACTTGGAATTAATAGAATACAAAATGCAAGGTATAAGAAACAATGTTAACCAAACTGACTTAAACATTTTGGGTGAATGGTGAATTTCAAACAGTTGTTTTTAATCAGATAATGGGAGAGTTCCAAGTGGCTAAAATGCTTGCCATTTATTTAGATGAAAACCTAATAGAAGCAAAATAATTAATTTATAAAGGAAAAAGGTGAGGACTTTTTTTCCTCTCCCTATAAAACAATCCTTCTGTCAGCTGTGGGTTGTGCAGCATAACCATGTATATTTTGCAAATAAATGTCTATGTCTGTGTCAGACACAGACCCCAGTGTGTAGTGCTCCCCTCCCTGTGTCCATGTGTTCTCATTGTAATTTTATGTATGATACTGTTTTTTGGTAATTTTGTGATCAGCCTTAGAGATCATAGGAGGAAATTTATAATACAGAGATTTGCTCAAACACTAGAAATAGGAACTATTCACTTCCTATGGAAGTCGTGATCTAAATTACCCAGTTTATTGCAATATTTTCTTTTTTCCCTACTTATAATGATGCCTCAAAAACAGAGACAGAGATAAAGAAGACTGAGAAAAAGAAACTATCAATTATCAGTCACTGCATACAAAGAAAAACTACCACAAAAGTGAATGCCTTAAAGCACAACAATTTATCCTTTCTGTTTGTTTTGAGATAGTCTTATTCTGTCACCCAGGCTGAAGTGCAGTGGTGCAATCTCTGCTCACTGCAACCTCTACTTCCTGAGTTCAAACGATTCTCCTGTCTCAGCTTCCTGAGTAGCTAAGATCACAGGCTTACACCACCATGCCAGGCTAATTTATTTATTTATTTTATTCTTTATTTTTTAGAAACAAAGTTTCACTGTTTCTAAAGTTTGAAACTGTTTCTTAAAAAAATACAAGTTGGGGCTGGGCGCGGTGGTTCAAGCCTGTAATCCCAGCACTTTGGGAGGCCGAGGCGGGTGGATCAGGAGGTCAACAGATTGAGACCATCCTGGTCAACATGGTGAAAACCCGTCTCTACTAAAAATACAAAAAATTAGCTGGGCATGGTGGCGCATGCCTGTAATCCCAGCTACTGAGGAGGCTGAGGCAGGAGAATTGCCTGAACCCAGGAGGCGGAGGTTGCGGTGAGCCAAGATCGGGCCATTGCACTCCAGCCTGGGTAACAAGAGCAAAACTCCATCTCAAAAAAAAAAAAAAATGTTGGAGAAGGTTGGTCTCAAACTTCTGGCATCAAGTGATCTGCCTGCCTCAGCCTCTCAAAGTATTAGGATTATAGACGTGAGCCACCGCACCCAGTTAACTATTTGTTTGTTCTTGAATCTGCAGTATGGCCAAGACTCAGCAGGGATGTCTTGTATAGGCTCCATGTCATGTTGATTGGAGAGATTTGACTGGGGTAGAGTTTAGCAAGATGACTTCATCTACCTGTTTATTCGTTCCTTTGGTGTGGCCGAGATATCTAGGACCTGGCTGGTCAGTTTCTCTCCCTCCCTCTCTTTTTTACTTCTCTTTCTTTATAGGCTCAAACCATTAAAGTTCTCTTTATATCCTCCCTTTCTAGCATAGTAGTTGAACAATTTTACACGATAGCTCAAGACTTGAAAAAAGCAGAAGTGGAAGCTACTGGGCCTCATAATCACATTTTCACTTCTGTCCCATTCTATAGCTCAAAGCAAGTCATGAGGCAAGCTCAGGTCAAGGGTAAATCAGACTCAAATTTTTGATAGAAATAATATTACATATGTTTAAGGATACAAGGTGCCATTAGAGTCTATCTTTGCAAACCATCTACTATAGAAAGACAGAAGAATGAAAATGAAAAGAAATGTAACAAAACACAAACCTTGCAAAACGTTGCTGCTTCTTCAAAGTTACTTTGGTTAGTATCTCCTCTACCCAACAAGTTGTTCAGTTTGGGAGTCACACAACTCTGGTATTTCAATCTTTCTTACTAAATCAAACCTTAACTACACCTCACTAACTCTGTATGAATGTCCCCCATCCTCTATCCAATTCAAGCATGCTCCAGCCATCATCACTCTTATGAAACTAGTTTTTTAAATCAGTTTCTCCTCCTCCGTTCACTATATCCTTCATACCGTCACACTTGTTCAAAAACAGTCATCTTTTTAAAACATGAAACTTCATGTTACTTTCTCTCTTCAAAAGCCTTGAGTACTTCCATATTATATAAACCATGAAATCTAAATTTCTTATGCTTTAATATAAAGTACTCTCTAATTTTTTTGCTGCTATAACTCTTTGATCATAGTTATTCCTTACATATATACAAGTTACACTCTCATCATACTGATTTATTCACAGTTCCCAAATGTACCATACTCAATTTTTATCTCCTTGCATTTATACATGTTTCTCTTTCTCCAGAAAGTTATTTTTCCTCATTTATTTGAAGATGCCTCACTTTTTCTATAAGACCCAGCTCAAGAATTTCCCATTCACCAGAGATTTCCTTGACATACTACTCAAATAGAATCGTTAAAGTTTAGGTTTAAATTATTTCTATACCAAACATTTATAGCACTTAGCGTAATGACTTCCATTCAGTATCAGTTAATATTCAGCAAATTACATATGGACAATGAGATACAATACTGTTTGCCATGAAATAACTATGCTGAGCATTATTTTCAGTAAGAACAAACCCACTTTGCAAAGAAAATTATGATCTGGAAGTAGACTGGTCCATTTACACAGTTTATCTAAACTGGGCAGAGATCACGATCACAAAGCCCACAATATTTTCAGCGGGGGCCCTTATGATACAAGATTATGAAATGGTAGTATGGTCATTCATCATCTTCTGGCAGTAACAAGAAAGTGGCAGAACTGATCACTGCAAAAGCAAAAAGTTGAGAGTATGTTGTTTAATGGTTGTCATGATTTCACTCCATTATCAATTTTACAAAACCCATTACATTTATAAAATGTTATTTAGACTAAAATGGGATTCCTATTTCAGTGTAATATCTATTGTCAATGTATGCATTTAAAAAAGATTATTGTGCTAGCTAGCAAACAAACATTAGAATCTAAAAATGTGTTTATAAAAAGCAGGATGTTTTTCCACACAAAAAGCACATACGCCTCCGTAAATCTTGAAATGCTAGTTATTAAAACCAATGTGGAAATTTATAAACAAGTTTGAACTACCAAATAATAAGTTGGAGTAAAGTAGTAGAAGCTTTCTTATTTGGCAGTCGTGACAGCTTTCTTTTTAATCCAAGATAAACTTGTAATGTTGCCCAGATTAGTTGAGTGTAGGCATATTTTGGATATTAAAATCTGATTACTTTTGTGTCTTGAAAACTGAAGGTTTTGCTGAAATACACATTCTGTGTAACATTCATAGTGCTCCAGGTTCTGTTTTGAAGTATGTGTCTAAAGAGAAGGTAGTATTGTGGAATGGGAAGTGAAGTTCCCATTGATTGATTGATTGAATTCATTGATTGATTAGTGTCTGCTGGAAACTACGCTTCGTATTTCTGAATACATCAGCTTTAAGAACTTGCAATAAATATTTAAGATTGTTAATATTAACACCAGTTTACATATGGGGAAATAGAAACTCAGAAATTTTTTTTAAATGATTTAAGCAAGATCACATATTAATAAGTGCAGAAATAGATTGGAATTAAAGTCATCCTTTGTGGTTCTTATAGTCAGCCCCACAGGAAATCCATCGAAGAGTCATACATGCCATTGTAGCTTCTAAGGAGTAATGACCCAGCACTTGAAGTTCAGAATGTGAAAGTTGCTGGACAAGTGTCTTGATTGTCATGTGAAGAAAATGTTACAAAAAGGTAATAATTATTAAAACAAAAATTATCGGTAATTTGCTTGGCACCAAGAACCTTAAGGGACAAATTATTATTCTTTTTTCATGAATGAGCAAACTCAGGCTTGGAGATAAAGTTTTGAATCAATCAGGGTGAGCAAACAAAGTCAACAAAAGCTACTTCTCTGATGCTAGTTTATTTTCCTCTGCTTTGCATTATCTTCATCCTATGATTTGTTTGCCCAGAAACCACTAACTGAAGAAAAGGAATGAGAGAATGCTGAGAAGCACCAGTGACTGGGTAATGCTTTTGCCCCTGAAGTGACCCATACAACTCAGGCTTAATTAGCTAAACCTGATTGACCAAACCCAGTCACAGTGAAGAGACCTCTCTTTCTGCTCCAGTGACATGAGTGACCAGTAATAGAGTCTCCCATAAACATCTTTGTCTAACTTCATGTTACCTAGCAACCTCAGTTTAACTCTAGAGCCAATTTTTTTTCCAAAAGAAAAAATCAACAGAGTGAAAAGGCAATTTACAGAGTTAGGGGAAATATTGACAAACCATATATGTTAAAAAGTTAATAGTCAAAATATATAAGGAACTCTGAAAAAAATAATTTGATTAAAAAATAGACAAAGAATCTGAATGGACATTTCTCAGAAGAGAACATACAAATGAACAGCAGGTATGAGAAAAGTTGCTCAACATCCCCAATTACCAGAAAAGTGCAAATTAAAACCATCGTGAGGTATTACTTTATACTTGTTAAAATGAGCATTATAGAAAAGAAAATAAAGATGGCAAGTGTAGATAAACATGTGGAAAAAAGAAATTCTTGTGTACTGTATGAATATCAATTAGTATAGCCATTAAGAAAAAATTTTTTTAAAAAATTAAAAATATAACTACTGTATGATCTAGCAATCTAACTTCTAGGTATACATTCAAACAAAATGAAATCAGTATGTTAAAGAGATATCTGTACTCCCACATTCATTGCAGCATTATTCACAAAAGCCAAGTTACAGAAATAATCTTATGTCCATTGATGGGTGAATGGATAAAGAAAATGTGAGATACACACACACACACACACACACACAGTAATATTAGTATTAAAATAAGAAAACTTATTTGAGACATTTGGGACAACATGGATAAAACTGACGGTTAATATGCTAAGTGAAGGCAGCAGACACAAAGCGACAAATACCACCTGATTTCCTTCAAGTGCAGAATCTAACATAGTCAAATAGATTTACACAGAGAATATAAAATAGTGGTTGCCAGCGATGGGTGGAAGGTGGAAATGGAGAAACGTTGGTCAAGTGGTAGAAAGTTTCAATTACACAAGAATAATACATTCTGGAAACCTAACATACAGCAATGTGAATATAGTTAACAATATTGTATTACAAACTTCATATTTGCAAAGAATGTAAATCTTAAGTATTTTAATGTCAAAAGAAAATAGTAACTATATGAAGTGATGAATATTTGAGCTTGATTGTAGCAATTACTTTACAATATACACCTGTATTAAAATATCAAATTGTACTTAAATGTATACATTTTTTGTCATTTATGCCTTAATGAAGGTGAAGTGAAAATTGGGCCAATGATTTTTAACATCTATACCACATGTTATTTCACATATTAATAGCTGGCATTCATTTGTCAAACACTTTCCTAACCACTTTGCATAGATTTTCTCAGTGAACTCATATCAATCCAATAAACATAGTACTTTTGCCATCACCATTTTTAAATGAAATTTTGTTTTCAAGGCTTGAAGGGATGGATTACCTTACTCAAGTCACACTGCTAATGCATAGCATCTGACAACAGAGCCAAGTTCTTAATGGATACCAAAGTGAAAAGCAGTGGAGTATTAAATGAATGTATTCATCAGATATAGATTAATTCCTAGCTCTTACAGTCAAATTAGAACACTTTTGAAAAGCAACATGGTCATTTATCAATGTGTGAATACAGCTATACTCTCAGAATTATAACATGGAGAAATTATAAAAGAAGTGGCTGTCTTTAGAAATTTGAGTACTTAGGCTTGGCATGGTGGCTCACGCTTGTAATCCCAGCACTTTGGTAGGCCAACGTGGGTGGATTACCTAAGGTTAGGAGTTTGAGACCAGCCTGACGAACATGGTGAAACCCTGTCTCTACTAAAAATACAAAAACTTGGCCAGGCAGGTGATGTATGCCTGTAATCACAGCATTTTGGAAGGCCGAGGCGGATGGGTCACCTGAGGTCGGAAAGTTTGAGACCAGCCTGACCAACATGGAGAAACCCCGTCTCTACTAAAAATATAAAATTAGCCACGCATGGTGGATCCCAGCTACCAAGGAGGCTGAGACAGGGGAATTGCTTGAACCCAGGAGGCAGAGGTTGCAGTGAGCCAAGATTGTGCCATTACACTCCAGCCTGTTCAACAAGTCTCAAAAAAAAAATACAAAAATACATACAGTAGCCTGGTGTGGTGGCACATGCCTGTAATCCCAGCTACTCGAGAGGCTGAGGCACGAGAATTACTTGAGCTCAGGAGACAGAGTTTGCAGTGAGCCGAGATTGTGGCACTGCTCTCCAGCCTGGCTGACAGAGCAAGACTCTGTCTCAAAACATATATAAAAAAGTAAAATAAAATAAAAATGTGACTACTTGAGGTTGCATGTAGTGCTATTTACTTACCTCAGGTTCAACTCTAAGGCCCTTTTCCACAGTATACTTTTGTAATATCCCATTCCATAGTTCTACTTCATCACCCCAAAACTTGGCTGCAATTATTCTGTATTTCTTTCACATAGTTAAATATTTGCTTTTCATTTGGACTTTTTTGTTGTTAATTTATATCCTGCTAAATTATTTTAATATGGTATACTCAGCCCCATGCCTCTTTAGTATTATTTCTCTTTTTGCATTTGAAGTGCTTTCTAGGCAAAATAATTTTATTTTAAAAGCCACTTTCATATAATAACAGACTGACTACCACAAAAATAGTGAACATATATATTTCTAACTGCATATCAATTACTAATTTAAGTGCAACATAGATTAATTCTTCTAAATCTTCCAGTGACTTTATGTGTCAGTCCTTTCCTAGATGAGGAAATAGGGCACAGGGCTATGTGGCTCATAAGTGATAAAGCCTAGAATTCAAAGAAGTCTGTCTTTGATTTTTAAAATGTTGCTATTTTATTTTTTTCTGGTACATAATAGTTGTATATATCTATGGTGTACATGAGATGTTTTGAAACAGACATTCAATGTGAAAGCAGTCTGTCTTAAAGTCTGAAAACTTAACTTCTTGCAAAATTTAGCAATCTCCATTGATTTAGTTTTTCTACATTTGGGATATAATTCAAAAGAAAATAGAAAAAATCCATATACACCATGATATTACTTTTTTTTAAATTTTTATTGCATTTTAGGTTTTGCGGTACATGTGCAGAACATGCAAGATAGTTGCATAGGTACACACATGGCAGTGTGTTTTGCTGCCTTCTGCCCCCTCACCCATATTTGGCACCACACACTGAGGTCTATTGGGGGAAATAGGGGAGGGACAGCGGGGGGAGGGAGCGGGGCAGAGACGGCATGGGGAGAAATGCCAAATATGGATATTACTTAACATATGAATTAATGATGTAATATTTGAAAGCATTACCAAATGAAAAAATTAATATACTACCATCAAAATGTCTATATAATATCACACTGCTCTAAAAATGTTATCGTAATTGTATACACAGAAAATATTTTTGTTACTATGCAATATGTATGTTATTAATATCTAACTTGTATAAAAATCCTAGTAATATATGGAATAAGATAGACAAAAGCCATGGATTCTTGTACTTACATTCTTGTTACAGAAACAGAAAATAAAGACAACAGAGAAGTAAACAAATTAAGTAATTACAGATTGTTACTATTAAAGATAAAGAATAGGGTTGAAATTGCATCATCACAGTAAATACTTATGCAATGCAAAGGCCTTGAACTGAAGGCAATTCACAATAAAGAATTTAGTCTTTACTTTTGATTGGGACATTACACTGGATTTATATCTCCTTTAAATTTTCTTTAATCCATTTAATTAGAGAAAGACAAATACCTCAGTTGAAAATGGACAAAGGAAATGAAGAGCTAATGCACAAAAGAATAAATTTTAATAACCAGTTAACAAGAATAAATAAAATTTCAGGGAAAATTGCATTCAGCCTCTGATTAGATTAAGTTGCTATATGCTGTGCAGCACTTATTATTTGTTATTATGAAACTATTTTGGTGCCAGTTTAATTTTTTTTTCTTTTTTGCTATCTATAATATAAATTTCTGTAAAGTGGGAACATGTCTGTTTTGTAACCCCCCTTCCAATTAAATCTGGAGTTCTGCACAGTGATAGAAACATAATAGGCAATCTGTAAATATTTGTTGAATAAATTAATTTAAAACACAGCATTTAAATTAAGTAAATGAATTCATACTGATAAAATATACCACATTTTCTCAATTTTTCAAGAGGAGTTAAAAATTACAAAAATCAATGTTGATTTCTCATTTCTTGCATGGAAATAAATTGATAAAATATTTTATGAAATTCAATTTGCAAAATGTTTCAAGGGCCTTCGAAAAAGTTCTCTTTCACATAAACAAACAAAAATAAATCAACAGGAGACCTGCTCATCTAATATTGCTGCTGAATCTGTATATTCCCCTCAATAATAGCAATAGTAGAAGTCTTGGAGAAATCCCAGCAAATCAACTTTTTAGAAGTTATCTTTCAATTCTGTAATCTCTTGCATATAAACTTTTCCACAGAAAATGATAAAATTTGTGCACATAGTTCAGATGTAAGACTGTTTATTTTAGAAAGTTTATGATGGATTCTATATTTAAAATTTCTAAAAAACGGAAGCCATTGTTTTTCTTTATTCTGAAATTGCATATGATATTTCATTCTTTATTTTTTAAATATTTCATAATATCTATATTTTTGTCAGCCATAAAACATTAAAACAGGTTTATTAACATTTTATGATAGTTATTTTAGCATTATGATATATATTTAAAGTCTATTGTATAAAAAAAGATACAGAATTAATGGTATGTGGGTAGTATAAGTGCTCTCAGAGAAGTAGGGGTATGTTGTATTGGTTGTTAGAAGTTAAACTACGGCAGCTCACAAGAAGGTGAGCCAGGGAGATTGCATAAAGAAATTGGAATTCAAAGGGAATATTGAAGACTTGGTAGAATAACAAGCTATAACTATGTTGGAGAGGTAGATAAGGCAGTAGTAGAAATAATTTTCCAAGTAGCAGAGGCAAAGCGGAAGCTCTGAAATTCCAAATTGACTGAAACATAGGTTGAGGGAAAAACACTGAGATAAACATTGGAAAAGAAAATTTGAGGACTGCAGTTTGACCTTGACCCAAT
The DNA here is from genome assembly GCA_028533165.1 of Leontopithecus rosalia. Taxonomy (NCBI): domain Eukaryota; kingdom Metazoa; phylum Chordata; class Mammalia; order Primates; family Cebidae; genus Leontopithecus; species Leontopithecus rosalia. The sequence continues at coordinate 50,365,392 of CM052652.1, forward strand.
GTACAAGACCAACAGGAAGAAATCATCTTCTTATGGTCAAAATTGATCTTTGAAAATACAATTTATTAGACAATTATAAGCTTAAAATGGGAAAAGAGACTAAGGTTTAAATACCAGTTGGTAACTAATCAAATATTTCAATATCAAAGTTAGCGAGAAATTAAAACCGTGTGATGGCAGATTGATAGAGGAGCTGTTAGAAAATAGAGGGATGGTTCTAGGCCTATGATTGAATACATGAGATAGAGAAAGCAGGAGTCAGAGATAAAGCCAGAATACCCAAACTTGTTTTTCAGAAGATGATTCCAAGATCAGAGAGAGTTTTGTTGTTGTTGCTTTTGCTATTTTTATAATGTTAGCAAGAAAACAAAGTTGCAGGCAAATATGATATGTGATTTATGGAATTTGAGCAATATTGAGCTTAAGAGTGTGCTAATACAGCAGAAATATGAGATGAGATCAAGAATAAGTCATATTCAGAGAATACACAATATCACAGCAAAAGCAATTTGTAGTATATTTAGATGTCTAAAATCAAAAAAGAGAAAAGGATATCCCTGACCTTATTAATGTAGCAGTATAATTTAGGTATATTTCCCAAATATTTCTGTCATCTGGTAAATTCATAAGCCCAAGGTATAAAATATTTTCTTTAGGCCAGGAGCAGTGGCTCACAGCTGTATTCTCAGCACTTTGGGAGACTGATCACCTGTTATTCTTTAGTATTGAAGAAAAGCAGGCAAAATTTAAATGTTAAAGTTACTTCTTCTGACTTTTTTTTCTCAAAGGAAAACAGTTTTGAGAAGTCTTGAACTGTTTCTATAAATGATACAGCAAGTATTTTAATAGTCCACAAGATAATCTTTATCTTGGCACTACTATTAGGGCGAGCTTAAGAATGAGGATGTTGACTTTGTATCCAATACTCATGGCAGGAATCCCTAGATGGGGAATTCTAGCCTGATCTGTAGCAGTTAAATTAAATCAACTTCCTCCCATGACACCTCATTGGTGAGAGTCATTACATATCCACAGATGACAATATTATGTAAGCCAGATATAAAGCTAATTTCATAGGAAGATGATGTGTTACTAGAAAGGGTCCCAAGGTTTTCACTATATAGGAGGGGAATGTTTAACTTTTTTCTTTCTTTTTAAAAAATAGACACATAATCCAACAGAATAGAGAGCCCAGAAATAAATCCACATATCTATAGCCAACTAACTTTTGGTAAAGGGGCCAAGAACCACATTAAGATAAGAATTCCATTTTCATTAAATGATGCTGGAAACATTGAATATACACATGCAGAAGAATGATGTAGCTTCCTACCTCTCACTGAATACAAAGTCAGCTCCAAGTGAATTAAAGACTTAAACGTGAGACCCTATGCCATGAAACTACCAGAAGAAAACGTAGTATAAACACTTCATGATATTAAACTGCACAATAATGTTTTTGATAAGATCTCAAAAGCACAAACAGCAAAATAAAAAATAGGCAAATTAGACAAATGGATTACATCAAGTCAAGCTTCTGCACCTAAAAGAAAAAAACAGTGGAGTGGAGAGATAACTTACAGAATAGAAGACAATATTTGCAAACTTTGCATCTGATCAAGGGTTAATATTCAGAAATTATAAGGAATATCAACAACTTAACAGCAAACAATCTAATTTATAAATGGGAAAAATACCTGAATAGACATGTCTTTAAAGATTCAATACGAGGCCGGGCCCGGTGGCTCACACCTGTAATCCCAGCACTTTGGGAGGCCGAGGCGGGTGGATCACGAGGTCAACAGATCGAGACCATCCTGGTCAACATGGTGAAACCCCATCTCTACTAAAAATACAAAAAATTCGCTGGGCATGGTGGCGCGTGCCTGTAATCCCAGCTACTTGGGAAGCTGAGGCAGGAGAATTGCCTGAACCCAGGAGGCGGAGGTTGCAGTGAGCCGAGATCGCGCCATTGCACTCCAGCCTGGGTAACAAGAGCGAAACTCTGTCTCAAAAAAAAAAAAAATTTAATACAAATGGTCAAGAGATGTAGAAAAAAAGTTCAACATCACTAATCACAAGGGAAATATAAATCAAAGACACAATGAGATATCACCCCACACGTTAGACTTGCTATTATCAAAAATGCAAGGGTGGGTGTGGTGGCTGTACCTGTAATACCAGAACTTTGGGAGGTTGAGGCGGGTGGATCACTTTAGGTTGAGTTTGAGACCAGCCTGGCCAACATGGTGAAGACACGTCTGCACTAAAAATACAAAAAATTAGCCAGGCGTGGTAGCGTCTGCCTGTAATCCCAGCTACTCGGGAGGCTGAGGCAGGAGAATTGCTTGAACTCTGGGAGGCAGAGGTTGCAGTGATCCTAGATTGCGTGCTGTACTCCAGCCTGGGTGATAGAGTGAGAGTCCGTTGCAAAATAAAACATACATGAAAAAGTGAAAGATCAGTGTTAGCAAGGATATGGAGAAAAGGGACCTCTTAAACACTATTGTTAGAAACCTAATTTAGTGTAGCCGCTGTAGAAAACAGTATGGAGGTTCAGTAACATAAGCCAGGATTCGAGAAGGAGATAAATGAAAGTGAATGAATAGAAACAATATTTGAAGAGATAATTAACAAAAGAGGTTAATTCAATAATCCAAGAAGCTCAGCAACTCCCCAACAACAACACATAAGCAAATAGCCCTAAAATATTGAGAACTAAAGACAAGTTAAAAAAAAAAAAAAAAACCTTACAAGCAGCCAGAGAAATTAAAAGATATTCTACTTTTAAATAGACCACAGTAAAAGTAATGACTGAAGAAGAAGGAAAAAAAGAAATTCTGAAGATAAAGTAATGCCATGTGTAGTAGATTACTAACGTTGCTATTACAAAATAACACAGACTGGAGGGCTTCAATAACAAATTTATTTTCCCACAGTTCTGAAGGCTAGGACTTCAGGATCAAGGTGTCAGCAGGTTTCTAAGCCAGTCACATGTATTGCCTAATCATGAAAAATTTGTTTTATCCGAGATTGCGCTCCTTAGCTTACAAATGGCAGCCTTCTGTTTGTACTCACATGGCCCTTCCTCTGTATGAGTGCATCCCTTGCTGTCTCCTTTTCTTAAAAAAACACAATCTTATTGGATTAGGGTCCCACATAAAGGACTTTGTTTAACTTTATTAATAATTGCATCTTTAAAGACCCTGACTCCAAATATACTCACATTCTAAGTGACTCAGAATTAGGGCTTCAACACATAAATTTGTGGGAGATGCAATTCAGCCCATAATACCCATTTTAAATTGGCAAAAGAAGATATACTTAAACATAGAATTCTATATCTAATAAAAAATATCCTGCAAAAACACATGTAGAAAAAGACATTTTCAGACAAAAATGGGAGAAATTTCCTCCAGTAGATCTGTAAGAATGAAAAATCTAAAGGGCATTCTTCAAGGAGTCAGAAAATGATTCCAAAAGGAAATGCAAGGGGAAGTGAAAAACATCAGAAAAGGTAAATACGAATTTAAATACAAATATTGACTTTACAAAACAGAGTGTAATTTACATGATATACAGACCTGAAATTAAACACAATCATAGTAAAAACAGCTAAGGAGTTTCAAAATTTCTATAATTGCTGCACATTAAGAATATGGCAAAAATATAGTTTATATTAGACTTTAAAAAATGGTGTATGTTGTATTCTGAGAATGGCAAGATAATACATATTTAGTCAATGAAAGTAAGATATGGAATAATAAAAATATAAAATAAGTTGAAATAAGTAAATAAAGGAGAGAAAAGCAACATAAAACAGATGAGCCTAGAGGGATTAATAAACCCAATTTGGTATATAAATTTTATATATATTTGGTATATATAAATTATACATAATTTATATATATTTAGGATATATAAATTATGTCTATAATCCCAATTTGGTTACATATAAATAAGCTGACTACTTCAAATAAAATACAACTGCCAAAATGAATTGGACAGAACATATTATAAGGGATACTCTTTAAATATATGTATGTAAAATATATTATGCATAATGTATATTTTATATAATGTTATCTACCTTAAAAATTAAAAGTTAGTAGAATAAAACGGTACACAAACACTACCTTACAAAAAGGTAGTATAACAAAACAAATGTCGGATAAAGGAGACTTTATGGGAAAAAGCAGTACTAGAGGTAAAGGTTTCTCTGGAATGTATCAATATAACATTAATACATAATATATGAATGTTATTGTATAATAATTACATATATTAATGTATATAATATATATAATTAATGTATATAATGTATTATATATCATATTAAAATATATAATTATACACCAATATATAATCTTAAATGTATATACATACAAAAATATAGTTTCAAGGCATTTAAATTAACTATTAACATAACAGAAATGGAAAATATAAAAACTGACCAGCATAAAGGGAAATAAGACACTTTTCTTCATAACCAAGAAAATACAGACAAAATATCAATGAAGATGTGGGATATCTAAATACAACAGAATTAACAAACCTGATGTAACTCATCTATATGCTAGGTAGTCATAAAGTCTTGAAATTTATATATACATATATATATATAAATCTGAGGTTTGAAGAGAAATCTTTACATGCTAGTAATAAAATATGCCCTAATCTGTAAGCTGGTTACATGGATACTCTGAAGTTTGTGTGTGTGTGTGTGTGTGTGTGTGTATACATATAAATTTTATTTATTGTAATATTTAATTTTATTATTTATATTATAAATGTATATTATTTATATATATTGTGTTTATGTACAAATGTATGTTTTATAATATATAATATGTATATTATATATAACATATATATAAATAAATAGATTCAATGCAAATACAACGATTCATAGAGATTTCCATGCAATCTACTTTAAAAATTAATCCTAACTGGTATTTTCAGTAAAACAAAATCTTTCTTGTCCATGTTTGGTGACTTTTCATTATTAGAAAATTTATTGATTTAACTCTATGAAAGCACTTAAAGGTCACATAATTACTTCTAATTTATAAAGATTATTTATTCCCATGGTGGTCAAATTTCATTCTTCCTCTCTTATGCTATCCTCTTATCAACACTTCCTCTGTTACATTCCATTCCCCATACTTATGTGAAAGATGAGAAATGGATAAAGCTGATGTTTTCTAAGCCAGTCACATATATTGCCTAATCATGAAAAGAAATTGCAGTGGGTTATAATCCAAATTTTCTGTGAGAAAACAGATTTAGAAGACACAATTAACTCATTTTAAGGTAATGAATTTGTAAAAGCAGTACTGGGACACAAATCTATTTCACCCTTTCTATTTAACTTTACTTTGAATATGACAAAGTCATTGAGCTTCTCAATTAATGATAAATAATGGCTTAATAGCTATTAATATCTAGTTTAGGTTAAGTTCATATTTCAAAAGGAAGTTTTAGTACTAGACTGAAGATAAAAATGGCATGATAATCATAGGAACTGATTTAGGACTTGTGGGTTAAATTCTAAATCAAGGCCGGGTGCAGTGGCTCATGCCTGTGAATACCAGAACTTTGGAAGTAGACGAGGGAGGATTGCTTCAACCTAGAAGTTCAAAACAAGCTTGGGAACATGGCAAGACCCCATCTCTACAAAAAATTTAAAACATTAGCTGGGCACGGCGGTGTGTGGTTCCAGCTGCTCTAGGGGCTGAGGTGGAGGGATCACCTGAGCCTGAGGGGTGGAGGCTGTAGGTAGAGGTGATGATGTTACTACGCTCCAGCCTGGAGGACAGAACAAGACCCTTTCTCAAAAAAAAAAAAAAGCAATAGCATTTTAGCACCAACCTATATTTAAAGCTAACTTGGTCTTCTATTAATACACGCTATGCAATAGTTTTGAAGCATAGTCCTTACTTGGTTGTAAGCCTCAACTACACACACACATAAACAAACTTCTCCATAAATTAAGTTAATGTAATTACTTGACTCTTATTTTTAATGAGAGAAGCTACTTATAAAGATATTAGGTGAGTTATTAAGACATACTATCATTTATTACTCAAATTAAATTTAGGATGTTAAGGTTTCATGAAAATTATAATTCTGTATTCTATGAAAATTTGACTTCTATGAATGCTGGATAATTGTGCAAGGCTCCTATAGGTAATTGGGATTAATGTATTTCTTCTGTAGGAAATGTTATTTGTGGATCATCAGAGTTGTTCTGAGTCTGTACTATTCTTGAATTAATTAAATACTATTGGTTTTTCTTATTACCAAACTAAGCTGCTGTGGATAGTTGTGTTAACCCATTTTTGGGATAGCATATATAAATATGATACATTTATGATATGTATGATACATTTATGTTTAGCAGTGTGAATCACCCATAAACCTACTGTTGAAATAAATTATGTATACTGACTGAAAATGTTATTTCCTTATTGGTGGATTGCCTGTGATTTCATTTTATTTAATATATTGGAATATATTAGGTTGGCAAAAAAGTAATTGTAGTTTTTTTCCATCAAAAGCGATGATAAAACCACAATTATTTTTGCACCAACCTAATACTATCAAAATAATGATAAAAACTATATGAATATAAATACAAAGTTAAAGTAAGAGGCTTAATTCTTGGTTTCATGAAAGAACTGTATATGCAAAGTAGCCCACAAATGCTGAAGTAACTGAGAAATCAAGGCAGACAAATTCAGTTTGTTGGTAAAATGTTTTGTTGGGGGAATTTACAAACAGAGCATGATCTTGGGCAAGAGCAAGAGAAGCAGATCTCCACCCCATTACTTTCCATTCCCCATGGCTTCTATGCCATAGGGAAAGGTATACATGTCCCAGCAACACAATTAAAGGTAACCTTCCAGAATGGGTGAGCATGGTATATGCACCATAGCCTATAATTTGTGCAGTAACATCAAGGGTGACATAGTCTTACCCTAAGGACAGTAAGTACAGTAGAAATCAGGAGGCGTTCATGGGATTGGGGCTGATCAGAAGTCAACATGGCAGATTAGCAACTAAGATGGAGCCAATTTGTCCCCTCAATTATCCATGTTGAAAATAAAGATTTCTCCTTCTTCTTAGAGCATTTACTTTAGAAAATTTGTATTTGCATAAGTACTTTCTCCACTCTTTGAGATGTATGTAAATCCTTTTGAAAACTAGATAGGCTTTTATGACCTAGACAACTGTTTCTCGAGAACATGGGAGCCATCTCCTTGATATATAAACATCAAGAAAAATAACACCTTTATATCCCAATTATTGTCAGAGGATAGGATCCTTACTTCAGTGGTTGCCTTGCTTCAAGTTACAAAATTACCTTTTTTCTTAAAAATATAAAAGTGTGTTTTTTCATTGAATATCGTCAATTAGCTAACACCAGTCACCCCAGTTACCAGGTGTGTTAAGTCTGTTTTGTGTTGCTATAAAGGGATACCTGAGGCTGGGCTAATTGATAAAGAAAAGAGAATTATTTAGCTCTCAGTACTGCAGGCTATATAAGAAGCATGGCACTAGCATCTGTTTCTGGTGAGGGTTTCAGGGAGCTTTCAGTCACAGTGAAAGGTAATGGGAGCCTGTGTTGCATGTGGTGAGAGAATGCGCAAGGGAGAGAAAAGGAGGTTCCAGGCCCTTTTTAACAATCATATTTCTCTGTAACTAATAGGATGAGGACTCACTCATCATGAGAACTCATCACTGCAAGGATAGCACCAAGCCATTCATGAGGGATAGCCAAGCCATTCATGAGGGATCCACCACCACAATCTAGATACCTCCTACCAATCCCCACCCCCAACACTGGGGTTACATTTCAGCATGAGATTTGGAAGAGACAAATACCCAAACTGTATCACCAGGTGAATCTAGACTGAACCGTCTGTGACAAATGGTACTATCAAGTTTTCTTGAGGATTATTTATTGTTTGTCTTTAAAATATGTATGTAATGCGTTACATTTGTTTGACTATAGAAAAGGGTGAAATTTCTTTTTTTTTTTAAGTCTCAGTGGCTTGCCTGTGATACGCATTATATTCATGTTTAGTGTTTATTCAATAATAAAATTGTTTTTGTTTTTGACCACATTTATGAACATTTTTGGGGGTGTTAGAAGAAGATTTTTTAAAGTTGTGTTTTCCCAAAAAACTCTCTAGGTTATTTTAAAATTTATAGTGCTTTGCAAAAATGAATAGGTAGATGGGCTGCCTCGGTCTTTTATCCTACCTACTCTGAAGCAAAGTAGGTAGGATATGGGGAGGCAAGAATTGAGAGCACCTCAGTTCTCAAATTGACTGGTTCAAAGTAGGTGCTTTCAGAAAAACTTTGGATCACTGAAAATATTCTATAGGTAATGGTGGAAAAAAGATGGATATTTGTAAAGGGAGACAAGAGAAATGTACAGATACATTTGCATTGACCCAAAGTTTTTCTGAAAGCACTAGGGGGAGACTTTAATAAAACAGAAGGAACTTTCATTGTGCTGGGTTCTATTTATCTGTGACAGATTCCTTTTAGCTTTTCCTTTGGACTTTAAGTTATTGCATAAATCATTCTTATAAAAATCAGGCAAATACAGGTGTTTTAATTACAGCCTATGGCTTATACATTAATTTTAACATTTTCTGAAAATTTGTCTGTTAAAAGATTCATTTTGTTCATAGGTTGGTAGGAAGAGAATAAAAAACTGTTTTAAATGTTTTGATGAAAGTCAAATGAAAAGGTAGGATTTGATTTTCAATTTTTTTATTGCTTAAAAAACCCTTTTTTGGTAATGGATCTATTTTAAAAATGAGTTCTGTGACTATTATGTGCCACTGTTATTGTTGCAGCAGACTGAGTCTCCTCTAAAAGTAGAATTAAGTTAAACTATGAATATTTTAATACAAAGTTCTCTCTTGACTCATTTAAGCAATACAATTGGCATTTTTAGCAAAACTATTTTATTTCATATGTATTTCTTATCCTGCTCAATGACCATTCACATATAGTGTGTCCTTGAATTAATTCAAAGTAGTCTTCTTTCACAATGAAGTTTGATACTTCCTCTACCTCGATCTGTTCTTTTGATTGCTTACTGTATGTCAGGTATCATCCTAGACACTGAGAAAATCATATGAAATAAAACAAAGTTTTGTTTTACTGATTAAAAATAAATAGATGGTTTATAGTGAGTTGTTACTATGCTGGAAGAAGGTCCCGAGCAGTGAACTGTTCTAAGATTGAACAACTGGCAAAGGGGTGTTGCTGTACTTCATTATTACTCATTAAAGATTGGTTTTTGAAAATGATATGTATATAGTAGTCCCACATAATCTGCAGTTTCAGTTACCCCAAGTCACTTGCTGTTCAAAAACAGGTGAATAGAGTACAAAATTTTGAGAGACAGATATATTCTCATAACTTTTATTTATTACAGTAGATTATTCTATTTGATTATTGTCATTAATCTATTACTGTGCCTAATTTATAAATTAGAATTTATTGTAGGTATGTACACATAGGAGAAAACATAGTATACATAGAGTTTGGTTTTACTTGTGGTTTCAGGCATTCACCGGGTGGCTTAGACTATATCCCTTGCAGATCAGGGTTTACTATTTTATTATTTTGTCATGGTTGCCATAACAAAATACTGCAGACTGGGTGGCTTACACAGCAGAAATCTATTTTCTCACAGTTTTAGAGGCTAGAAATCCAAGATCAAGATGTTCACAAGTTTGATTCTCCTTGCCTGGCAGGTGGCCACTTTCTCACTGTGTCCTCATAGGGTCTTTCCTCTGCGCCCTGCAAATCCTGTTATCTACCTGTATGTCATTTCTTTTTATATGGACACCAGTCACATTTAATTAAAGCCTACCCTAAAGGCCTTGTTCTAACATAATTACCTCTGTAAATGTCCTGTCCTAAAATAAATTTACATTCTGAGGAATTGGGAATTATTAATAGTACTGGGGGTTAGGGCTTCAATGTATGGATTTTTGGGGGTGGGACATAATTCAGCCTACATATATGAACAAATCAAATATCAAATAGTTTGTATTTGTCAGTATTTTATTTTATTTATTTATTTTTAAGATAGAGTTTCGCTCTTGTTACCCAGGCTGGAGTGAAATGGTGTGATCTCGGCTCACCGCAACCTCCGCCTCCTGGGTTCAGGCAATTCTCCTGCCTCAGCCTCCTGAGTAGCTGGGATTACAGGCACACGCCACCATGCCCAGCTAATTTTTTGTATTTTTAGTAGAGACGGGGTTTCACCATGTTGACCAGGATGGTCTTGATCTCTTGACGACCTCGTGATCCACTGTCCTCAGCCTCCCAAAGTGCTGGGATTACAGGCGTGAGCCACCGCACTCGGCCTATTTGTCAGTATTTTATAGGGATCAATTAAATATTTTGGAAACTATTGAAGATGTATTTGTGTTATTAGTAAAATATATATCTTTAATATGTATTTTAGTAAATATATATTAGGTATATATCTTTAATATATATTTAAAACATAGAAACTCATATTACATAAGATTGTTAAAACATTGTGCTATCAAACAAGGAGAATACAAAAAGCATCACATTTTCAGGTGATTGTATAAGTAACTTAACTTTTTATAAGTTATCAACAACTCAGAGTAGAAATCATTGTTAAAACATTGCTATAAATGTTTAAAAAATAGTCCATTTTCAATCCACTCATCATTTTCTCCAGGGAGGAAAATCTATAAACCTACTTCCTTCCAGCTCATGCTCGGGTATAATGTTTTCAGTGCTGAAATTCTTGCAAGCCTGTTGAGAAAAGCCCTAGTAAGGAAGCAAGTTATACTGTTTCTAATGTATTATATGTATTATGACTTTCAAGATACCAAAGCATGCAGTTTGCCTTGGAAAGGGATTGTACAGTAACCTACATGCACCAAAATTATACATTTTTTTTTTGCTGTCAGCCTTTAATTCAGCTTGAGATGTTGCAGGATGTGCATTGCTGCTGCTTGCTTCAATTGAGTATCAGGGGAATCATATAAATAAATTACAAGTGGGGACCTAGCGTTCGTACTGATTTTCCATTGTCTACTATCTGAAGGAAATAATAGAAACATATGTTCCCAAGCCTATTGCTCAATATATTTACATAGTGAAGTTAAAATGTTTGGTTAGAAAATCGATATTGCTATATACTAAGCATCAAGTATAGTAAACTAGAATTGTGAGAAGCTGTGAAACAACTTAAAATCAATGTGTGTTTAAACCAGGGAGTAACAAAATAGATAAAACTACAACTCTAAACAGGAACCTAGGGAGAGTTAACCAGCATCCCAGCTTCTGCCGCTATAAGGATAATCAATGAAACACACAAATAATAAGAGCAATATAATATTTGAGGTAGCGTTAAGATTCCTCTGTAGTAAATTTGAGGACAGTGACTACTATGCAGTATTGGCAACTATATTAAGAATCCTCTGCACAGTGAATACAATACCAAGCACAGGAAAAAGAGAACATAGATCTAGAACTCTACTTGGCAAAAGTAAGAAAATTTAAATAAAAGGTAGAATAAATACTATTGCATATTAACTTATCTTAAAACTTTGGAAATACGGCATATAAGATTGTCCTAAGAAAATTAAACTTTTAAATAAACACACCACAGTTGGTAGCAGAAATAGGCTAAGTTGCTTGAGAGTGAGACTAGACTGCAATTCAATAGCACGTATTACATATTTATTGTAGAAATGTGTTGCTTACAGTAAAGTGTGCCAGGAATGGCATCCAAGTGAAGCAGTTACAGAGCTCATCTCAAGGTCGTTGCTAGAAAATGGTCGAAGACTAATCCAAGTTCTTTTTTAAAAATGGGGCAAGTTGAGTTAGCTTAAGCATACACACTTTGAATCAAGTCATCACAGTTCAAAAAATGATTTGAACACCACTTACATTCTGTGATACTGGGAAATTATTCAATCTCTTTGTCCTTAATATCTTCTTCTGCCATAGAGTCTTTGAGTAAATTAAAAAGTGTAATCCATGTGGTTAACTTAGATGATCATATTGCAAGGCATTACAACTTTTATTATCATTTCAGGAAAGATATTCTCTAATTGGAAATAGATGTGAAATTTTACCTTGGTAGTCATTTTCTCAGAGAGACTCTGTCTAACCCTGCTATCTAAACGATCAACTTTGTTATATCATCTTCAGTTCATTATTCAATTTCTTCACAATATTTATACATTTGTCTTTTTAGATTATTTGTGTTATTTTTCTTTCTTTATATTTTTTATTATTTTTTTTTAATTGCATTTTAGTTTTTGGGGTACATGTGCAGAACATACAAGGTAGTTGTATAGGTACACACATGGGAAGGTGTTTTGCTGCCTTCTTCCCCTTCTCCCACATTTGGCATTTGTCCCAAGGCTATCCCTCCCCTGCTCCCCCCTTCACTGTCCCTCCCCTATTCCTCCAGTAGACCCCAGTGTGTAGTACTCCCTTCCCTGTGTCCATGGGTTCTCATTTTTCATCACCCGCCTATGAGCGAGAATATGCAGTATTTCATTTTCTGTTCTTGTGTCAGTTTGCTGAGA
>CM052652.1:50378505-50487620 GCA_028533165.1 Leontopithecus rosalia
TTTTGTAGCAATTGTGAATGGCAGTTGATTCTTGATTTGGCTCTCTTTCAGTCTGTTATAGGAGTATAGGAATGCTTGTGATTTTTGCACATTGATTTTATTTCCTGAGACTTTGCTGAAGTTGCTTATCAGTTTCAGGAGTTTTTGGGCTGAGATAATGGGGTCTTCTAGGTATACTATCATGTCATCTGCAAATAGAGACAATTTGGAAAGAGTTGTCTTTTCTTACTCCTTCCCTCTCCTTCCTTCCTCTTCCCCTCCCTCCCTCCCTTCTTTTCTTCTCCTTCCCTCCCATCCTCCTTTTTTCCTTCCCTCCTACCTTCCTTTTCTTCTTTCCTTCCTTTTCTTCCATTCATCCTCTCATTTTATCTTTCCTTTCTTCCTTCCTTCTCCTCCTTCCCTCCCTCTTTCTTCCTTTCCTTTCCTCTTTGTTTATTTATTTCAATTTTTTTCTTCATTAGAGAGTATGGAAAATAATTTTGGTAAGCATTGGACAATCATTGTTTCTAGCTCTTTTCAGGAAGCCAGCCACATAGTAAGTGCTCAACAAATATTGGATAAATCAATCATGCAATGCAAGATGTTCTAGATAATGGATGCTGTGTACTTATATATATCAACAAGATACTCCTATTTTTAAATTGATGTAATGACTTGGCTTCACTTCATGTCAGTACACTTTCCCCAGTAACAGCTAGTATTCTTTATATATCTAAATTCCTTATATATTTATATACTCACATAAATGTAAATATGTAAATGTATATATTTACATACCCACGTATATGTAAATACGTGGGTAAATACGGGGGTATGTATGTATGTGTGCCTGTGAGTGTATTTTAAGGAACAGGCTTTGCAATGTACTCCAGGCTAGTCTCCTACTCCTGGCTTCCAGCAATCCTCCTGCCTCAGCCTCCAGTGTGCTGGTATTACAGGTATGAGTCACTGCACATGGCCAGTTATTCTTATTTTATTGTAACATGTGAATAAATAAGCGGCAATATAATGTTTTCATTTGACATTCTTCACAAATAGTAGATCATTAGCAGTCAGCTACTCTTTTTTTGTACCTGCAATACTTGTGCTTCTGATTTATTATTTGGTAGCCCAAAAGAAAAAAAAATTTGTAATTTTGTTCAATTTGTTAATATTGGTCACATGTGCAGTATGTGAATGTAGCTAACCAGCTTTGAGCCTTTTTTCTAACAAAGTAAGTCTCCTGCAGATATGCCTATTTTGTTCCTTGTGGAAAGTATTATTATTGATAGACAAAACTTTAACACATATGGGAGATAAAATAAAACAGTGGTGGATAAATCTTGGACTTTGAACCAAACGTGTCTACCACCTGTTTTTGAATGGTCTTTGAGTTAAACAGTGTTTACATTTTAAAATGCTTGAAGACATGCAGCCAAAAAGCATATAAAAAATAGGTCAATATTACTGGTCATTAGAGAAATGCAAATCAAAACCAAATGAGATACCGTTCTCACACCAGTCAGAATGTCTATTATTAAAAACTCAAAAAATAACAGATGCTGGCAAGGTTGTGGAGAATTACACTGTTGGTCTGAGTGTAAATTGGCTAAACCATTGTGGAAAGCAGATGGCAATTCCTCAGAGGGCTAAAAGTGGAACTACCATTTGATCCAGCAATCCCATTACTGAGCATATACCTGAGGAATATAAATCATTCTATCATAAAGACACATGGATACAAATGTTCTTGTAGCACTATTCACAATAGCAAAGACATGGAATTAAGCTAAGGGCTCACCAATGACAGACTGGATAAAGAAAATGTGGTACATATGTACCATGAAATACTATGTAACCAGTAAAAAGAAGGAGATTATGACCTTTGTGGGAACATGGATGGAGCTGGAGGCCATCATTCTTAGCAAACTAACGCAGAAACAGAAAACCAAACACCACATGTTCTCACCTATTAGTGGCAGCTAAATGATGAAAACTCATGATCCCAAAGAAGAGAACAGCAGACACTGGGGTCTACTTGAGAGTGGAGGGTGGGAGGAGGGAGAGCAGCAGAAAAATAACTATTAGATACTGGGTTTAATACTTGGGTGGTGAAGTAAATTGCATAAAAACCACCTTGACAAATATAACCTATAACAAATCTTCACATGTACACTGGACCTAAGATAAAAGTTTTAAAAAGTGAAATTTATCAGGTAATTGCAAAATAAGAATGATTTTAATTTTAAAAACATGATTTAAAAAATTTGCATGAATTGATTCATAAATGATTTCTGCATTAATAGTTCCCATTTTTATTTTATTCTAGGACAAATTTATTTCCATGAAATTCATTTTTAAATGGCTCTGATTGGTAGAGCTTTAGAAATTTTACTAACACACAAATTTTGAAAATATTCTCATTTTTAGAATCAACAGGAACTTCAAAGTATAAGCAACATATTGTGCTGTTTAATGTATATTATGAACAATGTATTTGTTCAAACTAGTTTTTTTCCATTTTCTTATGTGAAATGTTGTAATCAGTCTTTTAAATTTTGATCCAAATACATTTTCCAAAAAAGTTATTGTTCATTAATTTTACTTCAATGCCTATCTTCTAAGTAAAGAGATGTAAAGGCCAAAGAGATTCTTTCTCCTGACAACATTCTCATTAATTTGAATGGCAGCGACTTAAATATCTGGCTACCAAGGGATTTGATCATTTATGCCAAAATTTGTCTCAATTTATTATCATATTTACAAGCAACTAAAATGAATGTTTTTTATTGCTTTGTTATTGTGAATTAAATCACTTTTGTTTCCTAAAATAACAATTTTATAACCCTGAGCTGTGTATGTTTCTAAATGTTTGTGGAAAGGATAAATTTCCTTTATGAAAAAAAAAGAAAAGTTTCAAAGGAAAATAATATTATGTGATACTAGAAAGCTATATGAAATTCAAATTTCATTATCTATATATACAGTTTTATTGAAAAACAGCCATACTCATTTGTTTGCATACTGCCTGTGGCTAATTTTGAGCTACTACAGCAGATTTCAGTAGTGGCCACAGATATCATATGCCCTATAAAGCATAAAATATTTAATGTCTTTGGTACATAATCATTGAATATTGAAAGAAATTTGCTGATCCCTTAGTTAATATATAATAATATGTAGGGGAGATGAGTACAGTAGGAAATTAGACTCTGTAGAAGGTTAGAATCTTCTAACTTTCAGGACCTTTGAATTCAGGACCCTGAAAAGGTCTTGGACATTATCAGACATGACAATTACAAGGCAGAAACAAGTGTAGTGAAGATAGGGCAAAAACAAGGGGTAGTGACATAAGTGTGTTCCTGTGTCAAATTCAAAATAATTAGGGATCAGATAGTACTTCTAAGAGGCAGTTACATGAGCTTACCTCACAATTCCACTGCTCTGTTTGTCAATATGCTTTAAAAAGCTGACTTTTTATATTCCTAGCTTTTGTATATTTTATATTCAGAACATGGCAAATTTATCATCAAAGGATAAGGAAACAGTTTGGCTACAATTTGAGAAAACTCTCAGGACTTAATTTCCTAAAAATCAGTGTAAGAATGAGTTCACAAGGTAGTCATTTGACACATTGAGAACTTTTATTTTTAATACCTATTGAATACCAAAGTCTAGAAAAAGCACCACAAGTGTATCAAAATTGATACTACTTAAAATAGATACTAATTTGTTTTACTACAGTAATTGTTTTGCTATTTATAGTGTCGTATAGCATCATGCTATATATATTAAATATACAAAAGGCGGGTGGATCACGAGGTCAAAAGACCAAGACCATCCTGGTCAACATGGTGAAACCCCATCTCTACTAAAAATACAAAAAAATAGCTGGGCATGGTGGCGCGTGCCTGTAATCCCAGCTACTCGGGAGGCTGAGGCAGGAGAATTGCCTGAACCCAGGAGGCGGAGGTTGCAGTGAGCCGAGATCGTGCCATTGCACTCCAGCCTGGGTAACAAGAGCAAAACTTCGTCTCAAAAAAAAAAAAAAAAGATAAGCGCTTATAGTGATTGTGACGGTGGATAATTCTAAATGATTAAAATCCATAATTATTTGGTTGAGACTCCTAATTTTTTTTTTTTGAAGAAAGAGAAAGAGAAAAGGGGGAGAGAGAACAAGAGTCTTGCTCTATTGCCCGGGCTGGAATGCAATCTAGAAATAGGTATTAAAAACCTCTTTCATGCTGATGATTGTGCTTAACAGCGGAGACAGGAAGGAATAAGGAAAGAAAATAACAAACAGCCAACCAATATTTCATTTAAATCTGTGAAATGCTGTGCAAGTGCTGAAGAGTGATTTGCTTCCATTTATGCGGTCACTTTCAAAATAGGTGTAATGGGATACCAAAAAAAAATGTATGTTCTGTGGACCTGGGGTGTAGAATTCTATAAATATTCACTGAGTTTACTTGTTCCAGGTCTGAGTTCAAATCATAAATGTCTGTTAATTTTCTATCTCATTGATCCGTCGAATATTAACAATGTGGTGTCGAAGTCTCCCGCTATTAGTGTGGGAGTCCAAGTCTCTTTATAAGTCATTGAAAACTTGTCTTATATATCTGGGTACCCCTATATTGGGTACATATATATTTATGATCATTGACTCCTATTGTTGCATTGATCTTTTTATCATTATGTAATTTCCTTCTTTGCTTCTTTTAGTCTTGGTTACTATTGTAGTCTATTTTGTCAGAGACGAAAGTTACGACTCTTGTTTTGTTTGTTTGTTTGTTTTGTTTTTCTTTCCTCTCCATTTGATTGGTGAGTCTTCCTCCAACCTTTTGTTTTGAGTCTTTGTTGTCCTTGCTTATGAGATGGATCTGGATACAGAGTGCTGATGTGTTTTGACATTTTAATTCAGTTTGCGTGCCTGTGTCTTTGATTGGGACACTTAATCCATTTAAATTCAGAATCAATATTAATATTTGTGAGTTTAATGTTGTCATTTAATGCTGGCTGGCTATTTTGCCCATTAATTGATATAAATACTTCTAATTCTTTAGAGACACCTAATTGTTTAGAGAACACCCTAATCCTAAATTTAATCCTCAATTTAAATCAACTAAATCCCAGAATCAAAAGATACAGCCAAAACCCTTCGGTATGCTGCATCCAGACCCATTTCGCATGCAAGGATACACAAAGACTCAAAACAGAGGGATGGAAAAAGATTTACCAACCAAATGGAGAGCAAAAATAAATAAATAAATAAAAGCAGAAGTTGCAATTCTCGCCTCTGATAAAATAGATTTTAAAGCAACAAAGATATAATGGTAAAAGGATCAATGCAACAAGAAGAGCTAACGGTCCTAAATATCTACGCACCCAATACAGGAACACCCAAATACATAAGACCTATAAAGAGACTTAGACTCCCACACAATAATAGTGGGAGACTTCAACATCAATATTACATAGATCAATGAGACAGAAAATTAATAAGGATATCAAGGATTTAAACTCAGATCCAGAACAAGTAAACATATATAGAACTCTCCACTTTAAATACACAGAATATACACTCTTATCAGTACCACATCACACCTACTCACAGGTTTAAATGAAATATTGGTTGGCCATTATTAAGCACAATTATTGGCATAAAAGAGGTTTTCAATACCCATTTTTAGAATAAAGTAACACTCCCATTCTCTCTTCCTCTTCCTCTTTCTTACTCTCCTTCATTCCTTTTTTCTTAAAAAAAATAGAGAACACCCATATATATGTGTGTGTGCATTTATTTCCCAAATATAATAACTTGTCTACATGTGTTGTTATATTTGCAAAATAAAGTTTCAAGTATTAAAAGCACAAAGGCAGAACTAACAAGACTATAAAATTGGAAATTTCACCAGTTTTTCTCCTAAAATAACTTTTTACTACCCTAACAAGTTTTTGCCTTAAAAGAATGTTTCTTCCATTAAATAACCTCTCTATTTCTCCCCTCTCTCTTTCTCTCCCTGCTTCTTTTTCTGTCTCTTTCAATTTCTCTCTGTTTTCCTTCCTTTTCTCCTTCCAAGCATAAACTGAAAAACTATTTTTGGAATAACATATGATATTTATTATGTAGCTTTACAATAACTGAACTTATAATTACTGAAGAAAGCCTCTATATTCACTGGATGAAGACTCACAAATCATTGTACAAAAAAAGCATCAATTGAAATATTTGATCAAGCACTGTATTCTACAGAGTGGCAACATATGGATTGATATCTACTTTGAAAAAGATTTGTGAGGTCTCAGAAAAGTAATAAAACAAAGATATGGCAATTATAAATTTAGTTCTTGCACTTCTGTAATTAGATTTAAATTTTATGGAATTGAAAATCAATCAGCTAAAGAAGCGATTTTTAATGTTTTACAAAATCAAAATAACTCTTTTTACAAATGAAATGTTGTACACGTTCTGATACGCAAAACAAAAATGGAAGTGTTTTGGTTGAAATACATCAGTGTTTCCTGAGCTTGGCCCCTGCTGTCAGCCTAAGGCAAGTCTGCAGAATCTTAGGGCTCTGGAGTGTGTAATATGAAATCACCAAACTAAATCAATCCATTGTAATCCCATTTTCCATGTGGAAATATATTGTACAATAGTTAAAAAAAGTCAGTATTTATCTGGCTGATTCTTTGTATTATCAGTTCTAAAACTTTGTATCCTTTTACTATAGATGATTTTCATCATTGAGTTGCAAGTCATATACTTCCAAACTTTCCTATCCTAGAGCTGGGGTCAGCAAACATTTTCTATAAATGGCAAGACAGTAAATATTTCAGATTTTTCAGTTTATGCAGTCTCTGTTACAACTACTCATATCTGTTTAGCTCAAAAGATGCTATAGATAATAAGTAAAAGAAAAGAAGTGACTGTGTTCCAATAAAATTCTGTCTCCAAAAATATACAGTGAGGCATTATGTCAGCAAAAATGACAGAGTAGGTAGTTTCAAGGGCCTGTCCCTCAACTGAAACATCAACACATTAAGCAAAAACTGTCAGAATCAATTTTCCCCAATCTCTGAAAAATATTCAAAACTATAGCAACAAACTAAATGCTGAATCACGGAAAAGACATCTTAAAAATGACAAGAAATCTTTGTGATGTTTTTATTTTCGCTTGCCTCACCTACTTCCCTGGTAGTCTTGAAGACAACAGCCCACATTCCTAGTGTGGAATACTGGCCCTAGGTAATCAAAGGAGCAAAGCATACATTATTCTCAAATAATTTGTGTTTGTCTCTTTTGACCTGTCTGAGGGTTACCTGAAGGAATGGACAGAGGTATTTGGTTTTGTTTCACTGAACTCAGAATTGTCTCAGTGCAGACAACTATGCAGAGGATATTTCTTCAAAACATTATAAAGCAATTAACTTATTTCCAACTGCAGCAAAACATTACAGTCAAGGGAAACAACAGAAAAGCTGAAGCCTGGGAAAAAAACCTGAATAGAGTTGCTTGGGAATTAGGGTATTGAACAAGCACCTGCATATACCAGGGAACATAGAAAGGAACATATGTAAGAGACATGCTCGGACGAGACAGAAAACCCAAAGCTTTCACCTTGCCCTGATCCCTGGGTTCAGGGGAGCAGGAAGTGAAGGCTTAAGCAGAGTTGTAAACGGCCTGATTAAGCATTAAAGTGATACGTCAACATAGCACCAATCTTGTAAGAATAAGAAAAAAACATTTTCTTAATTTTGTTTTTTTCTTTTAATTTTTCTTTGGCCTCAGTTGTTTACAAAAATCTTTGTTAAAACACGGGTAGACCACAAGCTAAACCAACAGAGAATTCAGAGACGATACATGAAAAAGAATGCAGACTTTCTGAAAATATTTTTTTTAATCACTACAGAAATGATCACAACTCACAGCAAACAATTTAAAAACGAAAACCAAGGAGGGAGAAGAATCTGATTTTCAGAATTATTTAATCATAATACTCAGTATGTCCAGTTTGCAATAAAACACAAAATAAAAGAAATCAGAAAGTATAGTCCATTTACAGGATAAATGAACAAAAACTATCCCCGAGGAAACATAGATATTATATTACTATATAAAGATTTTAAATCAATGATATTATATATGCTGAAAGAGCTAAAATACATCATGTACAAATAGCTAAAGAAAACCAGTGGGAATCAACATAAAGAGAAAATATCAATACAGAAATATAAATTATTTAAAAAGAACCAGATAGTAACTCTGGAGCAAAAACAAATACAATAACTAAAATAAAAATTTACTAGAGAGCTTTAGTAGTAGATTTGAAGAGGCAGAAAAAGTAAAATCAGCAAATCTGAAGATAAGTCAATCACAATTACCCAGTGTAAGCAACAGAAAAATGAAACAAGGAAGAAAAATAATAGATCTAAAATATCTGTGTGATACCATAAAACATACCAACATAAACATAATAGAAGTCTCATAAAGAGTAGAAAGAGCAAAAACAGAAACAATATTTGATCAGAATCAATATTTTCAATAATGGATAGAACAACTTAACAGACATTCAGTACTTAAACAGATATAAACAGAATGCTTCACCTGACAACAACAGAATATACATTTTCCTTAAGTGTACATAAAACATTCTTGGGAATAGCCCATATGTCAAGTAAAAAACAGGTTTCAGGCCGGGCGCGGTGGCTCAAGCCTGTAATCCCAGCACTTTGGGAGGCCGAGGTGGGTGGATCACGAGGTCAAGAGATTGAGACCATCCTGGTCAACATGGTGAAACCCTGTCTCTACTAAAGATACAAAAAATTAGCTGGGCATGGTGGTACATGCCTGTAATCCCAGCTACTCAGGAGGCTGAGGCAGGAGAATTGCCTGAACCCAGGAGGCAGAGGTTGCGGTGAGCCGAGATCGCGCCATTGCACTCCAGCCTGGGTAACAAGAGCGAAACTCCGTATCAAAAAAAAAAAAAAAAAAAAAACGTGTTTCAATAAATATTGAAATATTTTAATATTTCAAAGTTTCTTTTATAAGCACAATGGAATGGAAGTAGAAATTAGCAGAAGGAAAACTGGAAAATTCACAAATATGTGGAAATTAACAAACACATTCTTAACCAATGAGTAAAATAAGAAACCACAAAAGAAATTTAAAAGTACTTAAAATGAAAACACAGAATCCTAAAACTTATGGAAGATATACTAAAAATTAAGCTCAGTGGGAAATGTATAGCAGTAAATGTGCAAAATGACAAATAAGAAATATCTCAGGTCAGTAACCTGATTTTATACCTTAAGGAACTAGAAAAATAAGAGTAAACTAAATCTAATGCTAATAGAAGGAAGGATAAAATAAAGATTACAATCAATATTCTAAAAAGAGAAAATAGAAAAACCATAGAGAAAATGAACAAACCCAAAGGTCTGGTTTCTGAAAATATTGACAACATTGATAAAGCTTTAACTAGATTGACTGACAAAAGAGAAAATACTGAAATAATTACACAGTCAAAATGTGCAATTTAGATTAATAAATTGTGATATACACATATAATGAAATGTTTTTCGGAAATAAAAGGAAATGAAGTACTGATATCTGTTATAACATGGATGAACCTCAAAAACATGCTAAGTTAAAGAAGCCAGGCAGAAAATTCACATACTGTATAATTGAATTTATATGGAATATCCAAAATAGGTAAATCCATATAACCAGAAGCACATTGGTGGTTGCCAACCTCTGGAAGAAGGCTGAATGGAGACTGATGGCTTAGTAAGCCCAAGATAGCTTTGGGGGATTATGAAAATGTTTTACACTTGATAGAAGTGGTGGTTTGCACAACATTGTAAATGTATTCATTGCCACTAAATCCTGTGCTTTAAAATGGTTAATCTTGTGTTACGTGACTTGCACTTTAAAAAGCAAACAACAAAAACATTAACAGTGAGCTAGATTTGACTCTTAGGCATACTTTGATTCCAATATTTGTGTGTGTGTGTGGGTGTGTGTGTGTTGTATACATTTACATGCATATATATACATATATATATACAAGTGTGTTTATGTATGTATGTATATATACATATTTTTTCTCTGAACCAGAATATTTTAGAGCTATGTTGTATTTTACAATGTGTTTTAACTATATGCTAGTAATATATCTGGAGTTAATTTAATGATCAATAATAAGTAAAAATTCTGAAAGATAAAGGTTCTGTATAGTTTAATGAAATGATGGCTACCACCTTATATTTACATCTTACTTTTGATTCTTAAGGTATTATAGGTGATACAGTTGAATTAATGTGTCGTATTTGCAGAGATATTTCCTTCTATGAAGGAACACATAATATGCTAATATTCTAGAGGCTCTAAGAATAATTAATTTTCTCTGAAGTCTATGACCTCTTGTCTTTATAATTTTTCATTATTTTTGTTTATGTGTGGTCAAAACGTATATGAATGCTTATAGCATGCACTCTCTTCTATTTTCTAAGAAGCATATATTGAATTCAAGAGAATGCAGGCTTCCCAGGAGCTCAATAAATAATAAACCTCTTCTTTTTATTTCTTTTTAGAATGAGGAGTTACATCAGAAAAAAAAACTATAATAATTCATTTAGATATAATGGTATTTGAGCAGGAGAATTAAACAAAATAAAATTTGAATATTTATTATAGGTTTTTTTCTTATTCTTTTACTAGAAGTAAGAAAAAGAAATTTGGAGATGCCAGAATTTTAACCTAGGAATATAACTCATCTTTTCTTTAAACATAAATAGTATTTTATCCATACAAAATGTATGAGAACACAAACTTGTCAGAACATCTGAACATGTATCTGTAACAGATATTTATATTTCTTGGTGCAAATATATGAATATAGAAAGAAAAATAATTTATATGTCATATGTCATTGCAAAAAAATGAACAAATATTTAGGATTTCATATTCCTACTAGAGAAAAATATTGTTATATTCTTTTGAAGTTTTTATTCTTTGCAGTTTTTTGTTTTTATTATCAGTACAGGTATACCTCATTTTATTGTGCTTTGCTTTATTATGTTTCACAGATACTGAGTTTTTAACAAATTGAAGGTTTGTGACAACTGTGCATTGATCAAGCCTATTATTGCCATTTTTCTAATAGCATATTCTCACTTATGTCTCCATTACATTTTGATTATAATTGTAATATTTCAAGTATTTTCATTATTCTTATATCGATTACGGTGATCTCTGATGAGTGATTTTTGCTGTTACTATTCTAATTGTTTTGCGATGCCACAAATGATGCCCTTATTCGATAGATACTGTGTGGTCTTCACTGTGTTCCATCAACTGGCCATTCCTCAATCTCTTTCCCTTTCTTTGGACTTCCCTATTTTCTGAGACACAACAACATTAAAATTAGGACAAGTAATAACCCTACAATGGTCTTTTGTAGAAGAAGAAGAGTCACATATCTCTCACTTTAAATTTAAAACTAGAAATTATTAAGCTTAGTGAGGTAAGCATGCCTAAATCCAAGATAGGCTGAAGGCCAAAACAGGCTGAAAGCTAGATTTCTTGCATCGAACAGCCATTTTGTGAATGCAAAGGGAAAGTTCTTGAAGGAGATTAAAAGTACTGTTGCAGAGAACACACAAATGAAGAAGGTAAGACACACACACACACACACACACACACACACACACAGACGCGCGGCGCTTATTGCTGATATGAAGAGTTTGAGTAGTATAGATAGAAAATCAAAGTAGACACAACATTCCCTTAAGCCAAAGCCTAGCCAGACCAATGCCCCAACTCTCTTCAATTCTATGAAATCTGAGAGGTGAGAAAGCTGCAAAAGTAAAGTATGAAATGTAGCAGAGGTTTGCTCATGAGATTTAAGGAAAGCAGGTATTTCCAGAACAAAAAAATTGCAAGGTGAAACAGCAAGTGCTTATGTAGAAGCTTCAACAAGTTATTTGGGAGGTCTAACTAAAATAATTTATGAACGTGGCTACACTAAACAACAGATTTCCAGTGTGGATGGAATAGCCTTACATTGGAAGAATATTCCATCTAGGATTTTTATAGCTAGACAGAAGTGAATATATGGCTTTGAAATGTCAAAAGATAGGCTAACTTTCTTGTTAGAGGTTAATCCAGCTGGTGATTCTAAGTTGAAGCCAATGCTCATTTACTATTTCAAAAACCCTGGGGCTTTTAAAAATGTTGCTAAACATACACGGTCTGTGCTCCATAAATGGAACAACCATGCCTGGGTGACAGAATATCTGTTTATATTATGGTTTACTGAACATGTTAAGCCCACTGTTGAGATCTACTGCACAGAAAAAAAAGATTCCTTTAAAAATATTACTGCTCATTGACAATGCACCTCATTACACAAAAGCTCTAATGAAGATGTACAGAGATTAACATTATTTTCATGCCCTGCTAACAAAAACCCATTCTGCAGCCTATGTATCAAAGAGCAATTTTGACTCCAGTTTTCTTATTTAAGAAGTGTAGCTGAAAACCTGTAGCCGTTGTGGATAGTAATTCTTCTGATGAATCAGGACGAAGTAAACTGAAAACCTCTGGAAAGGATTCACCATTCTATATGTCCTTAAGAACATGATGCCAACATTAACAGGAATTTGGAAGAAGTTGATTCCAACCCTCATTGATGACTTTGAGGGGCTCAAGATTTCAGTGGAAGATTTAATTGCAGATGTGGTAGAAGAATCAGGATAATTATAGAAGTGGTTACTGAACATATGACTGAATTGTTTTAATTTTGTTATAAAACTTTAATGAATGAAGAATTGCTTCTTATGGATGAGCAAAAAAGTGGGGTCCTTGAGATGGAATCGGCTCTTAGTCAAGATGCTACGTAGAAGTGACATTGTTGAAATGACAGCAAGGGATTTTGAACATTACATAAACTTAGCTGTAAAGCAGGATTGGAGAGAGGATTATCTCTAATTCTGGAAAAAAATCTGTGGAGAAAATGCTATTAAATAGCATAGCATTCTTCAGAGAAACGTTTTATTAAAGGGAGAGTCAGTCTATGTGGCAAACTTCATTGTTGTCTTATATTCAGAAATTGTTACAGCTGCCCTAATTTTTAGAAACCACGCCCCTGCTCAGTCAGCAGCCATCAACATCAGGGTAAGACACTTCACCAACAAAAAGATTTAAATTTTCTGAACCCTTTGATGATTGTTAGCATTTTTCAGCCAAAAAAAGTATTTTTAAATTAAGGTACATACTTTTTTTAGATAAAATACCTTTGAACACAATAGACTACAGTATATTGTGAACGTAATTTTTACATGCATTGAGAAAGCAAAAAAACCATGTGACCTGCTTTATTACTATATTCCCTTTATTGTAGTGGTCTGTAACTGAATCCCCTGTATATCCAAGGTATGACTGTATATTTAAAGACATTTAAAGTAATAGGCAATCACTTTATGTTATTTAACATACTCAGTTAGCTATTACTATCTTTGTATTTTTAAATATATATTTTAAAAGCAATCCTAAGGAAAAAGAATGAAGCTGTAGGCAATACATTACCCAACTTCAAACTATACTATACAACTACAGTAACTAAAGCACCACTGCATAGGTACAAAAGCAGACACACAGACAAATGGAACAGAATAGAGAACCCAGAAACAAAGTTACAAACCTACTACACTCATCTGATCTTTGATGAAGTCAGCAAAAATAGGCAATGAAGAAAGAACTTCCTATTCAATAAATGGTGATGGAATAGCTAGCCAGTGATATGCAAATGCATAAAACAGGCCCCCCTAACTTTCACCATATACAGAAATTAACTCAAGATGGATTAAAGATTTAAATGTATCTGCCTCTTTAGAGCAGTAGTCAGGATGTCAGTCTCATAATCTGAATATTTAAATGTAAGGCCTCAAACTATACAAATTCTGGAAAATAATCCTAGAGAATACCATTTCAGACATTAGCCTTGGATAATAATATATGACTAAGTCTTCAAAGGCAATTGCAACAACAGCAAAAATTGACAAGCGGGACCTAATTAAACTAAAGAGCTTTTGCACATCAAAAGAAAATATCAACAGAGTAAACTAAAAACCTACAGAATGGGAGAAATATTCACAAACTTTGCTTTCAATAAAGAAATAGAAATCTATAAGAAATATAAGAAATTTAAACAATTGGACAAGAAATAAATCATCTCATTAAAAATGGGCAAAAGACATGAACAGACACTTCTCAAAAGAAGATATACAAATGATCAACAATCATGAAAAAATACCCCATACCACTGATTATCAGAGAAATACAAATCAAAATCACAATGAGATGCCATCTCACTACAGTCAAAATAGCTATTATTATTTTTTTTTTGAGGGGGGAAACATTCTGGCATGGCTTCAGAGAGAAGAGAATGCTTGTACACTGTTGATGGGAATGCAGTTTGGAGATTTTTTTAAGTAACTTAAAAACAGAACTACTATTTAATCCAGTAATCCCATTACTGGGTATCCAAAAGAAAATAAACTGTTTTACTGAAAAGTCATATTCACTTGTATGTTTATCACAGCACTATTTATAATAGTAAAGACATGGAATCAATCTAGGTGCCCATCAATTGTGCATTGGATAAAGAAAATCTAGTACATATGTACCATGGAATACTACCCAGCCTTCACAAAGAACAAAATTATTTCCTTTGTAGCAATATTGTTGTAGCTGGAAGCCATTATTATAAGCAAATTAATGCAATTGCAGAAAAACAAATAACATGTTCTCACTTATAACTGGGAGATAAACATTGGTTACTCACGGATATAAAAATGGCAATGATAGACACTGGGGACTACTAAAGGCAGGGGAAAGGGAGGATGTACCCAGACGTCCCAGCTCTGCTCTGAGTTTCTCATGATTACGATCAATAAAATGTAAAAGTGGGGGAAATTTACTTTTGGTCCAAATGGAAACCAACCACAGTGTTGTCTACTTGTAAGTATATTGAGAAATGTTTATGAGGTGTGATAGCAATAAGGCAGAGTTAGGTGGAATTCCTCAAATCCCAGCTGAGTAAAAAATAACAGGGAACAGGTTTCTAGAGAAGCTCACTAGATCCCCATAGCTATTCAATATAATATTCTTTGTGGTATTAAGATTTTAATGTGAATGAGACTGATATAGCTGTTGAACTGCTCTTCAGATGAACCCATCAAACTGATGGGTGATGCTCTCCCTGGTATGACGACTGCAATAATTAGAAGCCGAAAAATATATCTTTTTTCAAGGGTCAATAACTGCCACAAACAGAAGACTGTGGGGCAGCCACTTTGATAAGCTGAAGATAAGTAAATGAGGTTATCTTACTAAGAGACCCAGGATTTCAATAATTATTGTCTGTAAAGTCAGTTATACTCTAAGTTGTTGAAGAGTAGAAGTTGTTCAATGAATGATAGCATAATTAAATTAGTTAGTATATAAAGTCAATCAATGAAATGAATCAATATGTTGAAAATTTGTTTGCTATTTTGGTTTAATCGTTTTCTTTCTTTTTTTCATTTTGACACAGCTTGAGGCATAATTTCATTGAGACTAAAATCAAAATGGTATTGCAAAAGTTCCACCAGTATTTCTCTGATGTTCTAGATATCAGCATTTCCTTGGGAAATGGGGTCTGACGGTTTTGATTGCCCTTTGCAGTGAATGACTCTGGCCTTT
Organism: Leontopithecus rosalia; assembly: GCA_028533165.1. NCBI lineage: Eukaryota > Metazoa > Chordata > Mammalia > Primates > Cebidae > Leontopithecus > Leontopithecus rosalia. The sequence continues at coordinate 50,394,230 of CM052652.1, forward strand.
GCTGGAAGGAGAGTGGCCTTAAGAAAGGCTTTTATTAAGGGGGAATTGATAATATAGGATCCTTGTGTGGTGAGAAAATCTCTTTCTGCCCATATGGCAGCATGATAAATAGATTTGAGATCAGCCTGAAACACATAAAAGAGGATGTCTCTGCAAATTTATATATATATATATATTTTGTAGAGCCAGCAGAGGGTTTATTTTTTGTTGTGGTAAAATGTACATAAAAGTTACCATTTTAAAGTGTACATGCATTTAGTACATTTGCAGTGTGCAACCATCACTGTTGTCTAGTTCCAGAACATACTTTTTTCTTTTTTTTTGAGACAGTGTTTCGCTCTCATTACCCAGGCTGGAGTGCAATGGTGCGATCTTGGCTCACCACAACCTGGGCCGCCTGGGTTCCAGAACATTTTTATCAGACGTGAACCCTGTCCCCATTAAGTGATCATTCCCATTTCCCGCTGCTACCCAGCCCCTAGCAACTATTAGAGTACACTCTTATCTCTTTGAACTTTTGCCTATCTTAGATATTTCATATAAATTGAATCATAATTTGTGATCTTTTGTTTTTGGCTTCTTTTACTTGGCATAATGTTCAAGGTTCATCCCTGTTGTAGCATCTATCTGTACTTCGTTCCTTTTTATAGCTGAATATAATATTCCATTCTCTGGATATGTGACATTTTCTTTTTTTTTAATTTTTTTATTGCGTTTTAGGTTTTGGGGTACATGTGCAGAACATGTAAGATAGTTGCATAGGTACACACGTGGCAGTGTGTTTTGCTGCCTTCTGCCCCTTCGCCCACATTTGGCATTTCTCCCCATGCTATCCCTCCCCCGCTTCCCCCCGCCGCTGTCCCTCCCCTATATCCCCCAATAGACCCCAGTATGTATTTATATTTTTTAATTAGCTTAGAGTAATGACCCAGGTCTGTAGTCCTAGCTATGTGGGAAGCTGAGGGAGGAGGATCACTTGAATTCAGGAATTTGAGGCTGCAGTGAGCTGCACTCCAGCCTGGGCAACAAAGTGAGACTCTGTCTCTTAAAAAATATTGTTTTAATGGTTTATTATATAAAATAATTGCTACGATGAAAAAACAAAAACCAAATAGGCAAACTAGGGAAGGGCATCTGTGTGATAGAATAGCCAGATGGTGTTACTGAGAACTTTGTATTTTAATAAAGACTGGGCTGAAATGAGAGAATACCTATGTGCATATCTGGTGGAACAGCATCCTAGAGATAATAATGTCAAGTGCAGAGGACTTGAGGAAGCGTGTTTTTCATGAGAGGGGAATCGAAATGAGGGTAGGGTAGCTGGGGAAGAGGCAGAGAAGAAAGGCACAGGTACCAGTATTTCTCCATCTCTTGTCCCTACTTTCCTGTTGCCTTCATTTTCAGGTAGATTTCTGCAGAGATTGCCATCACCAACAGTCTCATGTCCAATTTGATGATTAATTAAGTAGAAACAAAAATGTCCCCTTCCCAACATTTTTAGCAAAAGTTGGAGAATGGCTTCATTGGCTCAGCTCAGATTAAGTGCTGATTTTCAAATCAACGACAGTAGACTAGGGATGTTATTTCCCTAACTGGTCTGGACTGGGTCATGTGTCAACATCTATGACGTGAGAGTGACATTCGCCTTTCCCAAACTGAAAGCTGCAAATAGGAGTCAGTGGATTAACACCAGAAAATCAAGTTGCCATTTCTTAAAGTAAGAGGGATTGGAAACTAGTCTGACCCAAACAGCAGATGTAAACTGCATGCTGCTAGTTTTAAATATTCTCTAGTGTGCAAATGAGATAGTTAGCCAAAAAGCCATTGAATGCATTTTATAATCTTGATTTTTCCAATAAGAGGAAAAGATAATAAACAAGAAAATGGGTAAATAAATGCAGATCTAAATTATTACCTAGTTATACATATGTGTGTTCATCTATAGGTCAAAATGACAAAAGCAAAAGTTACTGTGTTAATAAGTTTATTTTTGTTGAGAAAAGATAGCTTATATATAAAATATGTATGACATTGTTCTCAAGCTTAATTTATGCAGATGTGGGCTCTTGATTATGAATAGATTCTAATATAGATTGTATTTGGGCTCTAATCTTCATAATATCTTCTATCACTGCAATTGAATATGCAAAGAGTATAAATGAGATACTAAGTGCTGCAGGACTGAGAACAAGTCAGTGCATTGAATGCTAAAGCAGAGCTGAAATTGTGAAGAGGTTTCATCAGTTATGCTTATTGTCAGGTTTTCATTTTATTAGAACTGCTCAAAATATCTTAGATATTCCAGAATATTTAAATGTCTGAAAAATGTCAGCCAATTGCAACACACTTGCACTGTAACACTTGCTAAAATCAAGACAAATTAAAATCACAACAGCTTTGGCATTATATCATGTATTTCTGATTCAACTGCTCTCCTCTCTTTTGTAATAGATGTTCTTTCTCACTAGAAAGTGTCCTTTTAGGCAGGAGTTTAAAACTGTATTGATACAAATGGCACACAATAACAGGAATATGAAAACTAAAAGTAGATTGCACTGGTTTTCCTCCTTCATTCTTTTATCAACAATTATTTAAATGCCATAACACAAGGGGTTCTTTATTCAAAACTTACTTGTGCTCCAAAGATAGGGTATACATAAGTTTGCATTGTAAACATTTAATCACTTATAAATCATTTATTACTGGCACGCAAGTGTTCGGATTTACCAACAATTATATTAATATGAATTTGTTGAATGCTTAATTTCTGCCAGATATTATTCTAGGCACCGGGGATATAGCAATAAATTAACAGACAAAAGGATTTGAACACTTAGAGCTTCCACCCTGCTGGAGTAAGATGGTGAACATATAAATAAAACAAATAATATCTCAGTAAAAAAAATCAAACAATCTAGAAAATACAACATTTTTTATAAAATAAACACAAGAATAAAATATGCACTGTTAAATATGAGGCTACAAATATGAACCACAGTGGAGACCTAAGTAAGTTTACCTTGACCTTTGTGTTGCTAGGATTACTTAAATATGAAAAGGTACTCTTGAATCATTAAAGCCTGCTCACACGTTTTTGAGAACAATTTTCTTTTTATTTTTTCTCAATATTTTTATGTCTATGTTCTTTAGAATATCTTTTATGAGCTGCATGACGTGAATATGTTTTTCACTAAACATATCATGATCAATGCTGGCTTTTAGCCAGGGAGCTTAGCTTGTTTATATTTATCAGTCATGAATACATTTAAATTGTTTTTTATCATTTGTATCCTGTGCTTCACCAACCCTAATTTTTCTATTTTAATTTTTTGTGTCTTTAAGGAGTCACTTTTATAAAATTTCATTTTTCCCATCTAATGATATGAAGAATATATACTTTATTTCTCTTATTTTAGTGTTATTCTTAAAAATTAGATGAACATAATTAAAAGTTTATTTCTTCTGGCACAGTTGAAAGAACTTAAAACACATTATGCCTGATTCTTCACTTTCTGGATTACATTATTGTTGCCTGATGTTCCCATCCTGCCTTGGGTTTTCTCCTATCAACAAAATTCACAATATTATATTTATATTGTTAGTGTTTGCTTGGATGCACTTATATATTTATCAATGTATTTGCCTCTCATTACTAATTACATCTCAGCTTTCCTCTGTTTTCTTGTTTGTTTCCTCAGAGAATCTGTTGAAAAGTTTGTTTATGAACATCTGTTGGTGGTAAAATTTTCACTTTATTTTAGCCAGAAAATGTCTTTATCTCAATATCTTATAGTACGATGGAATAACTGCTTACATAATTGTGGCGTAACAGTAATTTTCTCTCAGTGTCTTGAAGATAGCATCACACTGTCTTCTGGCTTCTGTAAAAATTACCCAACAGTCAAATTATCTTCTTTTTCAGATAGTCTGTTTTCTCTAATGGACTGTAGGATAATTTTGCCTTTGTCATTAAGCCAAGCTCTAACATGCCTACATGTGGTTTTATTTATTCTACTTAAGTTTGCTATATATTTTGAATCAGAAGAATCATGCCTTTAGATAATTGTAAAAAATTCTTAAAAAATATTTTAGATACTCCTTTTGCCCACTTTCTACATTTTCTTCTTCTGAATTCTGAATAGACTTATAATTTGTCCTTTATATCTTTTAGCATTACTTTTACATTTTATATGCTTCTTCACTGGGTTTAGCATTATTAATAATTTCTTCACATTCATCTTCCAGTTCAATAATTCTCTTTTTGCTGTATCTAATCTGCTTATTTAATAATGTGCACAATTTCTTAATTCCAGTGAATATAACCTTCATGGTAAGAATTTTTATTTATATATATTTCCTTTCTAAATCCTGACTATTCTCATTTTATAATTATGTTTTTGAATTACCTTTTATGTCTTTAATTATGGCAAAATTATTTTTTTTGTTCTGGATCTCTTTTTTTTTGTCTCTGAGGACACTTGTGAGGCTTTGTGTCTTTTTTTTAGATGTTTGATTATGAACTTATTTTTGGAGGTGGGAGCCACATGGTTTCTATGGGAAACCTACTTGAGTTATAAGTTATAGAGATGACCTTTTAGAGGGTATTTGTGTTTGTTATTGCAATACTGTTAGTACCATGTGGCCATTTCTCAGTTTGATGCCATGATCTTTTAGAGAGAGTACATGAAAACACAAACTCTAGTAGTAGTTACATCATTTGAGATCTTACATTTAAGTTTTTAATCCATATGAGTTTGACTTTTGTATATGGTGAGAGATAGGGGTCTAATTTCATTCTTCTGTACGTGGATATACAGTTTTTCCAGCACCATTTATTTAAGACTGTCTATTCCCCAATGTATGTTCAGTCATCTTTTTGAAAATGAGATCATTGAAGCCAGGCGTGGTGGCTCATGCCTGTAATCCAAGCACTTTGGAGGCCAAGGCGGGCGGATCACCTGAGGTCGGGAGTTCAAGTTCAAGAAAATGAGATCATCATACATATATGAATTAGTTTCTGAGTTCTCTATTCTGTTCCATTAGTTTATGTCTGTTTTCATGACAGTACCATGGTGTCTTGGTTACTATAGCTCTGTAGTATAATTTGAAGAGAGATAATGTGAATCCTCCAGATTTGTTATTTTGGCTTAGGAGAGCTTTGGCTCTTCTGTATCATTTTTTTTTTTGGCGGGGTGAAGGGAGGAAGGCAGGAAGGGAAGAAAGGAGGAAGGGAGGGAGGAAGAAAGGGATGAAGGAAGTAAGGAAGAGAGGGAGGGAGGGAGGGAAGGAAAGGAAGGAAATCAAGCAATGAGAGAGATATTGCCGACCTGGATCTAGAGGTTTACAAGTTGATTTCATTTTTTTTTTCTTTTTTTGAGAGAAGGAAAGAAAAAGGAGTAAAGGAGAGGAAGAGAAAGAGGGAGGGTGAACGGAAATATTGCTTTATTCTGAAAAAAAATGGGTATTAATAATGGCCAATCAATGTTTCATTTAAACCTATGAGTAGGTGTGATGTGGTATTGACAAGAATGTATATTTTGTGTATTTGAAGTGGAGAGCTCTATAAATATTTATTAAGTTTACTTGTTCCAGATCTGAGTTTGAGTCCTTGTTATCCTTATTAATTTTCTGTCTCTATGTATCTGGGTGTTAGGATCATTGGCTCTTCTGTATCTTTCGTGGTTCTAGATAAATTTTAGGGTTTTGTTTTTTCTATTTCTGTGAAACATGTCATTGGTATTTTGATAGAGATTTCATTGAATCTGTAGACTGCTTTGGGTACTATGGACATTTTAACAATATTAATTCTTTTAATCCATGAACATGAAGTATCTTTCTAATTTTATAACTCTTCAATTTATTTCATCAGTGTTTTACATGCTTCATTATAGAGATCTTTCACTTCTTTGCTTAAGTTAACTCCTAGGTACTTATTTGTGGCTACTGTAAATGAGACTACATTTTTTTATTTCATTTTCAGATCATCCAGTGTTGGCATATGGAAATGTTACTGATTTTTGAATGGTGATTTTGTATTCCACAATTTTGCTGAATGTGTTTATCAGTTTTAATATTTTTTGGTAGAATCTTTAGGTTTCTGCAAATATAAGATCATATCATCTGGAAACAAGGATAATTTGACTTCTTCATTTCCTATTTGGATTCTCTTTATTTCTTTCTCATCTGATTGCTCTAGCCAAGGCTTCCAGTACTGTGTGGAATAACAAGGTTAAAGTGGGCATCATTGTCATGTTCTAGATATTAAAGACTTTTAGTTTTGTTTTATTTGGCATGATACTAGCTGTGGGTATTATATTTGGCTTTTATTATGATAAAGTATGTACTTTATGTGCACAGTTTTTTGAAGATTTTCATCATGAAGAAATGTCGAATTATAAGAAATGGGTTTTTTCAGCACCAATTGGAATGATCATATGGTTCTTGTCCTGTATTCTTTTGATATGATGTATCATATTGATTGGTTTGCATATTTTGAACCATCCTTGCATCACCAGGATAAATCCCACTTGGTCATAATGAATTATTATTTTAGTGTGTTGTTGAATTAGGTTTGGTTGAATTAGGTTGAGGATGTTTGCATCATTATTAATCAGGGATGTTGGCCTCTTGTTTTCTTTTCATAATGTACCTTTGGTTTTGCCTTTTTCTGGTTTTTGGTAACACTGGTCTCATAGAATGGGAGTAGAAATATTCCCTCCTCCTCTGGTTTTTGGTATAGTTTGAGTAGTACTGGTATTATTTCTTCTTTAAATATTTTGTAGAATTCAGCAGTGAAGTATTCAGGTTCTAGGATTTCCTTTATTGAGATACTTTTAAATTATGTTCTAATTTAATCTTAGTAGTTTTTATGTGGGGACTTATTCATTTCCTTTAGATTTTCCAATTTATTGCCATACATTTGCTCAGAGTGGCCATTAATGATCCTTTGAATTTCTTTAGTATCACTTGTAATATCTTTTTCTTAATCTCTAATTTTATTTATTTGGGCCTTCTCTCTGTTTTTCTTAGCTAGGCTGGCTAAAAGTTTGCCAATTTTTTTTTAATCTTTTCAGAAAACCAGATTTTCATTTATCTGATCTTTTATATGTTTTCTTCATTTCAAATTCATTTATTTGTGCTCTAATCTTTATTTTTTCTTTTATTCTACTGATTTGGGATATAGTTTGCTCTTCTTTTTCTAATTCTTTTTTTTCTTTAGGCAGAGTCTTGCTCTCTGTCAGGCTGGAGTGCAGTGGCCCGATCTTAGCTCACTGCAACCTCCACCTCCTGGGTTCAAGTGACTCTTCTGCCTCAGCCTTCAGAGTAGTTGGGACTACAGGAATGCACCACTATGCCTGGCTAATTTTGTATTTTTAGTAGAAACAGGGTTTCACCATATTGGAAAGGCTGGTCTTGAACTTCAGATCTTGTGGTCCTCCCGCCTCAGCCTCCCACACATAAGCCACCATGCCCAACCTCTAATTCTTTAAGATGCATCAGTAGGCAATTTATTTGATGCTTTTCTTCTTTTTTGGCATAGGCAGTTATAGCTGTAAATTCCTCTCTTAGTACTGCTTTCACAGTATCACATTGGTTTTCATATGTTGTATTTCCATTATCATTTGTTTCATTTGACATTTGTAAAATATTTTTCTTAATTTCTTCAAGGACTCATTGGTCAATCAGAAGTATATTCTCTAATTTCTGTGTGTTAGTATATTTTCCAAAATTTCTCTACAAGAAAAAATTGAGAAAGCTCTCCAGACCATTGGTATGGGCAAAGATTGATTGAATAGTACTCCACAAGCACAGGCAACCAAAGCAAGAAATGAACAAATGGGAAGATAATCAAGATAGAAGGCAAAGGAAACAATCGATAAAGTGCAGAGATAAGTCATAGAATATGAAAATATATTTGCAGACTACCTCTCTGACAAGGTATTACTAACCAGAATATATAAGAGGCTCAAACAACTGTATAGTAAATATCTCAAAATCTGAATAAAATATGGCCTAATTAATAGGACACTTCTAAAAGAAGACACACAAATACATACATGAAAAAACTGTTCAAAATTGTTGATCATCAGAAAAATGCAAATCCAAGGTATAATGAGATATTATCTCATCCCAGTTAAAATGGCTTTTATCCAAAGTACAGGCAATACCAAATGCTAGAGAGGACATGTTAAAAAGAGAACCCTGAATAATATTGATGGAAATATAAATTAGTATAACCACTACGGTGAAGAGTTTAAAGTTTCCCCCAAAAGCTAAAAATAGAGCTACCTTAAGATCCAGCAATCTCATAGCTAAGCATATACCCAAAAGAAAGGAAAATAGTAGATCAAAGAGATACTTGCACTCCCATGTTTATTGCAGCACTATTCACAGTAACCAAAATTTGTAAGAAATCTATGTATCCACCACCATGTGAGTGGGTAAAGAAACATGTTCATATACACAATGGAGTACGATTGAGACACAAGAAAGACTGAGAGCCTGTCATTTGTGACAAGATGGATGAAACTTAGGTCATTCTGTCAAGTAAAATAAGCCAGGTTTAGAAAGACAAACTGCACATGTTCTCACTGATTTGAGGGTGCTAAAAATTAAAACAATTGATCTTATAGAAAGTAGAAGGGTGGTAACTAGAGGCTCAGAATGGTAGGGGTGGTTAGTGGAGAAGTGGAAATGTTCATGGTTACAAAGTAGTTAGAAAGAGTGAATAAGAACTCTTATTTTATAGTACAACACAGGGACTATTTTCAATAATAATCTAAGTGTGCATTCAAAAATAACTAAAATAACATGATTGGATTGTTGATCACACAAAAGATAAATGCTTTAGGAGATGGATACCCCCTTATCATGATGTGATTACTACACGTTGCATGTCTGTATCAAAGTATCTCATGTACCCCATGAATATGCTATACCTGCTGTGTACCTGCCATTTTAATTTAAAAGTTAAAAAAAGAACACCCAGACTCTACATAAGAACAGGGATGTGACTTAGATTTACAGGTGACATATTTTTACTATCGACAGTCAGGCTGAGACAGTCAAATTTCCTCATGTCTCTTTGCTGTCAAGTAGATACTTCTAATGTACATCTTTTTAAATATTCATAGGTCCCATCTTTATATACAGGTGTTGATTCCAGTGTACACCTGTGCAGTTACATGAATTCATCTCTTGACATCCAGTTACTACTAAAACCAAGCACTTTGTTGGGATAGCACAATGTTGCAAGGTCAACTATAGTATCATTAGCTTATTTCTATATATATTTTTACTCATTCTTTTCTATGTTTTCTGAATTCTTTTTTTTTTGAGTCTATGCAATTAACAGATCATTTGCTAGATTTCACCCAGCAATTTTAGATGTTTAATAACTGGACATAACTCATGATACTTATTTGTTTATATTGTACCAGCATATAAAATGAAGGGATCGTTATACTCACAGGTCCTAGAGACATGAGGCATGACACTCCATGTAGGACTACATGGGAAAGACACTAGGGCAATCAACAGGCAGAAGACAGGAGCAAGGGGACGGTTTAGGCTACTGCCTTTACTGGAGTTTCCATGGGACAGGCAAGGCAGGGCAGAATGAATAGTTTAAGACTGGCTAGTTTGAATAATTTGGGTAGGTTTTCATCTATAGGGGTGGTGTCTAGTTGCCTGCTACCTGGCTCTGGATGATGTAGGCAGAGGAATGTTGTCTTCTGGGGTGTATGGGTCAGATAGAGGATATGTGACTCTGGCTTGGTTACTTTGCATATCAAAGACTTGCTCAGGATGAGCTCTTTGTTATCTAAGAATTGGCTAGATCTGGGAACAGTAATCTCTTTCAGTGAAAACGGGTTTTTAAGGTGTCAAAACATCATAATACACAGAAAATTCATAAATTTTTACAACACAACATACAAGCTGATAAGGCCAACACAGGCTGACAGGACTCTTTCTTGGTAAGAAAGTGTCCCAGTTCCAAAGCCTATTCTTACACAGCAGAGAGGGTGTCCAAAGAATGCATATGTGAGACTGCCTTCCCCAACTAGAATTTTGATAAATAATATGATGGGAATTTGCTACAGGAATGGACATTATTAGCAAGATTTAATAGGTAACTAACATTTACTTCTGTGCTTCAGCTTTCCTTATCTGTAAAGTGGGGCTGATTTAGTATGCATCACATGACACTGCTTCAAAGATCAAGTGGGGTAACGTATGGGGAGTACTGAGAATGTTGCCATGTACATATTGAATACTGAATTAGTACTATTATTGTTACTATATCACATATTACATGTGCTACACATGTTAAGTATGTAATTACATGTTATATTTCTTATATTAAAGTATATTGCATATATTATATATAACATCAGGAATATATTAATATATGTAATATATACAGTATAAATTAAAATATATTAACATGTATTTTAATATTACATTTATTACATATAATTCTATATAATTTATAATTGTATTATATGTTATATTTTATTGATATTAGTATAATATAGTGTGATATTTTATTATTATATATTTGGTGGTAATTCAAGGAATCTTCTTCTCTGATTAGATTTTGCTATAAAATATAATTATTTGTTTACTAGCTGAATATTTTCTATTGCTGTGTAGCAAACACACCCTTTTCTCTACCCGCATGAACAACAGAACAACAATTTTATTATAATCCCTTTCTTTATTATTTACTCAAAGAAGTTGAAAACTTGTGCCCACTCAAAAGCCTGTACATGAATGTTTATAGCATTTTTATTTATGATTAACACATATTGGAAGCAACCAAGAGGTTCTTCAGTGGGTGAATAGATAAGAAACCTGTGGCATATCCAGACAATGAAAAATAATTTAGTGCTAAAAGAAAAGAACTGTGAAGTCATGAAAAAAAATGGAAGGAAATTGAAATGCATATTACTAAGTAAAATAAGTCAATCTGTAAAGGTTACAACATGTATGATTTCAACCACATGACATCCTGGAAAAGTAAAAACTATAGAGACAATAAGAAGTTAGATAATTACTGGGGGTTACCAGAGAGGAAAGGGTGTATGCATAAGAGGATCACAGAGGACTTTTAGGGCAGTGGAACTAGTTTGTATGATACTGTAATGGTGGATAAATATCATTATATATTTCTTCAGACCTATGAAATATACAACCCCAAGAGTGAACCCTAATGTAAACTATGGTCTTTGGGTGATAAGGATGTGTAAATATAGGTCCAACAACTGTAACAAATTTACCACCCTGGAGGGGGATTTTGATAATCAGGGAGCCTATCTATGGGCGAGGGAGATAAATGGGAAATCTTCGTACCTTCCTCTTAATTTTGCTATGAATTTAAAAGTATTAAAAACATAATCTACAAATTGAGAAAAGTGACAGAGAAATGATTGTAAGAATAACAAATATATTAGTAATTATTCTCAAGTTTCTGTCTAGAATAACTGGATGAATAATGCTACTACTCAGTGATATAAGAAATCCTTGGAATAAACCAAGTTTTGATGGTAAAAATCTGAGTTTGATTTTGGATATGTCAAGTTAAAGGGGTCATAAATCATTTGAGATGAGATGCTAAGTGGACATTTTGAAATACAGGCCTAAAATGTCAGAAGATAAGTCTGAATAAAGAACAGAATTTTGTCATCCATATATGAATATTAATGGTTAAAATTGACATAGATAAAATTTATTTGAAAAAGAACATAGAGAAAAGCAGATTTCCATGGCATGACAGTGAGAATGAGTCCTGCCTGAAGCATTTCAACACTCAATTGCCAGGTGAACAAGTACAAATCACTCCATGATGGAGGGACCTGAGATATTAGAGGGAACCAAAGAGAATTTTATATTACAGAGGCAGGGAGAGAGACATTTTTCATCACTCCTTGTAAGAAAACATTTCAGCAAAAGAGGAGGTACAATTTGGATAGAAAAATAGCTATTTATTTTAATGTGATGAAAGCGATTGGTGAATTAAACTGAGCAGTTCTGATAGATGCAAATTGAAGAGAATTGAGGTTGGAGAAGTAAGAGATCACACTCTAAGCTCCTTAAATGATTTTGAAATATTTAACTTTGGATTAAGTAAATACGGAAATATCTGAAAAATGTGTGGGTTTAACTGAGGGTTTTAATTCATTTTTGATGAGATAAGTGAGACTATTTTAAAGCTAATTGAGTTAAGAGAGTGCATAATTATGTAAGAGAAATCATGTACGTTTTCTGGAAAAGTGAGAAAAGCCTGGCACATTGTGAGTGCCGAATAAACTTTATTCATCATCATTGCCATCATTATTGTTACCATAACATAGGAGCATCTATGGATAGAAGCTTCCTTTTGCAAGATGAAAGCATGAGGATGGGTACAGATGTAGATACTATGCAGATGGAGTTTTCCAGTCAGATGGTTTCTATTTTCTGTGTACATTTGGATGCAAGCTAGATGTAAATATTTAGGGAATCATGAAAACATTTTTTTCATGCATTGGTTCAGTAGACATTTATTGGGCATCTGCTGTATGTCAAGCATTAGCCACTAGGGATATCATGATTTATAAAACCAGATGTCTAGTAAAGGTTGATAAACATTCATCAAATCAAATTCACTTCTAATTATGATACATGTTTGTGAGGAAAGTATATTCACTGCTATGAATGCATGTAATGAAAGACCTAACACAATGAAAGAGGTTGGTGAAGCCTTCCTTAGTATGCAACATTTGAATTGAGGTAAAAGTAGGAGGTAGTAAAATGGAAAGCATTACTCATATCAATAATATTTTTATTTCAACAAATACATACTAAGCACCTGTGCCAGATACATTGTTAGGCATTGTGAATCAAGTAAAAAACTAAATAAAATGAAAATGACACTTTACAGTACAGTACACAGACTACACTGCTATTTCCTCTCTTTGGAATGCTTTTCTGCTGAGTATCTGCATGGCTGATTCCTTCACTTCCTTCAGACTTTCATACAGATATCACTCTTTTAAATAAGCCTTTTGTACGCATTCTGAGGCTTCCTATCCCTCACCCCTCCTTTATTTACTCACTTTTTTTATTGCATTTTAGGTTTGAGGGTACATGTGCAGAACATGCAAGATAGTTGCATAGGTACACACATGGCAGTGTGATTTGCTGCCTTCCCCCCCTTCACCCACATCTGGAATTTCTCCCCATGCTATCCCTCCCCAACCCCCCCCGATGTCCTCCCCTATTCTCCCCAATAAACCCCAGTGTGTAGTGCTCCCTTCCCTGTGTCCATGTGTTCTCATTGTTTATCACCCGCCTGTGAGTGAGAATATGCGGTATTTCATTTTCTGTTCTTGGGTCAGTTTGCTGAGAATGATGTTCTCCAGACTCATCCATGTCCCTGCAAAGGACACAAACTCATCATTTTTTATTGCTGCATAATATTCCATGGTGTATATGTGCCACATTTTCCCACTCACATTTAACTCTCACCGTATTTTACATCTCTGCCTTGTTTATTGCATGTCGCCCTTTTTATAATGAAAGACTCATGTGGATAGGAATTTTTGTCTGTTTTACTCACAATTATATCCCTGATATCTGCAACAGTGGTAGACAGAGGTAGCACTCCATAGATATTAATTGAGTGAATAAAGTAATTATGAATACCTTGAATGTTATAAAAGAAATTATAGTGCTAAATGGTAGAACCAATGCAAAGAATATCTTTACATGTAATCTTCATTTCAATTGTTACTGCTATGATACTACATTAGAATATCATTAGTACTCATCAAAGTGTCTACTCTACTAAAAATTTGCCTTAGAGTCCCTGGGCTGCTTCACGGCATTTCCTAAGTGCTTTAAAGGCAGCAATTTAATTAAAAGGGACAACACATAATGAACATTCATATCCAAAGATTATAAATCAAACCTAAACCATAGTTTTATTATAATTCTATCTGTGCATCTTCATAAAACACCCTAGCATTGAAGAGAAAAGTAATAGACTTCCCAAAGTAAGAGCTGTCTTGTTGATCCTTAGTAAATTATCACCTATAATTTCTTGTAAGTTATAGCATATTGCCCAAATAATCTCGTTTCGTAGCAGAAAAACCTCTGAATTTTTCATGGCAGGATTTCTCGCCTTTGTTCTATGGCTACCATACTCTGCTCTACAAACTTTTGTATTGCACATCTTTTGATTATTCCTACGGGATTTATTTTGTATTTATTTATTTATTTATTTTGAGGCATGATCTCACTCTGTCACCCAGGCTGGAGTGCAGTGACATGATCACAGCTCACGGCAGTTTCAATCTCCTGGGCTCAAGCAATCCTCCCACCTTACCCTCTTGAGTGGCTAAGACCACAGGCGAATGATGCCATGCCTGATCAATTTTTTTTTTTTGGTAGAGACAGGGTTTCACTATGTTGCCCAGGCAAGTCTCCAACTCTTGAGCTTGAGTGATCTGCCTATCTCGGCCTCCCAAAGTGTTGGTATTACAGGCATGGGCCACAGCACCTGGCCAATTTTGTTTTTAAATAAAATACTTAGGTTACAAATAATTTAAAAACAAGACTGCTTTCAATATGTGAAATAAATTAAGGACTCTTTTCATTTTCCCTAAAACACAACAGTTACTCTATAGTTCAGGTCTAATGCCACATTATTTCTAACCCCTTGACCTTCCCTGTCTATGAGTAAAATTATGCAATTACTTTTTGTTTCCAATTACTTTTTTACTGAGTCTTTTTTTCCTTGAAGTTTTATGTCAAACATGTATTTTTCAAAGGCATTTTCAAAAGGGTGCTACTTATTATCTTGCTCAAATTCCTTTGTATAACAATAATATTAATATGTCTTTATTCAATTTATACCAGGAAATATCTGTGATGCTTCTAATATGAATAAGGGGAAAAAAGAAACACTGGTGTTTCTTCCTACTTTCATACAAAAGCCACACAGTTCCGCAGGAGACACTAGCTGAGTGTTCTCTAATTCCATTCTGACATTATCTACCTGGAGACAGCGTTAGATCCCACAGGTTCAGGGCTCCATTCTACAAGACTCCCCCAACTTCAGATGCCAGTTTCAAGTAGTAGGTCATCACCTATACTTATTACTAACTGGTCATAAACTGGGGGTTCCCGTGATTTTCTCCTCAGGTTTGATTAATTTGCTAGAATGGCTCAGAGAACATAGGGAAACGTTTTCCGTATATTTACTTATTTAGTATAAAGGATATTACAAATGATACAAGTGAAAAACTAAGTGAAGGGATGCATAGGATTATGTATGTGGTATGCTCTCTGTAGGTGTGCCACCTTCCAGAAACCTTCACATTTAGCAATCCAGAAGTTCCCAAGCCCAGTCCTTTTGGGTTTTTTATGGAGGCTGTTTTGTAGGCATGGATGATTAAATCATTGGCCATCAATGAGTATCTCAAACTTCAGCCCCTCTTTCTTCCTCAGAGGGTAAGGTGGGGCTAAAAGTCCCAGTCCTCTAATCACAGGGTTGGTTTTCCTGGCAACCAACCTTTATTCTGAGGCAATCCAGGCATTTAGCAAGGGTCACCTCATTAGATCAAAAGGGGCTATCACCCAGGAAATTTCAAGGAATTTAGGAGCTCTGTGTCAGATGCTCATATTACTCAGGAAATTACAAAGTTCTTAGGAGGCCTGGGTCAGAAACCAGGGGGTGATAAATAATATATTTCTTTTTATATCACAAAATCACAGCTTTCATTTATTAGGCAATGAAAGCCAGGTGATTTTCTCAAGTTTCCTTTTGACCTCCGCCTTTGGGAATCCCAGGCCTACATTCATCTCACATACAGCAATAGTTGCACATTTGCTTTAATTCAATAGTGTTCTCCTGTATATTTTTGAAATTTCCTTGTTCATTTTATTCTTATGCACATTTTGTCAATTCTTATGAATTCTGAGAACTTTACATATATGACCTTATTAAATCCTCAAAAGAGCCATGTAAGAAACACATTATCCATATTCACCATAAGAACACATAAGTACAGATGTAATGAAAACACATATAAATAAAACTGTGTGCATCTGTGTGTGCACGTGCATATATGGCCATGTGTGAGTGCATGTGTGTTTGCATGTTAAGGTATTGCCAGTGACATTTATCTATAAATTCTAGGAAGTGCAAATAAAAATAAAATTAAAGGGATACTTTCCAATTTCACAAGAAATAACCCACTAATTTGATAATGCACTGCTATCTTTAAGTAAGCTCTTGTTCATGATGTTAATATATGTATAAATCTCCTTAAAAAGTGACTTACAAAGTGACACGTTTTTATTTTTAGGTTGTTTCAACTCTATCAGAGACAAACCTAAATTTTTCATTTTAAGTTGATTCAACTCTGTCAGAGGTAGTCCTAAAGTTTTTTATTCAGAATGTCTTTTGTATACTAATTCTTTATTTGAATTACAGCATAGTATAACTTCTATTTTATATTACTCTCTCTCATTCTTTTTTTTGTTCTCCTCCAGTATTCATATTATTAAAATGCAGTCACCCAGTCTCAGACTTGTACTATCATCCTGAATATATAAGCTTCAATCATTCTGGCATTTTCATTTATTCAAATTACATACTCAATTGTAATTGATTCCCTGTTCCCTTCATTTACTCAGAGCTAGAAATTTCTTTAAAATACAGATTTTATGATACATCTCCACCTCCTTGTTACATTTTTTTAATACACTAAAGCCCCAAGATGCAATTAAATAATTTGGGCAGAAGCTGAATAGTCCCCATGTGTAAGTCTTATTTGGAGTTCTGTGAAGCATTTTAAGCCAAGAGATTTCCTAAAAGCTGTTTCCTTTGCTTTAATTTCAATGGTATTATTAAGAATGGAAGAGGAAGAATTAATTACTTGTGTTTGCTGTTTCCTTTGTATTCAATAATCTGAAGAGAGGAAATGGTAGTAATTAACATTCTTTTTAGATAGTCATGTGTAAAAAAGTGAAAACTGTGCATTTTTTCAATAGTACAGAACTTAGTGTTTCAGAGGAAAAGGGAATGGGGTGAGATTTTTCTAGAAATAAGCAGTTGTATTTGAATATCAGTTTACTGTGTGACACTGGTTAACTTCTCAATGTCTGTAATTTATTAATCTTGTTCCTGAGTGTGTGTATTTCGCGAGAAATATAGTAAAATAAGGCCTGGCTTTAGAACTCCCTTTCAGTCATCATGCTTCAGTTCCAAAATCTGTGCAATATGCCTGCTTTCTAAAGTATTTCTCATTGGTCCCTTCTTTTGGCAATCCTACTGGTTTAAAACATCTGCTTCAAGCATTCTTAAAATCCTTACCTTTATTTATCCATCTGCTTTTCTCCCTATGTACCTATCTATGCATTCACTCTAATAGAGTATCTACAAGGTACCTGTTATAAATAGAAACATAGATTTGATACATATCTGAGTTAGGTCAATATTATCTCATTACAGAAGCACAGAAAAGCAAAAATAGCTGCCATTTGAACAGTGTCTGTGTGCCAGGTTCTGAACTAGGTATTATATATGCCATCTTTTTTAATTCTCAGAAAATCTTGTAAATGCTGTTATTTTCATCACTAACACAAATTCTAAGTCTGTAAGATAAAAAGAGCTGTGGAGACTGATTGCAAAACCATTTGAATGCACTAAACACTGCTGAACTGTACACTTAAACCAATTAAAATTATGTGTATTTCATCACAATTAAAACTTTTTTAGGCTGGGTGCGGTGGCTCAAGCCTGTAATCCCAGCACTTTGGGAGGCCGAGGTGGGTGGATCACGAGGTCGAGAGATCAAGGAGACCAATCTGGTCAACATGGTAAAACCCCGTCTCTACTAAAAATACAAAAAATTAGATTGGCATGGTGGTGCGTGCCTGTAATCCCAGCTACTCGGGAGGCTGAGGCAGGAGAATTGCCTGAACCCAGGAGGCGGAGGTTGCGGTGAGCTGAGATCGCGCCATTGCACTCCAGCCTGAGTAACAAGAGTGAAACTCCGTCTCAAAAAAAAAAAAAGGTTTTAAACCCAAGAGAGTTTACAATTTAAGTATTTTCCCCAGTGTCACAACAAGTGTAAGATAATTGTATTAAAATTCAGGGGTGTTTTTCTTTGACCTTTTACAATTTTTATTTTTAAATTGGCAATCATTGTTTATATTCATGTGGTGCATAGTGATATTGCTCTCTCTATATATATAATGTAAAGAGGTAAGATCAGGGTAATTAACATCCACCATCTCAAATGTTTGTCATTTCTTTGTGTTGGCAATGTTTAATATTCTCCTTCTAGCAGCTGGAAACTCCATAATGTATTTCTGTTAATTATATTCATCCTACAGTGCTATAGAACACTAGAACTTATTTTCTAGTTGTAATTTTGTATCTTTTAACAAATCTCCCTATCTCTCCTTTTCCCCTACACTTGCCAGTCTCCAATATCCTGTGTTTTACTTTTTACTTCTATGAGATCAACTGTTTTTGAGCATACACGTATAAGTGGAAACCTGCAATATTTAACATTCTGGCCCTGGCTTATTTCACTTATCCCCTAGTTCCATCCATGTTGCTGCAAATGACAGGATGCTATTCTTTTTCATAGCTGAATAGTATTTCATTGTGTATTTGTACTACAGTTTATTTATTAACCAATTGTTGGACACAAAGTTTGATCCCATATTTTGACTATTGTGACTGTACTAGTACTGCAGTAAACATGGAGACACAGATGTTTCTTTGATATAATGATTTTCTTTCCTTTGGATAGAATCCCAGCATTGAGCTTGCTGGATCATATGGTAGTTCTGTTTGTAGATTTTTGAGGAACCTCCATACTATTCTCCACAGTAATTGTACTATAAATGGTTTCCTTCATCCTCAACAGCAATTGTTTTTGTCTTTTTTATAATAGTCATACTAACTGGGATGAGATTGCCATTTTGATCTGCACTTGTCTGATGATTAACATTGTTAAATATGTTTTTATATATTTTTGACCATTTTTGTGTCTTCTATTTAGAAATGTCTTTTCAGACAATTTATCCATTTATTAAATTGGACTGTTGTTTTTCTCTGTCTTTCTCTATCTTTTTTGTTGTTGTTGTTGTTCATATGGTTCAGTTTCTTGTACACCCTGGATATAAATTCCCTGTCAGGTTAGTCATTTGCAAATATTTTCTTCCATTCTTAGGTTGTCTTTTCTCTCTGTTAATTGTTTCTTTTGTTGTGCAGAAGCTTTCCCGTTGTTCTTAGAGTTTGATGGAAGCAATAAGACCTAGTATTCCATACATAAGTGAGGTAACTATACTTTATCATAATCTATTGTATATTTCAAAATAGCTAGAAAATAATTTAGATGTTTCAAGCATAAAAAAAGACAAATATTTAAGTGATGGATATCCCAAGTGCATTGATTTGATTTCTACAAATTATATGAGTATATTAAATTATCATACCTGCTCCCAAAATGTGTGTTTATTATGCATCAATAAAAAACAATGTAAAACTTCAGTTAGGTTTCTTTCCACTGTATTTTCCTTCCGAGTAACATTATTGACACAGAAGGGGCATTGGCACTACTTTGGATAAGTAATGGATAAAATTTTTGCACATTTTTTCCCTAGAATCACCACTTGGTATTAAAATTATTTCTGTACCAGCATCCTCTACAACATCCGAAATTTCCCAAAATCAGGGACTTGTCTTGTTCATCTTGCTGTTTAATACCTTAAGATTTTACTTGGAACACTGCAGTGTTTAACCATCCAATGTGAGCGACTCAGCGAGATCTTGGAGGACCTGAGGTTAGAGATAGGCCTTAGATTTCCATGAGGTACAGAAGACAGGGGAAGAAGAGGAAAAAGTCCAGTTGAAAGGAAGTTCTTGAAAACGATAATATGAACATGAGACAGCCACAGAATATATTAAAAGTCAAAATCTGTCACCTCACATGGAGAGTGCATTTAGATGGTTGTATGGTTTGGCTCTGTGTCCCCCCGCAAATCTCATGTCTAATTGTCTTGTCCAATTGTCATTCTACAGTGCTATAGATTATTACAACTTATTGTCTAGTTGTAAATTTGTATCCTTTAACAAATCTCTTTCTATCTCTCCTCTTCCCTTACAGTTTCCAGCCTCTAGTATTCTCTGTTGGGGGAGAGACCTGGTGGGTGGTGACTGAATTATGGGGGCAGATTTCACCCTTCATGTTCTCATAATGGTGACTGAATTCTCAGGAGATCTAGTTGTTTAAAAGTGTATAGTGTTTCCCTCTTTGCTGTTCTGCCATGTAAGGATTGTGCCTGCTTCTACTTTACCTTCTGACATGACTAGAAGTTTCCTGAGTTCTTCCCCGCCATGCTTCCTATACAGCCTGTGGAACTGTGAGCCAATTAAACCTCTTTTCTTTATAAATTACCCAGTCTCAGGTAGCTCTTTATAGCATTGTGACAATGGATGAATACTGCAAATTGGTACCACAGAAGTGGAACATTGCTATAAAAATACCTGAAAATGTGGAAGCACCTTTGGAACTGGGCAGAGGCTGGAAACCTTGGAGGGTTCCAAAGAAAAGAAGAGTATGTGGAAAAGTTTGGAACTTTGTAGAAACTTATTGAATGGTTTTGACCAAAATGCTGATAGTGATATAAACAGTGAAGTTCAGGCTGATGTGATCTCAGATGAAGATGAGAAATTTATTGGGGAACTGAAGTAAATACCACTCTTGCTCTGCTTTGGCAAACAGACTGTAGTTACTGTGTGAATGCTCTAGGAATTTGTAGAACTTTGAACTTGTGATAAAAGATTACAGTTATCTGGCAGAAGAAATTTCTAACCAGAAAATTGTTCAAGATGAGACCAGGCTACTTCTAAAAGCCTATACTCATTTGCATAAACAAAGAAATGACCTGAAAGTAAAACATATTTAAGAGGGAAGCAGAGCATAAAAGTTGGAAAATTTGCAGCCTGACCATGCAGTAGGAAAAAAAAAAAAACCATTATCTGAGGAGGAATTCAAGCCAGCTGCAAAAGTGTACTTAAATGAAGAGGATTCGAATGTTAATAGCCAAGACAATGGGTAAAATGCTTCCAAGGCATTTCAGAGACCTTCATGGAAGCCATTCCCATCACAAACCCAGAGGTCTAGGAAGGAAAAAATGGTTTCATGGTGCAGACTCAAGGCCCCACTTCTCTTTGCAGCCTCAAGACATTGTGCTCTGCATCCTTGCTGCTCCAGATCCAGCTATGTCTAAATGGGGTCAAGGTGCAGCTCAGGCCATGGCTTTAGAGGGTGCAAGCCCCAAGTCTTGGTGGCTTCAACATGGTGTTAAACCTGCAGGTGTGCAGAAGGCAGGAGTTGGATGTATGGAAACACATGGACGATCAGTCTGCTGCATGAGTGGAACCTTTATGAAGAACCTCTAGTAGGAAAGTACAGGGGGGAAATGGGGGTTTGGAGCCCCCATATAGAGTCCTCAGTGGAGTATTGCGTAGTGGAGCTGTGAGAAGAGGGCTACCGTCCTCCAACCCCAGAATGGTAGATCTACCAACGGCTTGCACTGTGCACCTGGAAAAATGGCAGGAAGTCAATGCCAACCCATGAAAGCCTCCACAGGGTCTTTATCCTGCAGAACCACAGGGGTGAAGCTTCCTAAGGCTTTGGGAGCCCACACTTTGCATCAGCATGCATTGGATGTGAGTCATGGTGTCAAAGAAGATTATTTCAGAGCTTTGAGACTGCTCTGCTGGGTTTCAGACTTGCATGGGGCCTGGAGCCTCTTTGTTTTGGCTGATTTCTCTCTCTCGGAACAAGTTTATTCACCCAATGCCTGAATCCCCAGTGTATCTTTGGAGTAACTAACTTGTTTGTGACTGTACAAGCTCATAGGTGAAAGGGACTCCCCTTGTCTCAGATGAAATCTTGGACTTGAACTTCTGAGTTAATGCCAGAATGACTTAAGACATTTCGACATTGCTGGGAAGGCATGATTGTGTTTTGAAATATGAAAAGGACATGAGATTTGGAACATGCCAGGGGTAGAATAACATGGTTTCTCTCTATGTTCACATTCAAATCTCAGGTCTAATTGTAATTCCCAGTGTTGAGGGAGGGAGGCCATCCCCACTGGATGATGGGCCGTACTTCCCCCTTTCTGATCTCTTGAAAGTGAGTTCTCATGAGATCTGGTTGTTTAAAAGGGTATAGCATTTCCCCCTTTGCTCTCTGTCTTCTGCTTCACCATGTAAAGATTGTGCCCACAACCCCTTTGCCCTCTGCCATTATTATATGTTTCCTGAGGTCTCCTCAGCCATGCTTTCTATACATCCTGTGGAACTGTGAGCCAATTAAACCTCATGTAAATTACCCAGTCTCAGGTAGTTCTTTATAGCAGTGTGACAATGAAATAATACAGATAGGTACTGGGAGACAGATAAAAGTCAGAACACAGTTGACCTTAAATGCTGTAAGTTTCAACAGACTCGGACTCACTGAATTGAATGTGCTAAACCTGATTTCCCACTTCCTGGTTAAAAAAAAAGAATCTAGAGTAGTTTAATTAAGTAGACCTTAAATAGAACAACTCAAAATAAATTAAAATAGATTAACAGATAAACAATTTAAATGTTACTCTACTATAACCATGGGATTTACTCTATCAGAGAATTTTCCAGATATTCTGAAAGTGATTGTAATGATAATGAAAGATCCTTAGAGACAATAAGTTGCTTATGTTATTTTGCAAGTAAAGACAGTGTTAGAATGTGAGCTGTGGATTGCATTCTACCATAAAAATGATACCTTTTAATTAACTGAAAATATTTTTTAAATACATTTTCCTAAATCTTCAGAATAATAACTAAAATTTATTTATGCAGATTCTTTGGGATCCTCATGTCTCTTCTGAGTAATCAAAGAAATACTAAATTATTTGATAATACTTTAAAAGAGATTCTATTTTAGTTCTCTAAAAAACTAGTATTCCACACATGATATATATGACATATTAATTAGAATATTCATTCTGAGAACTTCATTCTTTAAAGTTGCTGAGTGTTAAAAAAGTTTCACTTTGCTCCTCCCACATCAAGATCTGAGACATTAAATTTGGGGAGTAGATTCAAAGTCATCTGTCAGCTCTGAGCAGTATCATCTGAATATCTTTTTTTCCCTGCAAAATCTTGTTTCTTAGGTTCTCATCTATATCATCTATAGCATGTGAATCCTGTCTGTATCATCTACGGCATGGTCTTGACCATTATATAATTATGTATGGATTGTAGAGATGATTATATTTTTAATTTTTATGTAAATGCCTTTGGTTGACATTTAAATGCCTTTGGCTGACATGCAGAGTTTTAAATATGTTTTAAGAATCATAATCTATTGCTGACATGAAGCTTCATTAAGCTTTCCCAACATGCATTGCTCTGTGTTCATATTTTGAAGAGGTTGATTTATTCAAGCTATTGTCCTTTCATCACTTCAAGGCTTAGAAACTGTTGTTTGATATTTTCTTTACCTGTATATATCTAATATGTAATCTTTTATCATTTATTTTCTTCTATAACTATCGATATCAAAGCATTTGAAAAAGATCAGAGTTATGACCAGGCTTTTATCAATGAGAGAAATTAAATGTATATTGGATTTAATATAATGGACTTGTAAGAAATTTTGAAAATTCAAATAGAATGTTAATGAAACAGTAAAAGAGCTATAACCACCTGAGACCTAGGAAGCCAAAGGAATCTTATATGAAAAAAATGTATAAAGTAGTTGATCAAGGCTTTTTTACCTATACTGTAGCAAGTAGTTACTGCTCAATTTATAGCCACATACTCTTCTCCTTCTATAGTGTAGCAAGTTGTTACTTCTCAATTGATAGCCACATACCCTTCTCCTTCTGTGTAGCTCAGCCCTCTTTCAGTTACACAGGGCCAAGGAACTAGTTCTGATCAATGTACCATAAGCAAAAGTCATTTATGGGCTGAGTCACAGAAAAATAGTGTCAGTTTACTACACCCTGTGTTCTGCTGATAATCCCAAAGAAGCTGAATGTTTCTAATGGTACAACAGCTGGATCATGGAAGAGTTTTCTTTACCCTGGAAAACCAAGTGACTTTGAGTGGTCCTGTTGCACACAGAGCAGCACCAAGCAAGACACATCATAAAATATTAAAGTGTTTAACCACTGAATTTTCAGAGTTGTTGTCTCAGCATAGCCTAGATTAACCTCATCAGAAGACAAATTGGTACTAGAAATGGAGTGATTATATAACAAAACATAAAACATACAGTGTTGACCTAGTAAAACTAATATTGAAGGCTAAAAAGATGATGATTTATGTTATGCAGTAGTAAAACGTTTGATAAAACACTTGTGGTAGTCTGGAAGACAGATGTTCTTCCTATTTTAATAGAATTAGAATTTGAAGAAACACACTTTCATATTGCTTGAAGGAGATGAGCTAGGAGAAGACTGGCCAGGATGAATGAAGAAATACAAGATCATATTATACAAATTTTGGCTGCTGAAATTTTGGAAAAATAAACCATTTTGAGGCCTTAAATTGTTAAAAAAAAAATGAAAAAGAAAAAGGACTAGAAAGGCTTTGAGTGCCTTAGGGAAAAGATGAGTTTCAGAGTGTAGCCTCCTCACTAAATCCAGTAATCTCAAACTGACTGGCACTGAATTGGGAGAGCAGCTGGAGGGTGAGAAAGCAAACCTATACAGCAAATCTGTGAATTGTATTCTGAAAAGAGCATGGGGCACAATTACTCGTAGGCAGAATGAACTGAATAAAGTGAATGGGACGGTTACTAAATTTTTGAAATAGTTAATCTATACTGAAAAAAAAGATTTAACATGTTTAACATTTCTATGTTATATATATGTTATATTATTTCATTTAATTTTCATGTCCCATGAGTTAGGAACTATTACTAGATCTATACACAGGTGAGTAAAGAATAAATCTGATAACTATCTTGCCCAAGGCATGAGACTGATAGACTAATGCAAGGATGCGAATCTGGGCCTACTGGCCACAAAAGTATGTTCTCTTCATTGTGTTGGTAGGGTGGAGTATGGTCTATGACTTGAGACTCTTAATAAGCAGTTTTAAACACACCGAGAAGAAATGATGAGAGTTCAAGCTGTGGTGCTGAGCCAGTAGTGGGCATTAAGATTAGGAGTTGAATCAGTTCAGCGAATATTTAGTGTTTACTGTATCGGCATGTCGAGTGTTTTGTAAGGGCATGTACAGTGTTTCCTGTGTGATCACTGGTTATACTGGTGGCGTGCAGCGTAATTACTGGATATAATGTCTATTATGGCATTCAGTGTCTCTCATACAAATATTGATAGATACCTTTCTGTGAACATGTCTGTATTTCTTGATAAATAGGCAAGATTCTCTTTGTGAGACAATTTGAATTATACAGTTTCACAAGTTTATCATTATGTTTCAAGAAGGAGGGATGAAAGTTCATAGTCAGTTAATTACTTATATTAGCCTAATTTTGCTGTGTTCTAATTTTTTATCCTCGGGTGTTTTAAAAATTTATTCCTTGTAATGATTTTGTTATCTATAATTTATTAAAAGTCCTATCAATTTTGGAAAGGAATATGCCATGCAACATAAATGATTATAAAATAAAACTATAATTCAAAAAATAATATCCTGTTTATAAACATGTACAATTTTCTCTTTTTGAATAGAGATACTTTAACCATGTTTTAAGAAAAAGGAAAACAATTGGGAAAGTTAAAATATTTTCTAATCACATGAGTAGTTTCAAATTGAAAGCAAGATTAATTACCAGGCTTCTTAGTAAATATATATTTTTTAATACTGTGACTTCTATAATTTTATTGGAAGATTAATAACATGTATCTTAGCAACCACACCTGGACCCAAGGCACATGGAACAATCTTGGCAGCATTCAAGTTGAAATTTTCTAAGTTTAGATTAAATGCCAATAAACTGTATACTATTTTGCTTCTAAAACATATTAATACATTTAGATAAGAAGAAAAACCTAATTAAAAAGATTAAAGAATAAATAGAAAGAAGAGAAAGAAGGAAGGAAAAATACTCAATGAGTAGTTAAATCACCACTCAATATGACTAAGCAGAGTGCTCTAATTTAAGCAAATATAAACTTGTGTTTATGTAATGCCAGTAAATAATAGGCTGATTTTAGGTTTGTGACCATACTATGGGAAGATATGAGTGTACATATAATGAACAATTTCGAAAGATAAAAGCAATATTTTTAAGCCCTATGAATGTCTGCACACATATCAGAAACAATACCTACATAGACTTTCCTGGACAAAGAGATGGGAATCTTATGAGGATTCATATTTTCCAACTAGAGTCTGATATTAATAACCCCAGCTGCTGCACTAACAAAATTGTAAGAATGAAGTTAGAGCATATAAGTTGTAAAACTTTGATTTGTTATTCTTACTATCATTTTGATACATGTAGAAATAGGCTAATACCTGTAAAAGAAGACTTTAAGTCTTTAATGGATATAACATTCAGAATCTCTTAAAATTCTATGTGTGGATCTAGACAAAGAATGCATATAGTGAAATTTCCCCAAGTTTACAGATTGACCTGTAAAGTTGAAAAAATTAAAGAGGTGAGATGTTCTACAGAATATTGTTGAGACAGGATGCATGAGGATTAAATTTGCTTTATAAGCTGTAAGACAGGTTAGTTAGCAACTACAGATTAACTATTTTGACTTCAAGCAGAAACGTTAAAATTATAGCAGCTTGCTATATCTTTGTGTTTGACTTGGATCCTAGTAAATGTATTACACATCTATTTATTTTACTCACAATTTTAATCACTATATTCACATTCTGAGAGTCAGAAGAATAAAATGCCCTAAAATCTTACAATCAATAAATTTTAATAATCTTGAGAATATAGTTTACTAAAATGCTGAATATTAAAAGTTGAATTACTGTCTCATATAAGACATGGAGAAATAGTTTGTTCTGTAAGGGGGATTCACAGGACATAATACTCAGGGAGGAATGCTTTTCCATAAGCTGATTGCATTTTTACTTTCTAGCATAATTGCAAGGGTTCCAATCAGCATTTTGCTTATCTTATGTCTTCTCCAGAAGAAAGAGATCTTAGAAGTCATACAGCTTGGGTTCCTTATTTTATAGTAAAATTTAGTAATATGAATTCAAATATAGAAAGGGATGAGTTGGGACAAAAACTCTTCTCTCTTGAGTAAAGTACTACTCATCTTTGTGTCGTTCAGTCAAAGTATGTAAAAATAAACTAACAATGTAAGGCAGTATTAATGTAATGTAAGTTGATGCAAAGATAGAGGAAATTAATAAGTGTGGAGAGGTCTTGGATGATCAAGGAAGTTTAGCAGAGGAGGAGGGACTTTTCTTGGGACATGGAGAATGTAGATTTAAGACGGGAATGGCACTACAGGAGGGGAGAGCAAGCTTGGGCAGAATGCATGTACTCTACATGGTAAAGGGCAGTAGAGGGCAAATATTTATTTATGTCTTTCTTAACTAAGTATACTGTAGCAGAGGTATTAGTATCCTTCTAAAGCCAGGACTTTCTTAGATTTTTAAGCCAAAATAAAGATTTTCTAAGATTTTTACATAGATCATTTATCATGACTAACACAGTCACTTTATGAGATAATGTTCACATTTTTATCTATGAGTAAATCAAGGCTCAGCCATTTTACCTGACCACAGTCGCATAGCTTTTTAGCCACAGAGATGGAATCGAATGCCAGTCTTCTGACTCCAAGTCCTGTATTTTCCAATCATACCACAGCGAAGGCTCATCCGGCAACACTGAGTCAGTTGTCCACCAATGGGAAATACTGTAATAGGTGCAGAGGCATTTTGCAAAAACTTCTGCCATTTTTTGTTGAAGAGATGATTGCAAATTTAATCTGGATTTAACATTAAGGGATACTACCTCAACTGTATAACAAATCTCTTTTCCTCATGGTCTCTTATGTGTCCTCAGGCTTTTTTGTTGAGAGAAAGCTCAGAGATTAATGTTGCTGGGATAGCGCCATCATCCCACATGCATTATGTGGCTTTTATTTATATTATCTAACTAGTCAAGAGTAAGGAAAGGATATGACAAAGTCTCACTAAGTTTTTAAAAAATTCTGTTTACTGATACAGATTGGGCATCCCTAGTTTTAAAATCCACAATCTAGAATGCTCCAAAATCTGAAACTTTTTGAGTGCCAACATAATGCACCAGGTGGAAAATCATACACCAAGACAGGTTGCAGTCAAAACGCAGGTGCCCAACACACAGCTTATTTAGCATCCCCAAGAAAAAGTGACTCTACTAGCCACCTCCACTTGTGATAGATAATACATTCTCTGCACATGCCCAGGTTCCCCAGGCTAGCCTGCCCACAGAGGGCACTAAAATGGCACATGTGCAGGTCAGATGTGCCAATGGCAGGTTTCCCATAATGCCTCACATGAAGCCAACACCTACGTGCATTACTCATTTTTTTTTTTTTGCATATTCTCTGCTTTGTGGTGTAAAGATATTATTGAAAATGTAAAAAAGGACTGCACATACCCCGACCGGTAACAGTGATAGGAAAAAGAAGCATTTGTACATACTCTATAGTGTATAGCAACCTTTTTTTTTTTTTGAGGCGGAGTTTCCCTCTTGTTACCCAGGCTGGAGTGCAATGGCCGGATCTCGGCTCACCGCAACCTCCGTCTCCTGGGTTCAGGCAATCCTCCTGCCTCGGCCTCCTGAGTAGCTGGGATTACAGGCACGCACCACCATGCCCAGCGAATTTTTTTGTGTGTGTATTTTTTTGGTAGAGACGGGGTTTCACCATGTTGACCAGGATGGCCTTGATCTCTTGACCTCATAATCCACCTGCCTCGGCCTCCCAAAGTGCTGGGATTACAGGCTTGAGCCACCGCACCCGTCAGTAGCAACCTTTTAATCAAAACAGCATCATAGTCGGAGACTGAAAGCCTGCCGTTGTTTGCTGTTGCTGTCGTCTAACAGCTGACACAGGTATTCTGATGATGCTACTGTGCTGTTTTGTTACCATGAAGACGTTATATCTTCACTGTATTAGTGGCATGCCATCTTTTTTACTAGGTAGTATTTATGTGTGAATAAATATAAGAAAATGATGCTTATCAGTGGCGTATAAATTCGGAGTGGAAATGATGGTGATGATAAAAAAACACAGATTGTCCACTTTGGTTTCAGAGATTGTAACACCTTTGCTTTCAGATGGTTTAGTGTACATGAATTTTGTTTCATGCACAAAATTATTAAATATTGTATAACGTTACTTA
This sequence comes from Leontopithecus rosalia, assembly GCA_028533165.1. Lineage (NCBI taxonomy): Eukaryota > Metazoa > Chordata > Mammalia > Primates > Cebidae > Leontopithecus > Leontopithecus rosalia. The sequence goes on from CM052652.1 coordinate 50,423,637, forward strand.
CAGCCTATGTGTAAAAGGTATATAAAAATATATATTGTTTTGCTTAGACCTGGGTCCTATTCCCAACATTTCTCATGTATATGAAACTATTTCAAAATCCAAAATAATTCGAAACACTTCTGGCCCCAAGCATTTCAAATAAGGGATATTCAACCTGTAATGATATTCTAACTTCATGTCAGCAAAAGCCACAGTGCAATGTTTTTATTTTTCAGTGGAAAAATACAATTTTGTCATCTATTTCTTTAAGCTCAAATTGATTTAACCAAAATTACTTCTCAAATTCAAGATAAAATCATTTCACTGAAAACAAAACCAAGCAACCAAGCAAAAACAAAAATACTAAGCAGTTAAAATATAGTCAAGTAGACAGTGTTTTAGAGTATACTATAGACAGTTATTATTTATATATTAACAAATGTAATTGCAATGATTCATAGATTTTGCACTATAAAAATATAACTACTCCTTTAATTTAGGCACTGTGGCAGATATGGAACTTCTTCAAGTAAAGACTTGCTTCCTAGATCTGGGGAAAGCAGTTAGTAGTGAAGAGCCAGTTAGCTTTTTCAGGTTTGCTTCAGCTTCAAGCTACAGCCACATTATTCTTGGAGTGGCCTCTGGACAGTGATTAAGTGAGGTGGGTAGCTGAGAGCAAACCGTTATGAAGACAGTCCCAGCTAATTACTGAGTAAGGGGCTAGTACTAGGATCTCCACATTTTCTTTCATTCAGTGTGTGCTCTGGAGTGCCCAGTAAACTGGCAGAGATTTTGTAGGTCTTCAGGGTGCTCTGACTAGGTTCTCTGCCCCAACCTGCTTTCTCTTATTTCCTTTCTCAAGTTTATTTTCCAGTAACTGTTAACTGCAAGTTTTTAAAATCCTATGTAAGAAATGATTGGGAATTCTTATCAGAATAAAGGCTAAGTTTTTTTTAAGTTAAAATGTCACATTCTCTATGGTATCTCTGATGTGTTTCGCCATATTTATTCAAGTTATCTGGTGACTCTAGTGACACTTTGTTCATCTTCTGTTACAATGTGTATTGTGGTGTAATTATAATTATTTGGTGTGGTTGCCCTCTCTAAATCCACAAAATAGTGTTTATTTTTTTCAGTGATATCTTTGTTGGATTTATTGTATGTATAAAATACATATTTAGAGAGACATTATTTCTCAGATAAATGCTATTTTAGAACCGTAGACTGCAAGAGAAGGGAAATTAAGGATGGAGAAAATGTTTGAGAATTTTAATCAATATCTCTCTGCTGAGCAATCCATCTCTTACTTTATTCTTATAAAGAGATGCTAATAACTAAAATATATAGTGACTTTATGATCAAATCCTGGCACAGAAATTCACATAAAAATGCCATATTCGGTGACATTTAGTAATTCTATGAAGAGTTTAAATTAGAAATCTTTCTTGAACTCTCCATTTCAACAACCTTTCCCTGTAAAAAGGATAAGAATGCAAAAAAAGGGGAATCCTGTGATACAATATAATTCTGAGAAATTGTCCAAAAGTGAAGCAAACACAATTTATTAAAAAATTTCTAATATAGTTACAAATATATAAGGAAAGGCAACCAATAAATCAGTTACCTTTGGGTGTGGTTTGCTTTCTGAAAGCCTCTTTAGTAAGATTGATAGCTTTATTTGATAATTAACTTAAACTATTGTAATGCATATCATATGTGGAAATAAAGTTTTATAAAGTGAGGTAAATTCATTACATAATACTAAACCTCTACATATAAATGTTAAAACCAAAATATGCATTTTTTAGAAGGGGTGCACTGTGCTATGTAATTCACAAGTTAATTGAAACAGCTAATAAGGTACTTTCTTTGGTTCATGCCATGATGATGAAAAATTATGAAATTCACATATATTTTTGGAAATTAAATAAATTATGTAATTTAATGTCCTTTACTGACTGGCAGTAATAATTAAATAAAACAAAAACCTGAATTTAAACCTGTTTATGTTTAAGAAGAAAAGGAAAGAAAACTATAATTATGATGTAAATAAAATACTGTTTTTTCCTATTTGGGCTATTATCCCATTGTTTTGCCTCAATGCTTTTGCTAATATTGCACTACCTTCATTAAAGAAAGAAGGCAAAGATGCCAAACCACATTTTGCTGTCTGGGAATTAAAACCTTGTGCCCAGCCAAGAAGCCACTTATTTATGGCATATATATCCAGGTTCAGAATCCAAAGGATAAAAATGGGTCATATCAAAATCAAGAAAACGTAAACATAAGCTGATCTGTACACTGAAATGAGACAGCAATGCAGAAGTAGAGTCAGAACCTACAGATAAGAATGTGATTAACCAAGGAAGAGATACAGCTATCCACAGGAGTTAAAACAGGTAAATGAGGACCCAGGGTGGAAATCTGAATTCGAGGACAAAGAGTTAGAAATAGGCTAAAGCTGGGCCTGTTGAGAAGGAGGATAGGGGAGGGATATCGGGGGTGGGGGTATTGGGGAAGGATAACATTGGTAGAAATACCTAATGTAAATGACAGGGGGATGGATGCAGCAAACCACCATGTCATGTGTATACCTATGTAACAATCCTGCATGATCTGTACATGTACCCCAGAACTTAAAAGTATTAAAAAAAGAGAAAAGAAATAGTCTAAAGCTGAAGCAAGCATCTATAAAAAGTAAGAGGTGAGAGAATGTGCCTAATTAAATGGTGGAGAATGAAGAAGCTATTGCTATGGTTTCTTTTGACCCAAACATTTCTTTTATTTCCCCTTTTATACTTTAAGTTCTGGGGTACATGTGCAGAATGTGCAGGTTGTTACATAGGTATACAAGTGGCATGGTGGTTTCCTGCATCACCCCATCATCTACATTAGGTATTTCTCCTAATGGTATCCCTCCCCTAGCCACCCACCCCCTCCTCTCCCTCTCCTAGCCCCCACCCCCCAACAGGCTGCAGTGTGTGATGTTCCCCTCACTGTGTCCATGTGTTCTCATTGTTCAGCACCCACTTATGAGTGAGAACAAGCAGTGTTTGGTTTTCTGTTCTTATGTCAGTTTACTGAGAATGATGGTTTCCAGCTTTATCCATATCCCTGCAGAGGACATGGAATACTTTTTTATATTTCTATCCCTAGTTTTCAAATTCATGGAACGTAACTTCAAATCAATGCTTAATATACAAAGGGAATTTTTTGCATAGCGTTAGTTGAATTTGTCAAATGCTCATGTTACAAGAAGAGTAGTTAGCATATGTAAACATGTCTTTTTCATTTCCCTGAAAGTAGAAAGTAATATATATTAGGACACACCTGTTGACTTGACTCAACTATGTGCGAATGAGCACAATCTAGAGAACTTTGTCTAAAGTCTCAGCCATTCTAGAACTATCTTGACTTTGTCTATATCAGATGGTAACTTTATTAAAGCTTACATCTAAAATATTTGATTAATTAATTAATTTAGAAATAGAGTCTCACTCTGTTGCCCAGGCTAGAGTGCAGTTGCATGATCTCAGCTCACTGCAGCCTCTACCTCTCTGGCTCAAGGGATCCTCCCACCTCAGCCTCCAGAGTAGATGGGACCACAGGCATAGGCCACCATGCCCAGCTAACTTTGTTTATTTTTTGCAGAGACAAGGCCTTTCTATATTACCCAGGCTGGTTAGGAACTCCTGGGCCCAGGTGATCTTCCCACTTAGGCCTCCTAGAATTTTGGGATTACAGGCATGAGCCACTACAGTCAGCTCTAATATTTTAATTTTAATTAAAAAAAGTATATTTGCAAATTGGTTGTTTAAGAAGTCTTCCTTTTGAGTGTATATTTTTACAACTACTCAGATGTAGCTTACAATAAAAACAAAACACATTAAAATATGTTGTGAGAGGAAACAGCACTACTGAATGTATTACCATATGACTTCTGTTCAAAGATATTTTTTAAACACCTGTATAAATTTATTAACTGATTAACCTGCTGAGCAAGGGATCTTGAACCAGGGGAGCTTGAGGAGAATTCCCACCCTGTCAATTTTTTAAATACTGAACCAATTAACTTTTACTATCCATTTTTGTTCCTGTTTTTCATTTTTAAACCAAAATGACACCTTATATCTTCCTACATTGTTAAAATTTCAGGAGTATAAAGGCATTCGCTGATTGAGGCATTTATGTAATTTTTACTTTTTACCTTGTATAGATACCTTATGAAATAAATATGCCAGATATTAGAGTTAGAATATCTGATATTATATTACAAACATGGTTCCATAGTATCACAGGTGAGCAAAAGTGGGCTATGTAAAGTCTCTAACATTTAATTTAATGTAGAAAGACAGTTTTCTTTATTCTTCCATATTTTTAATTATTATGTGTAACTTCAAATTATTATCCACAAATATATGAAATTTAAGATTAGAAAATAAATTTTAACGTTAAAAAAACAACTAAAATAATCTAAACCAGATGTTTTAAGGTGAGTAGCATTTACATTTGAGAGTTATTCAAGATTCTATTGGTTCCTTTTCCAAAATATTTTTGTTTTTCTCCAATATTTCATGTTGTGTTTACACTGAAAATGGAATATTGACTAATTATGGTAATCAGCAAATGACTTAGTAGCTAAGTCAGTAATTAAAGTTATAATTAACCTTTCATCATCCACTATATTTCCCAGGTTTTTGGAATTTAGGTCTTTGTAGTTAGTCACTTATGTTGCTACGTGTCAGGAAGAGATAATGTGCCAAAATACGGCAAGTTTATTATATTGTCTTGTAAGAGCTAGTCACTTCCTTCCTCTATGCTCCAAACACTCACTCAATATAGCTATGTTACAACTCTTCCTCACTGTTTTGTAATTAGATTTTCTACCTCTGTAACTCAAAATAAATTCTGAATCTAAGGAAGATAGTCTAAGGTGCAATTTTTGGGGTGAACCCAGGACCTAAAAAGGTATCAGAGGTACTTCACTTGTTCAGTTTTTGTTAAATAGAATAATGAACATATTTTTGTTTTGAGACTGAGTTTCAATCATGTTGCCCAGGCTGCAGTGCAGTGGCACTATCTCGGCTCACTGGAGCCTCCACCTCCCAGGTTTGGTGATTCTCCTGCCTCAGCCTCCCAAATAGCTAGTATTACAGGCATCTTGGCCTGGCTAATTTTGTATTTTTAGTAGAGACGGGTTTTCTCCCTGTTGGTCAGGCTGATCTCAAACTCCTGACCTCGTGATCTCTCTGACTTGGCCTCCCAAAGTGCTGGGATTACAGGCATGTGCCACCAAGCCTGGCCACATTTTTAAAAGAAAACAGTTTGGATTTATGAATGAGATCTTACTTATGTTCTCCTAAGTGATTTTCCTTCACAATAGCATCACAGATAAATTACTAATTGAATAATTGTCTGAGACATAATTTTATTTTTGTTGGAGTTACATGTTTGAATTTCATACACTTAAGTATAAATAACTTTATTTCATAAGTTTGGAAACTGATATGTTCAAAATGTATCATTAGTTTAAAAAAATGGAATTATATGTATTTGGTTATATTTCAAGGTACTTCAAATAATTACAGAATATAGAGGTCAGGTTTGCCTAACAAAGTGTGGCATTTCATCTCAGATGATGACAAGTGTTTACGGTTTTTTAGTTTTCCTCCACTCAGCCAGTTTTCTGAGTCTCCAATACCAGCTTATGTCCCACAATTTCATTCGATTCCTCCTTTAACTACCAGGAGTTAGTGTTAGACTTCACAGTTTTAAGAGCTTAGTCCCTCAAAACTGCCCTCACTTTAGATGTCACTTGCAAGTATCAGGTGCTCAGGTTGCCCACCCTTTGGTCCAACTCGACTACAAATCAAGGGTTCCCACAGTCCCCTGCACCAAGGTTAATTTGCTAGAATGACTCAGAACTCAGGGAAATGCTGTATTTATGATTACAGCTTATATTAAAGGATATAAATGAAAAACAACCAGATAAAGTGTTACATAGTGCAGGGTCCTGAAAGGTCCTGAGCACAGGAGCCTTGGTTCTTATGGAGTTGGGGTATGTGGCCATCCATGGACATGGATGTGTTTGCCAGTTTGCAAGCTCCTTAAACCTTTTGGTTTAGTGTTTTTATGGAAGTTTTATTACGTAGCCGTGACTGTGTCCATTGGTAATTAACTCAGTCTCCAACCTGTCTCCCCTCCTGGGAGCTTGGAAGCTGGGGCTGAAAATCTCAAGCTTCTAATCAAGGTTGGATCTTTCTGGTGATGAGTTCCTTTTCTGCAGCAGATGGTCCTGCCAAGGGTTATCTCGTTAGAACAACAGATGCTCTTATTACGATTATCACTCTGGAAGTTTCAAGAGTTGTAGAAGCTCTATGCTAAAACAAATACCATGTATCTTTCTTATTGTACTATTGATGGTAAGAAACTTATTACTGTTGGCTAGGTGCGGTGGCTCATGCCTGTAATCCCAGCACTTTGGGAGGCTGAGACAGGTGGATCACGAGGTCAAAAGATCGAGACCATCCTGGTCAACATAGTGAAACCCTGTCTCTACTCAAAATACAAAAAATTAGCTGGGCATGGTGGCGCATGCCTGTAATCCCAGCTACTCGGGAGGGTGAGGAAGGAGAATTGCCTGAACCGAGGAGGCGGAGGTTGCGGTGAGCCGAGATCGTGCCATTGCACTCCAGCCTGGGTAACAAGAGCAAAACTTCATCTCAAAAAAAAAGAAAGAAACTTATTACTGTTGAAAAATAGTAATAAAACAAGCAGTAGGGTTGGGACCCATAAAGATTCAGGTTTTAGTCCCACTCCTTAGCAGCTGTATAATCTTGGGAATTAAAAAAAAATAATTTAGTGCTCAATTTTCGTATTTGGTAAAAAGAGAAGAAGTAGAGTTAAAGGACTTAAAGCATGTAAAACACACATGGAGCACAGACTGACACAAGGCAAGCACTCAATAAGAGAGAGCTATTATTATTTTAATTGGAGATTCACAAACTTCTTTAAAGGGCCAGCTATTTTAATGCTTTATAGTCTAGTCAGTTCCTGTTTCTAATACTCAACATTCTGTTGCAGTGTGGAAACAGCCATAGATGATGTATAACGAATAAACTGTCCCCATAAAACTATTTACCAAAAAAAAACGGCAGGCCAGGTTTGGCCTGTGAGACATAGTTTGCCCACACACCTATTTCACGTTGTGCATATCCAGAAGTAAGATACTGTTGTACTGTGTATCACCTCTAAATTTGCATAGGTCTTGAGCACATAGAATGCACTTTGTTAAAATAATTGTGCATTATTTCCTCAAACTCTAGTGCCGTATGCTTGAGTTGTTATATTTCCCCCAAAAAAGTCAGGTCGGCATTTCAGAAGGCAATTGTATTTAAAATAGAGTCTTTACAGAGCTAATTACGTTAAAAATAAGGTTATTAGAATGGGTACAAATCCAGTATGACCGATGTCCTCAAACAGAAGGAATTTGGGCACAGAGAGACAATGAGAAGGTGATGTGAAGAGAAGCAGGGAGAAGATGGCCATCTACAAGCTGGGTAATGCCTGAAGCAACTAGAAGTTTGGAGAGAGGCCAGAAACAGGTCCATCCCTAGAGCCTTCAGGGGCAGCATGTCCTAACCAACACCTTCATTTCTGGTTTATGGCCTTTAGAATTTTTAGGCAATACATTTCTGTTGTTCTAAGCTACTCAACTTGTTCTAGCAAAAGGTAATGCAGATTTTGATTCCAAGAAGTGGGAGGCTACTGCAACAAATACCTAAATATGAAAGTGTCCTTGGAATTGAGTCACGCTTAAAAAACTAGAAGAGTTTTGAGGTAAATGATACAAAGAAAATGTCTAAATTGCCTGCAAGAGACTACTGACATAAACATGGGAATTAAAGGAGATTCTGGTGAGGGTTCAGGAGGAAGAGTGCTGTAAAATATCTGTTGTCTTAGAGAGAATACATATACCATCACAAACAGAATATATCTAGAAATACAGATGTTAAGTATGCTTCTGGTGATAATTCAGAGAAAAATGAGGAATATTTTACTGGAAACAGGAGGACAGATGATTTCTGTTATAACGTGTCAAAGAACTTGGATAAATTGTGTTTGGTTCGGTGAAATGTAGAACTTGTGAATGATGAACTTTGACATTTAGTTGAGAAGATTACTAAGCAAAGTGTTGAAAGTGAAGTCTTGTTTCTCTTTGTTGCCTTTAGTAAAACGTGAGAGAAAAAGCATAGCTTAAGAATGTAGAAAATTTCTCAGCCTATCCATGCTGCAAAGAAATGAGAAAGTGTGCTCTGGAGAGAACAGCAAGGGTGTGGCTGGACAACTGTCAGAACCTGTTGTAGATTAGAGTTTAATTTATTAATCTAATCGCCATCCCAGCAGACATGCTGCAGCCTGGAATCAAGGAGACAGAGAATGAAATGAAAGACAGCTATTAGACTTCTGTGATTCTATAAGCAGTAAATGATGATAGAGGTATTTAGCTGTAAACATGTGTTCTCTGTCAAGAAAACGGAAGAATGACTCTGAAAGCAGTTTAGAGGCTGGTGGGGTGTTGCTGCCACTGCAAACTGAGGTTGCAGGCCTAAGATTCAGAGTTCCTTCCTCTTCCGTTTCAGAGGAAGGGGCCACCACCATGTTGGGCCAAGAGAACAGAGCATCCAGCCAAAGAGGCTAATTCTCATGTCTTAAAATATAACTGTTTAATATAAATTTTAGAATTTTATTTCTGTAAAAACATCACTAAGCATCAGTAAAATGCTAATTAAAATCATAAAGCCATATCACCACATGCCTGTAGGAATGACTATTATGAAGCAACAGCAGCAACAAAATGACAGGTGTTGGCAAGAATCTGGAGAAATTGGAACCCTTTTAACCGAGAATAAAAATTCTGTATCCATTGTAGAAAATAGTGTATGGAAGTTACTCAAAAAATTAAAACTGTAAATATCATCTGATCTACCAATCTACTGGGTATTTATCCAGAAGACTTGAAATCAGGATCTTGAGATATCTACTACTACTGTTCTCCTGTTTATTGCAGCACTATTCACATAGCCAAGAGGTGGATGCGACCCAAATGCCCACGAATTAATGAATGGATAAGCGGAATATACATGCAATGGACTATTAGCCTTGAAACAAAAGGAAATCTTGCAATATGCAACAGCATGGACATATGATATAAAATAAGCCAGTCACAGAAAAACAAATACTGCATGATCCTACTTATATAAGGCATCTGAAATACTCAATTTTGTAAAGTTATAGAATGGAAGGGTGAACACCAAGGACTAGGAGGAGGGACAACTGGGGAGTTACTAATCAACATGCATAACCTTTCAAACAAGATGAATAAGCTCTAGAGATCTGCTGTATAATAGATGATGATAATACATTGCACACTTAAAAATTTGTGAAGTGGGTAGATCTCATGTTGCGTACTCTTACCACAATAAATAATAACTGAAAGAATTTTAAAAGAAGCACTCAAGAATCAGGATTTAATACATGTATTTTCTTTATTCTTTCTTTTTTTTTTTTTTTGAGATGGAGTTTCACTCTTGTTGCCCACGCTGGAGTGCAATGTCATGATTTTGGCTCATTTCAACCTCCACCTCCTGGGTTCAAAAGATTCTGCCTCAGCCTCCCAAGAAGCTGGAACTACAGGCGTGTGCCACCATGCTGGGCTATTTTTTTTTTAATTTATCTTTAGTAGAGATGGGGTTTCTCCATGTTGGCCAGGCTGGTCTCAAACTACCGACCTCAGGTGATTCTCCTGCCTCAGCCTCCCAAAGTGCTGGGATTACAGGTGTGAGCCATTACATCTGGCCCAAATGTATTTACTTTTTTACTTCTTCAACAAGAAAAAACAATCTAATGAAAATTTCCCTGGTAGATTTCAGACTTTCTTGAAACACATAATCCCAGTTTTCCTTCCAATTTCTTTCTTTGAGGATGGCAATATTGATCTTATGTCTTTCCCACCATTGTGTTTTAGAAAACATATTAGTTTTTGTATGGTTTCACAGTTTCATAGATTGAGAGGAATTTTGCCCCAGGATTAATCACATCTCCAGTCTCACCCATAACACTTATTTAATAAGATTCATTTAAATATTATTAAGGAAATGTTCATGCTGAAGTAGTTTGCCATGGAAATGAACATTTTTAAAGAATTATTTACAAAATATTTATAATGATGTATGCTGAAAATTGTCAAAATAGCAAAAATATTTAGGTTTCTTTTTTTAAAAGATTTTTTTAAAGTCCTTGAAAAAGGTAGAATTCAAAAACATTGCTCGATGCAGTCATTTTGCTTTCAAATGAGTAAATGTTATCAATATGACAAATGGAAGCCAGTTAACATGTCTTCTGAGTAGTCCTTCTGAATCATTTTTAGTTATATACAATTATTTTGTGTTTTCCCAAGGACTCCAAGGTAATGAAATGTTCTATAACCTGGGAATCCCTATCTGCCACAGATGACAACTTCTACACAATGTTAACAGATGCTTCACAAATGAGAGGGAGAGAGAGAAAAGGAGGATTTTTTTTTTTTCGAATTAAGTAAGGAACATAGTGTAGTCTTTTAGTTCACTGGGAAACTGGTACTGAGATAACATTGTTTTTGTGCTCCAGTATAACTCTATCCCAATTGTGGATTCGTAAATTCCATTCTTTTGATCAATGACTTCCCCTGTGGCATACAGCTATTGGTACTGAAACTTGAATGTGATTTTGTGGGTGCGAATCTGTTGAAAGCCTTAGATGGAGGGAAATTGTTGAACACCATTCTCTGTATGATTCAAGAATCTTGGATCTACCAGCAGGGAGCCATGATAAAAGAATCATTAAAAGTTTCATAGGCCGGGCGCGGTGGCTCAAGCCTGTAATCCCAGCACTTTGGGAGGCCGAGGCGGGTGGATCACGAGGTCAAGAGATCGAGACCATCCTGGTCAACATGGTGAAACCCCGTCTCTACTAAAAATACAAAAAAAATTAGCTGGGCACGGTGGTGCGTGCCTGTAATCCCAGCTGCTCAGGAGGCTGAGGCAGAAGAATTGCCTGAACCCAGGAGGCGGAGGTTGCGGTGAGCTGAGATCGCGCCATTGCACTCCAGCTTGGGTAACAAGAGCGAAACTCCGTCTCAAAAAAAAAAAAAAAAGTTTCAAAAAGAGACGTCGGACCATTAATATGGCTCTGATGACTGAAGGAACACCAGAGTTCCTTCACCTTATTCTTGCCAATTTAGATAAAATGACACAGACACAAGTGGAGTGGTTTAAAGGAGCAGAGATTTTAATAGGCAAGAAAGAAGGAAGAAGCTTACCCCTAGAAAGGCAGAGGGAGGGGGCCTCCAAGTCAAAATAGGAACACCCGAGTGTGGTGAAAAACAGTAGTTTATATTAGGAATCTGGAGGAGGCAGTGTCTGATTTGCATAGGGCCCAGGGGATTGGTTTGACCAGATATGTCATTTACGTAGCCTGGGAAAAAATCTGGCATTCCCACCCTAGCATTTTAATATGTAAATGTAGGACACCATGATTTCCTACAAATGTGGGGTTACCTGGGGGTAACTATGATGGTTGGCACATGGGGTGGCAAGGAGAAGAGGGTGGGAAGAGCCATGTTGCATGGACCCAGTTTCTGATAGTCATTATTTGCATATCAATTGCCAACCTGGCCTTTCAAGCGACTTTCCTGCTAGACAAAAAGTAGAGATGTTTTTAAAGAAAAAATCCTTACCAAGGAACCTTATCCTCTCTCTTTTTTTTTATTGTATTTTAGGTTTTAGGGTACATGTGAAAAACATGCAAGATAGTTGCATAGGTACACACATGGCAGTGTGATTTGCTACCTTCCTCCCCTTCACCTATATCTGGCATTTCTGCCCATGCTATCTCTCCCCAACTTCCCACCCCCCGCTGTCCCTCCCATATTCCCCCCAATAGACCCCAATGTGTAGTGTTTCCCTCCCTGTATCCATGTGTTCTCATTGTTCAACACCCGCCTATGAGTGAGAATATGTGGTATTTCATTTTCTGTTCCTGTGTCAGTTTACTGAGAATGATGTTCTCCAGGTTCATCCATGTCCCTACAAAGGAAACGAACTCATAGATTTTGATTGCTGCATAATATTCCATGGTGTATATGTGCCACATTTTCCCTGTCCAGTCTATCATCGATGGGCATTTGGGTTAATTCCAGGTCCTTGCTATTGTAAACAGTGTTGCAATGAACATTCGTGTGCATGTGTCCTTATAGTAGAATGATTTATAGTCCTTTGGATATATACCCAGTAATGGGATTGCTGGGTCAAATGGAATTTCTATTTCTATGTCCTTGAGGAATCACCACACTGTCTTCCACAATGGTTGAACTAATTTACACTCCCACCAGCAGTGTAAAAGTGTTCCTATTTCTCCACATCCTCTTCAGCATCTGTCGTCTCCAGATTTTTTAATGATCGCCATTCTAACTGGCATGAGATGGTATCTCAATGTAGTATGGATTTGCATTTCTCTAATGACCAGTGAAGATGAGCATTTTTTCATGTTTCTTGGCCTCATTTATGTCTTCTTTTGTAAAGTGTCTGTTCATATCGTTTGCCTACTTTTGAATGGGCTTGTTTGTTCTTTTCTTGTAAATCTGTTTGAGTTCTTTATAAATTCTGGATATCAGCCCTTTGTCAGATGGGTAAACTGCAAAATTTTTTTCCCATTCTGTTGGTTACCAATTCACTCTAATGACTGTTTCTTTTGCTGTGCAGAAGCTGTGGAGTTTAATTAGGTCCCATTTGTCTATTTTGGCTTTTGTTGCCAATGCTTTTGGTGTTTTGGTCATGAAGTTCTTGCCTACTCCTATGTCCTGAATGGTTTTGCCTAGATTTTCTTCTAGGGTTTTTATGGTGCCAGGTCTTATGTTTAAGTTTTTAATCCATCTGGAGTTAATATTAGTGTAAGGTGTCAGGAAGGGGTCCAGTTTCTGCTTTCTGCACGTAACTAGCCAGTTTTCTCAACACCATTTATTAAACAGGGAATCTTTTCCCCATTGCTTGTTTTTGTCATGTTTATCCAAGATTGTATGGTTGTAGATATGTTGTGTTGCCTCCGATACATCTGTTCTGTTCCATTGGTCTATATCTCTGTTTTGGTATGAGTACCATGCTGTTTTGATTACTGTAGCCTTGCAGTATAGTTTGAAGTCTGGTAGTGTGATGCCTCCACTGTTACTTTTACTTAGAATTGACTTGGTTATGTGGGCTCTCTTTTGGTTCCACATGAAGTTTAAGGTGGTTTTATTCCAGTTCTGTCAAGAAGGTCATTGGTAGCTTAATGGGGATAGCGTTGAATCTGTAAATTACTTTGGGCAGTATGGCCATTTTCACGATATTGATTCTTCCAAACTATGAACATGGAATGTTTCTCCAACTGTGTGTGTCCTCTTTTATTTTGTTGAGCAGTGGTTTGTAGTTCTCCTTGAAGAGGTCCTTTACGTTCCTTGTTAGTTGTATTCCTAGGTATTTTATTCTCTTTGTAGCAATTGTGAATGGCAGTTCGTTCTTGATTTGGCTCTCTTTGAGTCTGTTATTTGTGTATAGGAATGCTTGTGATTTTTGCACATTGATTTTGTATTCTGAGACTTTGCTGAAGTTGCTTATCAGTTTCAGGAGATTTTGGGTTGAGACGATGGGGTCTTCTAGATATACTATCATGTGGCTTGCAAATAGAGATAATTTGGCTTCCTCCTTTCCTATTTGAATATCCTTTATTTCTTTTTCTTGCCTGATTGCTCTGGCTAGAACTTCCAGTACTATCTTGAATAGGACTGGTGACAGAGGGCATCCTTGTCTGGTGCCAGATTTCAAAGGGAATGCTTCCAGTTTTTGCCCATTCAGTATGATATTGGCTGTTGGTTTGTCATAAATAGCTTTTATTACTTTGAGATACCTTCTGTCAATACAGAGTTTTTTGAGGATTTTTAGCATAAAGGGCTGTAGAATTTTGTCAAAGGCCTTCTCTGCGTCAATTGAGATAATCATGTGGTTTTTGTTTTTGGTTCTGTTTATGTGGTGAATTACATTTATAGACTTGTGTAGGTTGAACCAGCCTTCCATCCTCTGGATGAATCCTACTTGATCATGGTGGATAAGCTTTTTGATGTGCTGTTGCAATCGGCTTGCCAGTATTTTATTGAAGATTTTTGCATCTATGTTCATCATGGATATTGGCCTGAAGTTTTTTTTTCTTGTTGAGTCTCTGCCGGGTGTTGGTATCAGGATGATGTTTGTCTCATAAAATGATTTGGGAGCAATTTCCTCTGTTTGGATTATTTGGAATAGTTTCAGAAAGAATGGTATCAGTTCCTCTTTGGGTGTCTGGTAGAATTCGTCTGTGAACCTATCTGGACCTGGGCTTTTTTTGTGTGTGGTAGCCTCTTAATTGCTGCCTCAAATTCAGATCTTGTTATTGGTCTATTCATGGTTTTGACTTCTTCCTGGTTTAGGCTTGGGAGGATGCAAGTGTCCAGGAATCTATCCATTTCTTCCACGTTTACTAGTTTATGTGCATAGAGTTGTTTGTAATATTCTCTGATGATGGTTTGATTTTCTGTGGGATCTGTGGTGATTTCCCCTTTATCGTTTTTTATTGCATCTATTTGGTTATTCTCTCTTTTCTTCTTTATTAATCTGACTAATGGTCTATTTTGTTGATCTTTTCAAAAAACCAGCTCCTGGATTTATTGATTTTCTGAGGGGTTTTTCATGTCTCTATCTCCTTCAGTTCTGCTGTGATCTTAGTTATTTCTTGTCTTTTGCTAGGTTTTGAGTTTTTTTTCATTTTACTCCTCTAGCTCTTTCAATTTTGACAATAGGGTGTCAACTTTGGATCTCTCCACTCTTCTCATGTGGGCACTTATTGCTATATATTTTCCTCTAGAGACTGCTTTAAATGTGTCCCAGAGATTCTGGTGTGTTGTATCTTTGTTCTCTTTGGTTTTGAAGAACTTCTTTATTTCTGCCTTCATTTCATTGTTTATCCACTCAATGTTCAAGAGCCAGTTGTTCAGTTTCCATGAAGCTGTGAGGTTCTGAGTTACTTTCTGAATTCTGAGTTCTAACTTGATTGCACTGTGGTCTGAGAGACAGTTTGTTATGATTTCCATTCTTTTGCATTTGCTGAGAAGTGATTTACTTCCAATTATTTGGTCAGTTTTAGAGTAGGTGTGATGTGGAGCTGAGAAGAATGTATATTCTGCAGATTTGGGGTGGAGAGTTCTGTAAATGTCTATCAGGTTTGCTTGTTCCAGGTCTGAGTTCAAGTCCTGGATATCCTTGTTAATTTTCTGTCTGGTTGATCTGTCTAATATTGACAGTGTAGTGTAAAAGTCTCCCACTATTATTGTGTGGGAGTCTAAGTCTCTTTGTAAGTCATTAAGAACTTGCTTTATGTATCTCAGTGCCCCTGTATTGGGTCCGTATATATTTAGGATCATTAGCTCTATTTGTTGTATTGATCCTTTTATCATTATGAAATGATAATGATATCATTTATCTCTTTTGATCTGTGTTGCTTTAAAGTCTATTTTATCAGAGATGAGAATTGCAACTCCTGCTTTTTTTTTGCTCTCCATTTGCTTGGTAAATCTTCCTCCATCCCTTTATTTTGAGCCTTTGTGTATCCTGGCATGTGAGATGGGTTTCCTGTATACTGCACACTGATGGGTTTTGGCTTTTTATCTAATTTGCCAGTCTGTGTCTTTTGATTGGTGCATTTAGCCCATTTACAATTAGGGTTAATATTGTTATGTGTGAATTTGATACTGTCATTTTGATTCTAGCTGGCTCTTTTGCCCATTAGTTGATGCAGATTCTTCATTGTGTTGATGCTCTTTACCATTTGGTATGCTTTTGGAGTGGCTGGTACTGGTTGTTCCTTTCTATGTGTAATGCCTCTTTCAGGAGCTCATGTAAAGCAGGCCTGGTGGTGACAAAATCTCTGAATACTTGCTTGTTCACAAAGGATGTTATTTTTTCTTCACTTATGACACTTAGCTTGGCTGGATATGAAATTCTGGGTTAAAAGTTCTTTTCTTTAAGGATGTTGAATATTGGCCCCCACTCTCTTCTGGCTTGTAGGGTTTCTGCTGAGAGATCTGCTGTGAGTCTGTTGGGCTTCCCCTTGTGGGTAACCTGACCTTTCTCTCTGGCTGCCCTTAGCATTTTCTCCTTCATTTCAACCGTGGTGAATCTGATGATTATGTGCCTTGTGGTTGCTCTTCTTGAGGAATATCTTTGTGGTGTTCTCTGTATTTCCTGGACTTGAACATTGGCCTGCCTTGCTACGTTGGGGAAGTTTTCTTGCATAGTATCCTGAAGAGTATTTTCCAGCTTGGATTCATTCTCTTTGTCATATTCAGGCACACCTATCAAACGTAGATTAGGTCTCTTCACATTACCCCACATTTCTTGGAGACTTTGTTCATTCCTTTTTGCACTTTTTTCTCTAATCTTGCCTTCTCATTTAATTTTATATAGTTGATCTTCAATCTCTGATATCCTTTCTTCTGCTTGGTCATTTCGGCTGTTGAAACTTGTGCATGCTTCATGAAGTTCTTGTGTTGTGTTTTTCAGCTCCATCAATTCGCTCATATTCCTCTCTAAGTTGTCCATTCTTGTTATCATTTCATCAAATCTTTTTTCAAGGTTCTTAGATTCTTTGCATTGAGTTAGAACATGTTCTGTAGCTTACAGAAGTTTCTTATTACCCACCTTCTGAATTCTGATTCTGTCATTTCATCACACTCATTCTCCATCCAGCTTTGTTCCCTTGCTGGTGAGGAGTTGTGATCCCTTGTAGGGATCCACTCCAGGCCCTGCTTGCCTGGGGATCACCTGCAGCAGTTGCAGAACAGTAAGGGCTGCTACCACTTTCTTCTTCTGTTGCCTTTGTCCCAGAATGACGCCCGCCAAATGTCAGTCTGATCAGTCCTTTGTGAGGTGACTCTTTGGATATATGGGGGTCAGCGAGCTGTTTGAGGAGATAGTCTGTTCTTTATAGGAGCTCAAGTGCTGAGCTGTGAGCTCTGTTGTTCATTCAGAGCTGCTAGGCAGGTACGTTTAAGTATGCTGCAGCAGAACTAATAAATCCCCATTTTTTCCCCAGGTGCTCTGTCCCAGGGAGTTAAGGCTTTATTTATGAATATCTGTTGTGCTGTTGCCTTTTTTTTCCAGGGCTGCCCTGCCCAGCAAGGAGGCAGCCTAGTCACTGTCTGCCTGCTGAGGCTTTGCTGAGCTGCTTTGTGCTCCACCCTGCTTCTGGCTCCACCCTGCTGCCATGTGAGCTTCACTGCAGTCCTGTTTATATGGGTGTGGTTAGAACTGCCACGGCAATGGTGACTCTCCTCTGTAATTGCAGACTCTCTCTATTTTGGAGGGTGGGCTCGGCAACGGCAGGTTGCCTTGGCAATGGCAGGCTGCCTCAGCAATGGCGGACTACCTCTGTAGGGGTGGAGTGCCTCGGTAATGGTGGACACCCCTCCACCACTAAGCTGCAGCATCCTGGGTTCAGCTGTCCTTGCCCTGAAACTCTCAACCCTGAACGTTTCCAATTGCTGGTTTTTTTGCTTGTTTGTTTTTGTGGGGATGAGACCCACTGAGCCTGATCCCCTGGCTCCCTGCCTCAGAGCGTATTTTTTTTTTTTTAAGTTGAACAGTTGACTCTCTCCCAAATGTTCCAGTCGCCTGCTGAAAGGGTGCCATCTTCTGTGTGATTTCCTATGTGGTGACCCACTGCACCGGCTGAAACAAAAGCTCTGTCTGGGAATCTCCTAGCCTGGCTTCCTGTTTCAGACCCATTTAATCAGATGATTGGGAGAATCTGCCTTCCTGGAGCTCCAATTGCCAGCTTAAAAGGGCAACAAGACCAGTGTATTTTGTATGGACAGCTGCCACAACTGGGCACCAGCAAAACAGCCATGCCAGCCGAAACAGCTGTGCTGGCCAAAACAGCTGTGCTGGCAACCTGTGGGTCTCCTCTGCCTGGGAATCTCCTGGTCCCAGGAGATTCCTGGGATGTCCATTCACCCTCTGCACTTTCACTGGGAGCTTCAATCCTGAGTTGCTCCTAAAGGGCCATCTTGGATCTTCCCCAGAAATAATTTCTAATAACTCCTATGATACTGTAAGTACAAGGGCAGTGGTTGGTCTTCTTTTTCTCCTGTATAATGAGAAGGGTTATATGGGAGGTAGAGTTATATGAAGGACTTGATTCACACTAGTGAACTGCAGTAATTCTAAATATCATAGCTAGGAATGTGCTAACATTTGTGGATGAAAGGAGCTGTCAGAGAGCATTCCTATGAGTGTCATGGTTGAGCCTTTCCCTAGACACTAACAGGGATTTAACCAATTTCAATCAGCAATTCCATAGACATGGCAGCTGCTACAACAATCAATGCTTGTGAGATTGCCACTTTTAAAATAAATTAGTACCTGTGCATAAATCAGTAAATGAAAAATTATAAAAATGCATACATGCATTTCATAAATCTGAAGGAGGAATAAATAAAACACTCAGAACAAAAAGGATCTTGAAAACATAGACATATTGAGGTTGATGTGTAAGCATTTGAATTTAAAAAGTAACAAAAGCACTCAGATTATAGCATGACATATTTGATAGAATAAAAATAAGATAACTTTAGGCCAGACACAGTGGGTCATGCCTGTAATCCCAGCACTTTGGGAGGCCAAGGTGGGTGGGATCATTTGAGACCAGAATATTGAGATGAGCCTGGTCACATAGCAAAACCTTGCCTCTACTAAAAATACAAAAAATTAGCTGAATTTGCTGGAACATGCCTGTAATTCCAGCTACTCAGGAGGCTGAGTCATGAGAATCACTTGAATGTGGGAAATAGAGGTTGCAGTGAGCTGAGATCACACCACTCCAGCTTGGATAACAAAGTAATATTCTGTCTCAAAAATAATAATAAATTATCTTACATGAGGTAAAAGAGAGGGTGATTGATATGGTTTGGCTGTGTCCCCACCCAAATCTCAGCTTGAATTATAATTCCCATAATCCCCACATATCATGAGAGGGACATGGTGGGAGGTAATTGAATTATGGGGCTGGTTACCCTCATGCTGTTCTCATGATAGTGAGTTCTCATGTGATCTGATGGTTTTATAAGGGGCTTTTCTCCCTTTGCTCGTCACTTCTCTCTCCTGCCACCATGTGAAGAAGGGCATGTTTGTTTTCTCATGCCCTTCCCTTGCAGACCTTTATTTTGGCCAATTTATTCTGTTTCGGACAGGTGTATTTAGCCAATGTCTGTACACCCATTATTTCTTGGAAGTAGTTAACTTCCTGTCAATTTTTCATACTCATGTGGAAGGGACACATCAAGTTTTCTGAGGCCTCCCCAGCTCTGTGAAATAATAAGTCAGTTAAACCTCTCTCTTTGATAAATTACTCAGTCTCAGGCAGCTCTTTATAGTAGAATGAGAATGGACTAATACAATAAATTGGTACCAAAGAGAGTGGGGTGCTGTGTAAAGATACCTAAAAATGTGGAAATGACTTTGAAAGTGGGTAACAGGCAGAGGTTGGAACATTTAGGAGAGCTCAGAAGAAAACAGAAAAATGTGGGAAAATTTGGAACTTCCTAGAGACCTGTTGAATGGCTTTGTCCAAAATGTAGATAGTGATATGAAGTCCAGGTTAAGGTGGTCCCAGATGGAGATGAAGAATTTACTGGGGACTGGTGTTACGGTAACTCTTGCTATGCAAATAAACTGGTAGATTTTTTTGCCCCTGCCCTAGGGAACTGTGGACTCTCAACTTGAGAGTGATGATATAGGGTGTCTGATAGAAGAAATTTCTAAACAGCAAAGCAGTCAAATGAAAGTCTGAAAAATCTGCAGCCTGACAAGGTGATAGAAAAGACAACCCCATTATTTGAGGAGAAACTAAAGCCAGCTGCACAAATTTGCATAAGTAATGAGAAGAAAAATGTCAGTTACCAAGACAATGGGGAAAATGTCTCCATGGCATGTCAGAGACCCTACCATCACAGGCCCAGAGGCCTAAGAGGGAAAAATGGTTTCCTGGGTAGAGCCCAAGTCTTCCCTGTTCTACACAGCCTCACAACATGGTACTCTGTATCCCAGCTGCTTCAGCTCCTGCTGCAACTAAAAGGGATCAAGGTACAGCTCAGGATGTTGCTTTAGAAGGTGAAAGCCCCAAGCCTTGGCAGCTTCCATGTGGTGCAGGTCCTGTGGGTGTGCAGAGGACAATAATTGAGGTTTGGGAACCTTTGCCTATATTTTAGAGAATGTATGGGAATGCCTAGAAGTCTGCTGCAGGGGCAGAGCCCTCATGGAAATCTCTGCTGGGGTAGTGCAGAAGGAAAATGTGAGGACAGAGCCCCCACAGAGAGTCCCCACTTGAGCACTGCATAGTGGAGTTGTGAGAAGAAGGCAATCATCTTCCAGACCCCAGAATGGTAGATCCACTTACAGTTTGCACCATGCACCTGGAAAGGCCACATACACTCAATGAAAGCCATGAAAACATCTAGGAGAGGGGCTGTGCCATGGAAAGCCACAGGAGTAGAGCTGCTCAAGGCTATCAGAGCCCACCACTTGCATCAGTGTATCCTGGATGTGAGACGTGGAGTCAAACAAGATCATTTTGGCTCTTTAAGGTTTAATGACTGCTCTATTGGATTTAGGACTTGCATGAAGCCTGTGGCCCCTTTATTTTGGCCAATGTCTTATATTTGGGACAGGTGTATTTAGCCAATGTCTGTAACTTCATTGTATCTATGAAGTAGCTAACTTGCTTTTGATTTTACAGGCTCATAGGTGGAAGGGACTCTCCTTGTCTCAGATGAGACTTTGGACTGTGGACTTTTGAGTTAGTGCTGAAAAGACTTAAGACTTGGCAGGACTGTAGGAAGGACATGATTGTGTTTTGAAATGTGAAGACATAAAATTTGGAAGAGATCAGGGAGGGATTGAATATATGGTTTGGCTGTGTCTTCACCCAACATTTAACTTGAATTGTAGTTCCCATATCCCACATGTCATGGGAGGGACCCAGTGGGAGTTAATTCAGTCATTGGGGCAATTACTCTCAGACTGTTCTTGTGATAGTGAGTGAGTTCTCACAAGATCTGCTGGTTTTATAAGAAGCTTTCCCCATTTGCTCAGGACATCTCCTTCCTGCCACCATGTGAAGAAGGATGTGTTTGCATCCCCTTCCACCATGATTATAAGTTTCCTGAGGCCTCCCCAGACACACAGAACTATGAGTCATTTAAACCTCTTTCCTCTATAAATTACCCAGTCTTGGGTCCATTTTTATTAGCAGTGTGAGAATTGACTAATTTAGTGGTCACTGCTGAAACAAATATTAGTGGCCTGCAAAGAATACATCAGTTTGCATAGTCAAGGTGGAAAGAAGGCAGGAAGGCAAGCAAAAGTAAGAGAATAAAAAAGAATGGAAGAGAAGGGATTGAGGGAAGGAAGGAAGAGAGAAAGGAAGGAATGAAGGAAGAAAAATAAAAATCTTGTAAATTCTATTTACGGATGTCATTTGCAAACAAAATCAGTGTCAGGTAGAGAAGAAGAATCAGGGGCAATACATTTAAAAATCAAATAAGAAGTTCCTAAGATTGAAACAAAAAATTTGACCTGAATTAGTGAGACTTGACATTTTAGGCAACCTTGATGATAAAAGATATATACCTACAAATAACCTGGTAAAACGTTTGGACTACTAAAATAAAAATGAATATTACCTATTTTCAAATAAAAGCATTTAAAAAACAGACAAAATATCTGAATTAAGCTTAGAAATACCATACTGGACCTGAGAGGATGGTAAGATAACTATAAGTTGTTGAGGAAAAACTACTTTGAGCTAAGAATTGTATCCCCCATCAAGAAATCATTCCCTACTACAGTAAAATAAATAGATATGGATTTCTCATCAGTAAATTAATATATCACAAAACTAAGAGACTAAAATTAAATGGGTAAGGAGACAGGGATGATTTATGTATTCCCAAATTTCAATCTTATACAGCATCCTTCCACAACTGATATTCTCAGAGATATTAAACCTGTAAAATTATTTGAGTATTTAAAAAAAATTCCAAGGATGACAGATAGCTAATGTCATTCTAGATGCACATTCTGGTTAAGTTAATTCATCACATAAAACAGATTCATGGTTTATTTTCTCACTTGAGCCCTGATGAGGAGAAGCGGTAGAGTAATAGAATGTCATAATATATAAAAACATCTGGTAATTGAAAAGAATGTAGGCACTAGTGGAACCGAAAAGCCAGTAGTAATTTTTGGTAGTTTAAAAATAACTTAATCACAATCCACAAAAATAACAAAGCATAATTAATGAGAAACAAAATGAAGATATAAACATCAAGTTTATCAGTCATTATACTAGATGTGAATGATGTGAAATTGCTTACCAAGATATTGAGCCTATCAGTGTTACACTAGGTAGCTAGTCAGGTATGAGCAGGACAGGAGAGGGCTCCCTGCACACATGCCAAGAGTGTTGGGCAACCATCAGGTGATGGTCAGGTGGTTGCTAACTTTCTCTAAAGTAATTGGTGATAGCCAGTGTGGTGATAGCCAGTGCCAGAAAAAGTCAGTCTCCTAATAGATAGAAAATACTTGAAATTGATCAGCAGCTTCCAGATAAGATTTGGAGAGTAGGGAGAAGTAATGGAAGATCCTAGTAGTATGCCAAAGTATAAAACCCCAAGTCAAGAGGTCAGGCTGTGCACTTAGTCTCTCAAGTCGCTGGCTTAGCCCTCTTCCAGGTTGTACTTTCCTTCTTTTCTTTGCTTTCCTTATTTTCCTCACTCTTCTAAATAAACTTTCACTCTTGCCCTCAAACTTTCCCCGGTCACTTTATTGTTTTATGCCCCTCAGTGGAATTGTCTTCCACAGAGGCAAGGATTGAAGTTGCTGCAGACCCATATGCTTATGCTGCTGATAACTCAGAATAACTTGGATTCCTGCCACAGGTAATATCAGTAGTAAAAATAAAACAATTTAAAATAAAATATTAGCAAATATAATAAAATAGTTTATCAAAAATAATGCAAAAATTTTATATTTGAATAAATATTCATTATATTAAAATTCATAATATAAGTTATATGGAAGAATTATATTGTCTTAATAAATGGTGAAAGCACAATAAAATTAAAGAATATGTTAAAAAGGACCATAACTACATTGGGAAATAAAGGAAAAAATTTAAATATGAATAAGGCTATTTACAAGAAATCAAGAGGAAACATAAATTCATTTCCAATAAAAATAATAACAAATTAGGGATGTCGTTTACTTTGCTGTTATTCTGTATTATTTTGGAGCTTTTAGTAAATTCATTGAGTTAAACTTTATAAACTTTGGTAAATATTAAAATATCATTTTGCTAATGAAATTATTGTACAAGAAAGGGTCTTAGTTAAAAATAAATAAAATAACTTGGAAAAATAGTTAAAGATAAAATACAGAAATATTACTAGATCTTATTTATATGCCAATTATAATTATCTTAACAAGAAAAGTACTGGGCTATATAGGAAAATTACAAAATTTTCTTGATGAATGGAAAACAGCAGTCACCTATTCTTGGATAGTAAGGCTTAATGACATAAAAATATAAATTTTCCCATAATGAATACATATATTTTATAAAATTTTAAATATAATTTCAAGTGAATGTTTTGAAATGTAAAAAATGGTGTGAAAGCTCATATTTAAGATGCTGTATAAAATAACCAAGGATATGAAAACAGAGATAAGCAGGCTAACAACAAATATATTGAAACTTTTAGTAAAAAGAATGGCAAAATCAGTCTTTATGAATAAATGTTAAAATACTGAAGGTAAGACACTTAAAATAATATAGTATGCCCATAAATATTTGAAACAGAAGAGAGCAGCAAAAATAGGTCTCAATGTTATGGATTTTAATTTATAAGAAGATAAATTACTAAAAGTCAGTAGAGAAAATGGTTCACTCAATTAACGGAGGTGGTATCATTGGCTATCCAGCAGAAAGACAATAAAGTTGGATTTATATGATACCATCTGAAAAAAAAATTTTAAATGGACTAAAAACACAAAAGCTAACACATGAAAAATAAGAAAATTAGTAGGCTGTATTTACAACCAAGGAAATGAGAAGACCATTATAATTAAAACAGTATGTTTAGAGAAATCATAGACAAATCAATAAACAACAGACAATGGTATCATAAAAGTATTTACTTCTCACATATGAAAAATTTAGTCATTCATTCCCAACATATTCAACAAACATTGTGTTCATGCATGTCACCAGGAGCTGCTCAAGCTGTTAAGAATAGCAGTGAATAACATTCATAAGCTCTGTGCCTTCCTGGGTTACATGCTATTAGAGGTGACACACAATAAATAATTCTGTAACATGTCAAGCAGCTATAATTGCTATAAAGAAAAATGATATCAGTTAAAGGATTAGAGAAAGATGAAGTGTCATGGGGGTGCTAATTTAGATAGGAGAGTCAGGGAAACCCTTTCTAGTAAGATACCATGTAACCAGGGGTCTCAGCGAAGTGGGGGTGCAAGCAGCCAAGACACTATCTGAGAAAAAAGGGGACCAGAACAGAAGCACAAGGTAGAGAATTCCCAAGGTGGAGACAGCAATAACAACAGCAGTGTTAGATTAGAATGAGGGAGAAAATGCTGGAGAGGAAGATGGATAGAGGCAAAGGATCACATCACACACAGCCCTACTAGACAGAAAATGGGTGTTGATTTTTAACCTGTGTGAAATCAAAAACCATGGAGAATTTTGAGCAGAATTGCATTATCTGGCTTATTTTACAAAAAGATCATTCTGGCTGTTGACAGAGAGTTAACATCAATCCTATAACAAAATTCTCCGTAACAGAACTAATGCATGAATGCATGATCACCAGTTCAATGAAAATAGAGCTGAATGACAGGAACAGCTATTTCATAAAAGGATAATTTTGAATGGAAACTGAACATATAAAAAGATAATCATCGTTTCTGGTAGTCAAAGGAAATGCAAATAAAGTAATAAAATTATTTTACATATCAGGTTGGCAAAAATTGTTCAACATTTTATACTTCCCACTGCTGATGATTACAATAAAGAATACCAGTATATAGTTGCTGATGGAAAGGTGAATTGTTATAGCCCTTTAGGCCACCTGTTTTGAAATATTCATTGCAATTAATATACACATAACTTGTACCCAAGCTGATAAGAATGGAGCAGTAAATAACACTCTGGAATTTCTGGAAAGTTTTTATAAAATTAGAACTACCAAACTTTATAGATACATGTAAGAGGAAAATTTATCCCAGCACAGATGTGGCAGGGATTAGGGGGGTGGTGGGAATTGAAACAAATCAATAAGAATGATTGAACAAATAGCCCAACTTCACCATGGTATATTATCTAACCACTGAAAAAAAGCAGTTACAGCAATGTGGGTCTTCATTAATAAATGTTTAAATGCATAAGGTAAAACACTTAGAAGTAAAATAATATAGTCCAGTTTTTCTAAAGAGATCAGTGAAGAATATCCCACTGTAGGTGCATTGAATATGTTATATAACAACTTCAAGTATTTTATTATTACGATTTTGTAAAATATGCATATATATCAAAAAGGACATCAAAAGATCGTGGTGCAATCTTGGCATAATGAGATTTCAGGTGGCTCTTGTTGTCATCTTTCTAGTCTACATATTATTTGAATTTTTTGAGAATATTCATAATATGTATGACCAGAAAAATTATAAAGATAATTTTGTATTTATTTCTAAAGACTTTTAAAAGTGCCATAATAAAAAAAACCTGTTAAATTTTATGTAACTGTTTCCTAATTTATCTGACTAGAGTACCTTGTTTTTAGCAGAACACCTAAAAGCTTCTCTTGAAACAAGCTAATGTTCCTTGGCGAAATAGCATAGATGTTTCTTGGCAAAATAACATAGGAATAATCATTCCTATCAAAACGGAATAATTAAATACCTCCATGATGATGGTGCTTCTGGGAAGCACACAGAGATTAGTGAAGTCGTGTTCCATGTTAATATGAAAGGCTCTGGGGTTTATTTTCCCCTGAATCAAAAGAAGGATATTGAAGAAATTGCCAAAGAACATGAAAGTTTTATTCAAGGTGCAACCTGGCACAATTCACTGAAAGAGAGAGGGAAATGTCTAATAAACTCATGAAAAAATGTTAATGCTCATAGTTATCAAAGAAATGCAGATTAGAATAGGGTATAATTGTTTGCCTTTAAGTTGGTTGATTTTTAAAGAATAGCTGTGAGGGTGCATAGACTAGCATTCAGGAACATTGCTGGGGAGAATGTACGTTGGTGCAGGCGGACAGGAAAACAATGTGCATTAAAAAGCTCATATACCTAGAAGCAGTAATTCTTCTCTTAAAAATGTATCACAAGAAAATCAGAAATATGGATGTATTGTTATGGTGATGTTCACTAATGCATTATTTTTAGTGACAGACATTGAAAACATTAAAGGAAATCATTAGTTTGTAATGTGTCTGAAAATAAAAAGTATTCATAAATGCTTAAATAGTATGGAGAAATGTTCCAGATACACGGTGTGTTCTCAAAATGTTTGCATGCTCATATTAAAATATGCTAACTAATAAAGGAGGAAAATGTGCTAAAGTTAATAATGGCTATGATATTGTTCTGTCTGGTAGGATTTTAGATAACTTTTATTCTATTCTACATGTAGTACATCTTTTAAATCATTCTTGTTTACTGAGTTCAGGAATATGAAATATAAGTACTAGGATATAAAAAATTTTTAAAGCTGCAAGGAATATTATGTTATTTCTAATGTATTTTCAGTATTAAAAGAAATTATAAATTGTCTATCAGTCAAGACTAAAATCTGTTTGCTTCTTGTGTAGCATAATTACCTGAAAAGCAAACACTTTATATTAAACATGAAATAAACTGAAATATATTTTAGATGAATTTTAAAATAGCTTTATTTTGGTTAGAGGAGAAAGAATATAATTTCTGCATTTTAGTAAAATAGTGTACACTCTGCATCAGGAAGCAACGTATACTTTGACCAACTAAATGCAAATGCTTACATAAATGCTATACAGCATTCCAAGAAATCAAATAAGAGCCAGGAAGAGGGGAAAAAAATCTGTTAGGAAAGAAAGCATCACAACATTTCTTCCGAGATTAAAAACAGTAAAACTGTACAGTCCACATTTTGCCATTAAGCAATACATTTCCTGATAACTAGAGAAATGCTATCTAAAATCATGGATATGAGATTAATGCTCTACAGTCCTATTATTTCATTGCCATGTAACATTGAACTCTATCAGGAAGTTAATCAGGTTTCTTAACTATGAATAAAAAAGTAAGTTAAAACATATCAATTTACAGTTCAGTGGAGAGATAGTATTAATTGAGAGAACATTCCAATGTGTAATTTTAAAGTCTGTAATAATTTTAAAAATGAAAATGTTTAGCTTTTTAAAAAATTTTTGGTTGGTTTGTTTGTTTATAAGGCAGAGCATCTTCTGAAACTACTGCCTCCACAAGAATAGGTTAACTTGATTTGTCAAGTTGAGATCATTGAACCCTGTAGAGAGCATATCTATTTCCTAAGAACTGCCTTCTCACCAGAAGCCTCTCTTCTAACTCATAATAAGTATTTTTATTCAATTTACCAAAGGAACTAATGATGACAGATACAGAAATACAGCATTTCTTAAATAACAGCAGAAAATTATAATTTGAAAAGAAACAACACAATCCTAATTAATTAGCTCTGTCCACTTCATTCATTCATTGAACAATTACTGAGCATCTCTTATGAACTAAGACTATGTTAATTGCGGTGTGTGCAACAGTAACAAAGACTGATATGGTTTTAATATAATATATTTTAAACTAGTGGACACACCAAGGGGTTATGGAAGTACATACTGTAGGCAACTAGGGAAGTTAAAGAATTATCAGAGAAAGTGACAATGAAATTGAGAATTAAAATATACAAGGATCAAACCAGCGTGGTGAAACCTGGTCTCTTCTAAAAATACAAAAATATTAGCTGGGTATGGTGGCAGGAGCCTACAATCCCAGCTACTTGGGAAGCTGAGACATTAGAATCTCCTGAACCCGGGAGGCGGAGGTTGTAGTAAGCCAAGATTGTGCCACGGCACTCCAGCCTGGGTGACAGAATGTGACTCTGTCTCAAAAAAAAAAAAAAATTGCCCTTTTTTTTTTTCCTAAGCAGAGTTAGCCAGAGTATCTCCAAAACAGTATATATGAGGTTTCTAAAAGAATTGATCTTGTAACAGGTGGGATGTTCATTAGAGGAAGCCAATGTCCTGGTTTTAGAAATATATGAGTAGAAAATTACCCCTAAAATATCCTCCTAATGACAAGGATTCCAGGCTACCAATTATGTGGCCAATTACATGCTCCCGGTCATGTGGCCAAGTCATATAATTAAGAAAAAAATTTAAGAGCAGAATGGCACAAAAACTTAATTTAAAAAGCAAAGACAGTTAAACAGATTAAAATGAATAAAAAATGAGACAAAATTAACAGCTAAGAAAATATAATAAAATATTCTGAATGTGGTGATTTTAATAATTAGATAAATTATTTAAAGAAAGATAAACTATGTTTCAAGTATAGGAATTAGAAGACAACAAGATGAAATAAATGGGAAAAACAAAAAGATGTAATCTAGCATTAGAAAAAGTTTTAAGAACTTAAAAAAGAATAAAAAGCTTTTAACAGATATAAGACACACATAAAAATCCAGAAGTAAAATAATGACAGTGGAGTATAAGATGATGAATGGTGATAAAAGGAAATGTGTAGCTGGGATCACAGTAAGAGTGGTATCAGTTCAGGGGAGAAGCCATCCATTCTGGCAGGCCAATACAATTTTGCTTAATAAATTTATACCTTGAATAAAATAATAAATTTATGCAAATTTATACCTTGAATAAAAAGATGTCTGGATGCTAAGAAGTGTCCCCTAAATTTGTTTTGTTTTCTTCTTGACAAAAGCCTGGGGGCAGAGTTCCACAAAGCTTTTCTTTCACCTTTCATTTGCAGCAACAGGACAGGTTGTAATTTGAGCACAACTTTCTATACCTGTCAGTGAGGTTAAGGCCCTTGCAGAAGGATGCTGAGAAGTATCAGCAGAACCTAGCAAATTTGCAGCCCTCTGGCCTCAGATGTGTTCCACTGCCTACTTCATTTTGTAAGGGGGAAATATATTCAAATTCAAAGTACTGTTTTATTTGTTCAAATAAATAACATACCCCCCTCCTGAAGGAATCATTTCCCTTTTCTAATGACAACTCAATATTTATTAATATATCACTATGATTAGTTTCAGTCTTAGTCTTATTTCAGTCCCTTGCTAGGATATAAAATATTATATTCTTACAAGAACTGCTGCTTTGGCTGGACAGGATAACAAATATTGGTTTCACTTTTCCCCATGTTTCAGTCTTAATAAAATCCAAGTTCTCTATATTCAAGAAGATACTTCTTAAAATATGTCACTCTTTGGTGGTCTCTGCTGATTTGGAATGATGGAGTAAATATACAGCCTGTTCTTATTTGAATTACAATTGGAAGTGTAATGTGTCTACTAAACATCACATATGCTTTGAAATTGGGAATGAATGGCTGACAGAGGAGCGTTATGCATATTGCATATGCACAGTATCACACAGTGAAGCTATGATTAAGAGAGGCAAGGAAAAGCCCAGACTCTCTAAAGCATATGTTTGGGATAGAAGAAGAGTCCTTCTGGATAGTCTTCAAATTACAACCTATGGAATGCTTGAGTCACCTTTATGCTCAAGTAAAAAAAATGAATTTTTTAAAAAGAACTGAATTTAACAACCTAATTTTCCTGATTTTCTGCTTTAGCAAAAAGTTCTACAGCAGGCATTGAAGAGGTAATTAAAGTCAAGATGTTCAGCAAATTAATTTCAATAGCATTGGAAGAGAACATATAATGCTCTAGGGTATGTTGTATATAGTACAATATGCTCAATATAATTTTGAGGAAATAATTGAAAAATTAACAGATAGGGCATGCTGTTCTGCATCACCTTGGCATTGTTAAAGCTGGTACCTAAAATGTGCGTTGTAACTCTGCATGCACATTAATAGTCCTTCAATCAACTTCATTGACCTAGGTCTTAACTGAGTCATATAGGATAGACACATTTATAATGAGTCCTTTTTCTAAAGGGAAGGTCTTGATGACCTTCATTTGTCTTTTGTTTGTTTTGTGGTGAAAACAAAAAATGTACCATTTTAACCACTTTTTAATGTACAGTTTAGTAATGTTAGGTATATTCACATATTTGTGAAACAAATCCTCAGAACTTGATGGTAGCAGTGGCCTGTCTGAAGCAGCCACTGCGAAGTTGAGAAGGCAAAGCCGGGCTGTGCATTCCATAGAGTAGGTTGTAGCCTGAAACAGGTAAGAGCCTCACCCACTTCTGAGTTAGATGGGGTGGGAGTTCTGCCCTCCAGGGCACAGCTGCAGCTGCCCAGCCTTGACTGCGGACCTGGGCATGCCTTCACTCTCAAGGGCTTGGGAAGCCCCCGATGCCCACAGGCTCCAAAATGACTGCTCCCGCTGCTTGGTCTCTCCCAGCTCCTGGCACCTGTTCCAATTTTGGAGCAAAGTTGTGGCTGAGCCCAGGCACTGTCATGACCCAGCCAGGTGTGCACACACTTTGAGGTGATGCCGACACACCAGCACCCTGCTGCTTCTGCCCCCTCTATACTTTGGATTTTGATGAGCATGGGAATGAAACTGAGAGGGGTTGAGGGTGGCTCAACACGGGACTCAGCATGAACAGCTTGGGTGCTGTGAATTACATATAGATGGCAGCAGGAGACAGTAATACTTTAGGGTGGAAAAAGGAGGGTCCCCAGTGAAGCCCCACTTTCAAGCCAAGGATGGCCTAAAGCATGGGGGTGGGGCTCTCAGTACCAGGTGGAGTCCACTGCCCAGAGTGAGAACTTATGGTGCTTTTTCTTGGCCCACCCTTAGCTGCCTGCCCATGGACAAATCAGCACACGCTTCCTCCCTTTTGTGCCCATAAAACCCTGAACTCAGCCAGACTCAGGCAGCTACCCACTCCAGGTCTCATTTTCATGAGGGCTGCACACTTGATGGGATGACCTGCCTGCAGATAGGAACAACCACTCCAGGTCTGCTCTCTTCAGGGATGCACACTTGTGGAGACAACCTGCCTGCAGAGAGAAGCTACTCACTTTGGATTTCCTGATGGCTGTACTGACACTCAGTAAAGTACCTCTTTGCCTAGCTCATCCTCCAGTTGTTTGTATACCTCATTGTTCCTGGTCGCGGGACAAGAGCTCAGGACCTGCCAAATGGCAGCACTGAAAAAGGTGTAACATAAACAGTTGAAACACAGTCCCTGCCCCACTGGCTACATTGTCAGTGATGTAGAGAGAGATGCTGTGGTCCAGACCTAGGGGATCTCCAAGCAAGGGCTATGACATCCTCTTTGGTGTCTTGTTTACATTAAATAACTATGAATACCTCTCCCTGCAACTTCTCATAATCACCAGTATGTATGAATTCAACTACTTTAGGTACCTCATACAAGTGGAGTCATAAAATGTCTTTTTTTGTGTGACTGGCTTATGTTATTTAACATAACGTCCTAAAAGTTTGTCCACATTATAGCATCTGACAGGATTTTCTTTCTTTTTAAGGCAAAATAGTTTTTCATTGTACTGATATATTACATTTTGTTTATTTAACTCTTGAACATTTGGGTTGCATCAATTTCCTGGCAATTATGAATAATGCTGCTATGAAGACTTCGGTGCAAATAGCTCTTTGAGACCATACTTTCAAGTTTTAGACATATACACAAAAGTTAAATTGCTGAATCTTATGGTAGTTCTACTTTTAATTGTTTTACACACTTCATGCTATTTTCCACAGTGGTTGCATCATTTTACATGGCTACCAGCAGTGTAAAATTGTTCTAATTTCTCCACATTCTCACCAACAGTTGTTATTTTCTATTTGTTTAGTTTTTTTTTTCCTTTTTTTGGTGAAAGACGCTTTAATAAGTATGAAGTGATACCTGATTATTTTGACATCTGGTAGTTCTGATTTGTGTTTCTCTGATGATTCATGATGTTGAGCATTTGTTTATATGTTTACATCTTTTTTAGACAAATGTCTATTCAAGTCCTTTACTTGTCTTTTATTCAGGTTGTTTTGTTTAATTTTGTATTGACTTGTAGTTTTTTTAATAATACTCTAGCTATTAACCCCTTATTAGATATATGATTTGCGAATATTTTCTTGCATTCTATAGATTGCCCATACACTCTATTGATTGTGTTTTCTGATATAAAAAAGTATTTAAGTTTGATGTAGTCACATTTGTCTGTTTCTTATTTAGTTTCCTGTGCTATTGGTGGCATATCTAAGAAATCATTGCCAAGTACAGTGTCATGATTTTAAACCTGGTCTTTTAGGAATTTTATAATTTTAGTTTTTTGTTTAAGTATTTATCCCATTATTTTGATTTAATTATTGTAAATGGTATGAGATAGTGGCCCAACTTTATTCTTTTCAGGTGGGTCTCTGCTTTCCTTAATACAACTTGTTAAAGAGACTGTATTTTCTCCACTGAGTGGGCTTGGAACACCTGTTGAATTTGACCATATACACAAGGGATTACATCTGTGCTGCATCCTATTCCATCGGTCTATTGTTCTGATTTTATGTCAGTATCACACTGTTTTCATTACTATAGCTTTGTAATATGCTTTGAAATCAAGAAATGTAAATGATCCACCTCTATTCTTTTTCAAAATTATTTTGACTACTTGGATTCCTCGACATTATCTATATTTTTAGAATGAACTTTCTATTTATGTTAAAATTGTCATTGGGGATTTTGATGTTGATTGCATTGACTTTGCAGATTGCTTTGGCTACTATGGAATAATATATAACCAGGTGTTATTTCATTGAATATTCTCTACATGTTTATTAGGTCTAATTTACCTATAGCATATTTAAGTCCTATTTTTTTTTGTTATCTTCTGCCTAGTTTTATCCACTATTGAAGTCTCCTATTTTTGTGTTACTATCTATTTCTTTCTTTGATTCTGTCAAAGTTTGCTTTATATATTTAAGAGTCCTATGGTTTGGCAAATAAAAATTTATAATCGTTATGTCTTCTTGGTGAGTGGACCCTTTAATCATTATCTAATTCCCCCTTTGTCTATTTAGCCTTTACAAACTTAGCCTATTTTTAATATTGGTACAGCCACTCCTGCTCTCTCTTGATTACCATTTGCATGAAATATATCTTTTCCCATCCTTTCAGTTTCAGCCTATGTAAATCTCCAGATATAAAGTCTGTCTCTTATATATAGCATATAGTTGGATCCTATATTTTATAATCTATTCAGCCAATCTGTCTTTTTCATTATGGAGTTTAATCTGTTTACATTTAAAATAATTATTGATGGTAAAGACATTATTACCACTTATTTATTGTTTTCTATTTATCTTATAGCTTTTTCCCCTCTTTTCCTCTCTCCTTTCCTGCATTTGTGTCTTATTTTTTGTAGCAATATATTTGATTCACTTCTTATTTCCTTTTCTGTATATTCTATAAATTGTGTATGTGTATGATTACCATTGCAATTACATAAAGCATCTTAAAGATATAAAATTCTGTTTTAATCTAATAATATATTAATTTAAATCACATAAAAATCTCCACACTCTTAATGCTATTGGTGTTAAATTTTTATCTTTATATACTGTATGCTTATTAACATTGATTTATAATTTAATGTTTGTTATTTAAATTCTGTGTACCAAAATTACTGTAGTACAGGTTAGTGCATTTGTCCATGTTTTTACCTTTGCCAGAAAACTTTATATTTTTTGTTAAGCTTCATGTTTCTAGCTACCATATTTTAATCTCAAATTGAAGGACCAACTTTAGCATTTCTTGTAAAGTGAGACTAGTGGTAATGAACTCTATCTGCTTTTGTTTATCTGAAAAAGTCTTAATTCTCCTTTTTTGGGGGGGCGGTGGGGGGCAACATCTTGCTCTGTTGCCCAAGCTGAGTGCAA
Organism: Leontopithecus rosalia; assembly: GCA_028533165.1. Classification (NCBI taxonomy): domain Eukaryota; kingdom Metazoa; phylum Chordata; class Mammalia; order Primates; family Cebidae; genus Leontopithecus; species Leontopithecus rosalia. The sequence continues at coordinate 50,457,918 of CM052652.1, forward strand.
TGCCACAATCAGGCTCACTGCATCCTCAACTTCCCAGGCTCAAGCAATCTTCCTCCCTCAGCCTTCTTAGTAGCTAGAACTACAGACACGTGCCCCTCACACTTGGTTTAGTTTAAAAAAATGTTTTTTTTTTTTTTTTGTAGAGACAGAGTCTTACTCTCTTGCCCAGGCTAGTCTTGAACTCGTGGGTGTGAGCAATCTTTCTGCCTCTGCCTCTCTGCTTCACTTTTAAATACAGTTTTGTCAGATACAGCATTATTCCTTGTCTTTTCTGTTTTCTTTCAGCACTTTAATGTCATACCATCCCACTCCCTTCTGACCTACAGATTTTTGCTGAAAAACCTGCTGATACTCTTATAGAAACTGCCTTGTGTGTGATGAATCACTGAATCACTTTTCTTTTGCTACTTTCAAGACTGTCCTTGTCTTTGATTTAAGTAGATTGATTATAATATGTTGCTGTATGATACCCTTTGAATTTATTCTAGTTAGAGTTTTGTGAGCTTCTTGAACAACATGTCTAGTTTTTTTCCTTAGAGTTAGGAGATTTTCTGCCATTATTTCTACAATTTTTTTTTTCCTTTTTTCTCTTTCTGGGACTCTCATATTGGTTTGCTTGATAGTGTTTGATGAGTATTATGGCTTCATAAGTACCGAAGGAAGATTCACTTCATTTTTCTTTAGTTATTTTGTTCTATTTTGGTTTTAACAAGAACTGAATCAAACAGATTTTATTCAACTTTTTAGCATGAGGAAAAAATGATGTAAAATAATTCATAAGAAATGCTTTCTTATACTTTAAACATTTTCAATGTTTTGCACAGTGCTCACATAGCAAATGTGAAAAGCTTCAACACACTCTTGTAACTTCTGCTGCAATAAATGTAACATTAAGCAAAGGTACAAATTCTTCTGTCCTAATCTTATTACTGCATTATTAATTGTTATGATGTTACTCATATACTTTTATTCATACACTTTAATAAGATAATTGTCTGTCATGAAGCCATCAAAAACCTTATAGTAAATTGTATAGGTTTGTAGTGCAATTTAGACTCTAGCTTCTTATCATCAGCCACATTTCTGACTGCTTTCTTGAAGTCTTCCTTTGCTACAAGGGGAAGACTTGCAAACAAATTCAAAATATATCCGCTTCAGTACAAACATTTCTCAGGGTCTGCTTCATTAAAACCATCTGAAAACTTCAGAAAATTGCTTTACAACCTATTTCACCATGTTTTGAAATGGTATGCACATGGATTTTCAGTATGTCTTATTTTGCTTGTTCATTTGGCAAATTGATATGTACTTTTCTATGTAATCTTCTTGAATGAAGCAAAGCAGGATCCAGGGAATCTGGTTGGCTTTTAGCCGTGGTTGTTTTAACTCTATGCAGAGAATGCAATCCATCCATTTGAGTCAGTAACTACACCAGAGTTCTCTGAATCTGTCAGGTGAAGTGCTCTCAGAAAACCAGTGGGTACCAACAACATTATTCCACCCATAAAAATGATGCATGAATATGATTTTTGAAGGTGAGATGGTTCTAATTGTGTGGCATTATTTCTGGGCACTGTCTTCTGTTCCACTGGTCTATGTGTCTGTTTTTGGACAGTAGCATGCTGTTTTTGTTACTGTAGCCTTGACTGTAGTTTGAAATTGGGTAATATGATGCCTCCAGCTTTTTTTTTTCCTTAGGATTGCCTTGGCTATTCCAGCTCTTTTTGGTCCCATGTGAATTTTTAAATAGTTTTTCTAATTATTTGAAGAATGCCACTGATAGTTTCATAGAGTATTATTGAATCTGTAAATTGCTTTCGGCAGTATGACCATTTTGACAACATGGAGTCTCCCTATCTGTAAGCATGAAATGTTTGTGTGTGTGTGTGTGTGTGTGTGTGTGCATGTGTGTGCATGCACATTGATTTCTTTGGGTAGTGTTTTGCAATTTTCATTACAGAAGTATTTCACCTCATTGGTTAAGTTCTAGTCCTAGCTATCTTACTCTATTTGTGACTATTGTAAATGAGATTGTTTTTTTGATTTGTTACTCAGCATCAATGTTGATTTTGTATAAAAATGCTACTGATTTTTGTACATTGCTGTTGTATCCTGAAACTTTGCTAAAGTTATGTATCAGACCAAGGAGCTATTGGGCAGAAACTGTGTGGCTTTCTAGACATACAATCATATCATCTGTGAGCAGGAATAGTTTGACTTCCTCTCTTCCTATTTAGATGCCTTTAATGTCTTTCTCTTTTGTGATTGCTCTAGGTAGGACTTCCACTACTATGTTGAATAGTGAAAGAGCGCATCCTTGACTTGTGCCAGTTTTCAAGGGAGAATGCTTCCAGCTTTTGCTCATTCAGTATGCTGTCTGTGGATTTTTCATACATGGCTTTTATTAGTTTGAAGTATGTTCCTTCGATGCCTAATTTATTGAGGGTTTTTAATATAAAGGAATGTTGAATTTTATCAAAAGCCTTTTCTGCATCTATCCAGATGATCATGTGGTGTTTGATTTTATTTTTATTTGTTGAATAAAATTTACTAATTTATATATGTTGAACCAATCTTGTATCCCAGGAATAAAACCGAATTGATCATGGTGAATTAGCTTTTTGATGTGCTGCTGGATTCTGCTTGCTACTATTCTATTGAGGAATTTCGCATCTATGTTCATCAAGGATATTGTCTTGAATTTTTTTGTTATTGTTGCTGTGTTTCTGCCACATTTTGGTAGCAGGAAAATGCTGGCCTCACAGAATGAATTAGAAAAGAGTCCTTCTTCCTCAATAGTTTCAGAATAGTTTCATTAAAAATGGTACCAACAACTGGGGGTGATGGCTTACGCCTGTAATCCCAGTGCTTTGGAACGCTGAGGTGAGTGGATCACCTGAGGTCAGCAGTTTGAGACCAGCCTGGCCAACATGGTGAAACCCCGTCTCTACTAAAAATATAAAAATTAGCCAGGCATGATGGCGGGAACCTGTAATCCTAGCTACTCAGGAGGTTGAGGTGCAAGAATCTCTTGAATATGGAGGCAGAGGTTGCAGTGAACCAAGAATGTGCCACTGCACTCTAGCCTGGGTGACAGAGTGAGACTTTTGTCTCAATAAGTAAATAATTTGTTCCGGCCTTTTCTTATATATCTAGGAAAATTGGTCTGAGAATCTATCTGGTTTTGGGCTTTTTCTGGTTGGCAGGCATTTTATTAATTCAATTTTGACACTCATTATTGGTCTTTTCAGTGTTTGAATATTTTCCTGATTCAGTCTTGGGAGGTTGTATGTATTTGTTTCTAAGAATGTATTTATCTCTTTTAGGTTTTCTAATTTGTGTGAACACGGGTGTTTGTAATAGTCCCTGAGGGTTTCTTTTTAATTTCTGTGATGTTGGTAGTAATGTCTCCTTTTTCATTTATAATTGTGTTTATTTGGCTCAATCCCTCTTTTTTCTTTATTATTGTAGTTCATGGTCTACCTGTCTTATTAATTCTTTCAAGAACCAGCTCCTGAATTCATTTATATTTTGTTTCTTTTTTTCTTTGTATCTCATTTTCCTTTAATTCAGCTCTGAAATTTGTTATTTCTTGTCTTCTGCTAGCTTTGGGGTTAGTTTGCTTTAGAGGTGAAATTAGGTGAATTTGGGATGTTTCTAAATTTTTGATGTAAATGTTTAGTGTTATAAACTTCCCTCAAGATACTGCTTTTGCTGTGTTCGAGATTCTTGTATGTTGTATATTTTTTCTCATTAGTTTCAAAGAATTTCTTAATTTCTGCCTTAATTTCATTATTTCCCCAGGTATAATTCAGGAACACATTGTTTACTTTTCTTTTATTTATATGGTTTTGAGTGACTTTATTAGTATTTATTTGTTTATATTGCTCTGTAGTCCAAGAATGTGGTTGATGTTATTTCATTATTTTTGTTTCAGTTTCTGATGAGGGTTGTTTCATATCCAGTAGTGTGGTCTACTTTAGAGTAGGTGCCGTGTGCAATAAGAAAAATATGTATTCTGTTGATTTGGGGTGCCTTTAAGTTTTAAGATCAGAATATTGTTCATTTTCTTTCTTGATCTATTACTGTCAGTGGGATGTTCATGTAGATAATTGAAACTGGACCCTTTCCTTATACCATATATAAAAATTAACTCAAATAAAGACTTAAATCTAAAATTGAAAACTATGTAGACAATGAAAGATAACCTAGGAAATACATTTTGGACATAGGAGCTTGCAAAGAGTTCATGATGTAGACACCAAAAGCAATTACAAAGATAACAAAAATTGACAAATAGGACCTAACTAAAGAGCTTCTGCACCACAAATAAATTATCAACAAATTAAACAGACAATCTATAGAATAAGAGAAATTTTTTGCAAACTATACATCTGACAAAAGTCTAATATTCCAGGATCTATAAAGAACATAAACAAATTTACAAGCAAAAAACAACCCCATTAAAAACTGATCAAAGAACATGAACTGACACTTTTCAAAAGAAGACCTGCACACATCCAGCAAGCATACAAAAAAATGCTCAACATCACTAGTCATTAGAGAAATGCAAATCAAAACAACAATGAGATGCCATGTCACACCAGTCAGAATGCCTATTATTAAAAAGACAAAAAATAATAGATGCTGCTGAGATTCTGGAGAAAATGAAATGCTTAGGCACTGCTGGTGGGAAAGTGAATTAGTTCAGCCATTGTGGAAAGCAATTTGTTGATTTCTCAAATAGAACAGAATTGCCATTTGACCCAGCAATTTTATTATTCATTACTCAATTTAATTATTCAGTATTGATCAAGAAGACTTGATCAGGCAAAATAGGAACTGTCAACCATAAAAAGAGATAATTTGAAATTACTAAGTCAGAGGTGCTAAAAAAAAAAAAAAAACTGAAGTTTCTCATCATGGCAGACCCTAGAGATAAGGTACTTCAGGGCTACCACAGGAAGCTACAGGAGCATAAGGAAATTGATGCCATTCTTAAGGAGTTAAAGGGACAATTAACTCTAGAACTTCTTTTGTTTTTTGAGACAGAATTTTGCTCTGTCATAGAAGCTAGAGGGCAATGGCGCAATCTCAGCTCACTGTAACTTCTACCTCCCTGGTTCAAGGGATTCTCCAGCCTCAGCTTCCTGAATAGCTGGAATTACAGGCATGCACCACCATGCTGGGATAATGTTTGTATTTGTAGTAGAGGCAGGGTTTCACTATGTTGGCCAGGCTGGTCTCAAACTCCTGATCTCAGGTGATCTGCCTGTCTGGACTCCCAAAGTGCTGGGATTACAGGCATGAGCCACCATGCCTACCCAGCTCTAGAACTTCTAGAACTCTAGAAGTGTGAATCTTTCTTTATAGGTTATATCTCTTGATATTATCATTGTGTTTAAGAATCATTTTCCTGTTTTTGTTGAGTTGACTATTTTTTTCCAGCTCCTTAAGCATTCTTGTGATAAATATTTTAAATTCTTGATCACTCAGATCATAGATCTATGTTTCTTTGGATTTCTTTTCTAGAGTTTTATTTTGTTCTTTTGATTTGGCCATGTTTCTTTGTAGGTTGTATAATTTTTGCTAGGATTTGAGCACTTGCAAAACAAAAATACCTCTTCCTGTCTTTGCCTACTGAATTCACTCAAGGAAAAGCCCTCATCACTCAGGCTGATTTGATCCTATTATGTTCCTTTTTTTTTTTTTTAATAAATCTCTCTCCTTGAGATCTTCCCATAGAACTGGAGCTGTCATATATTTCTCACTTCTTTTTTAAGGACTTCCAAGCTCTGCCACCAGTACAGGCATGGCTCCTCCTGGCTGATCCTGCCTGTTTCTGGCTCCCCCAAGAGCACAGGGATCCACAGCTGCAGTTTGGGTGCCTTTAGCGAAGGGTGGGTCTCCTGCCTGCTCTGCAGAGCAGGAGACCTGGGCCTGCAGTTGCAGTTTGAGGCTCCCATCCCAAGAAGGAGTGGGACTCCCACGAGCTCCATGGAGTGTGCCTCCCCAGCCATGCTGCTGATGACAGCAGCTGTTGTCGTTAGTGCCGCACATCACAAACTTCTCTACCCTTTTCAGTGGAATCCCTTCTTGTTTTTACAGTGACCTGGGTGCTGTAGCTTCACATTTCATCTCTAGAGTTCTAACAGATATTGGCATTGGTATTTTGTTGGGATCTGAATGTCTTTGTGGAGGAATAGTGGTCTATAGCTTTCTAACCTGTCATCTTGCTATATACCACATTTGCTTTCTTTTCAACATTTTTTTTAACTTTTCAGGTTTTAGATAATCTTCTAATAGATTCCCTACCTTAACTTTTGCCATCACCAATCAAATATTTAAATTACTAATTGGATCATGCTACTTCACTGCTTAAATTTTTGAAGTAGTCTCTTTGTCTTCAGTGCAAATTTCAGCCTCAGGCACATACTTCACCTGGCCTTCCAAGACACATACCCCATCTAAATTTTTCTCTTCATCTTCTAATTCCCTCTTCAGCTTGTGAAATTTTGCACCAACAAATGTCTTCTTTATTATTGTGTTAATTAATATTTTCATTCTACTATGATTTAAATTATTTTACCTGTCAGGGTCATCTCCTCTTTTAACCTTCCCCTACTTATCTTATGATCTACTCAGATTTTGGCTCCTAGGTGAACTGGACCTATTTCAGTTGAAGCAAATGATTTCTCCATGCTCCTGAAAATGCTCTGCCATGGCCTTCCTCAAAATATGTATACTTGACTAGTTTCCCCTTTTCTATTATCTATACTTTACATGAATTCCACACAGTAGGTGCTCAATAATTGTTTACTGAATAGATAAATAAAATAATTGCCCTGAAAGATACCATTTCATATTTCCCCAGGACCTTTTTTTTTAAATGTACAGGCTGGGTGTAGTGGCTCACACCTGTAATCCCAGCACTTTTTGGATCTGCTGAGGTGGGTGGATCACGAGGTCAGCAGTTAAAGACCCCTTCTCTACTAAAAATAAATAATAATAAAAAATAGCCGGGTGTGGTGGCATGCACCTGTAGTCCCAGCTATTCGGGAGGTTGAAGCATGAGAATCACTTGAACCCAGGCCCAGCAGTTGCAGTGAGCCAAGATCATGCCACTGCATTCCAGCCTGGGCAACAGAGTGAGACTCCATCTCAAAAATAAATAAATAAATAAACAAACAAACAAATGTATACCTAAGTTTAAATAAGATGCTTATTTTAACTGAGAGCTTTTTACTCTGCAGAAACTACAAATTTGCCTCTCAGAAAATAAAAAATTTCATTTGAGACATTTATTTTCAATATTTTAACACAAACATAGCAGACATGAAAAATGCTTCTCAATGTTTAGTGAATTCAATAGCTCCATACTTTCATGTTTTGACAATGTCTTAAAAGAAAATGAAAATGACAGTTTTATTTTTGCTGATGTTACTCAGATAAGAATGTTTCTTTTTCTTTTCTTTCTCATTGATCTAAAAATTTGTCTTCCAGATTTAAATTCTTAAGAATTATCTTCATGAATTATTTTTTCATTTTTCAAAGGAGATGTATTCCGTTCCTTGTTCAGTCTTGCTTTAAGATGCCAATAATCCCTTTCTGCTGACTCTGCCCAGTTATGTGCTCAGGTTTTCATCGACCTTGAATTTAGTATATCCCAAATATAAGCTCAACTATGGTAGACACATTTTAATACTTAATGGTCTATCCTCAGTGCCCTGAAATAGCTAGCTAGCAATTAAGTGTAGACACCTGGTAAAAGTTTTAGTGAAAATTAATGCTTACTATCTCTTTTTGTTTGTTTTAATATTTTCTCTTCATATCCACAGTCTATGCTATTGGGCCTATCTTGCATTAGTCTGTGTATTGGTTTTAAATTCTTTCTCACCTCTTCCTTCTTCCAGAGACTGCCAGCATTGCCTAATTTGTGACAGTGTCACCTTTATCTCTGTCTCAGTAGTTGCCTTACCTACCCTTGTCTGTATGAAAATTTCACTGTCTTTCTTTTATAAAGATACATAAAATTGCGTTTAGGGCCTATCTGTCTAATCCACAATAATCTTCCCATATCAAGATCCTTAAATTAATATTTTGCCATATAAATCAACATTCACAGAGTTCATGGGTCAGGGGACATTTTCAGCCTACCGTAGTCTATTTCTAAAGGACTGGGGCCAAACCTCTAATTAAAGAGCACTGTACAATTAGATGAGTAATATTCTTTATAGTGATATGCACAAATAAAATGTTTTAGAGCTTTGGTCTGTAAGTATGAGGGTTTTATTTTAGTTTTTAATTTCTAAAACTGCAGATTTCCCTTTTCCCTTTACTAACAAAATATGCTTTTTTTGTTTGTTTGTTTTTCTGAGACAGAGTTTTGCTCTTACTGCCAAGGCTGGAGTGCAATGGCTTGATCTTGGCTTACCACAGCCTCTGCCTCCTGAGTTCAAGCCATTCTCCTGCCTCAGCTTCCTGAGTAGCTGAGACTATAGGCATGTGCCACCATGCCCACCTAATTTTTTATTTTTAGGAGAGACAGGGTTTCTCCATGTTGGTCAGGCTGGTTTCGAACTCCTGACCTCAGGTGATCCACCCTCGACCTCCTAAAGTGCTGGGATTAAAGGCATGAGCCACCACTCCCAGCCAACAAAATATTCTAGTTAGGAATTTGAGTGATTGGAACATTTTGAGTGAAATTCCAATGTGAATTCTTTATGTTTCTAACATAACATTAAGCACAAAATAATTTCATAATTATTTTACTTATTGCAAGATATATTTAATGCATGACGATTGATGGGGAATGTCACTGCTAACTACTGAGTATGTTACCAAAAATCCGTTTTCCCTTTTACCCTGAGGAAGAATAAATAGTGTATAAAGGTGCAGGTAAGAAACCTGTGACACTTTTAATATGGTTAAAATTTTGGCTGTGTAACGTTCAAATAACTATCTTTGGAGGTATTTTTAAAGTAATGCAAATGTACAGGCAAGGCAAGGATAGAGAAGCCAAAACTGGATTTGGAGAGCAGAACTTAGTTCATATGTCAAAGGCCTGGAAATCACTGTGTGTTTTTTAGCAGAGAGACTGTTTGGAGAGGCAGGTGGACAGGAACACACAAAGATAGCTACAAAACTACTTGATGCCCCAGTATCTGTGGATAATCTGGAGCAGTTCCCAAATACTGGTGTATGAACCAGTCCAGGTACTCAGACTCTTCCAGGTCTGTGAGGAAATGGTAAATGCTCTATGAGAACCGTGAGTGTAAACTCATTTACACTCATCAAAGAAACAAATGTCTTCAAAGAGCTGAAGTTTGAAGTTTAAAGTAAATCTTCTATACAGATATTAAATCCTTTCTATTTTTTTAATGGCAAGTGATATTTCTTTTATGATATAATGGTGAGCACATTTACCATAAGGCTATACACAGGATGTTCATACAGCTTCTTGAGGTATTTAAGTGCATGGGAAATACAATGCCCCCACTATTGCGGTAGATATTGTCAGCTGTGGCCACATCATATTCATTTTTCCCTTTCCCGAGGACATCCTGATTTCCTTTTAACAAACATGTTTCTTTGTGTATAGGCTTGGCACAATGATAAATTCAGCTACTCATGTTCAACTTTAAGAGGTTTTGCTACCAGATCTATTCTCATCCCGTTATAGTACAAATTATGAAGCAGATGCATGGCAATTGGAGACTCTTTTTTTTTTCTGAAGCATCCTGGTTGGATGTTTGCTACTGTGGCTTCTGTTCCTCAGCTGAATGAAAGCTTTCCCTTCCACTCCCTAATCCCAGGTATCCTTCTAGTATGTAATTTCCTATTTAATTTATTCAGATTTTTCTTTAATTGCAGGCATACTATAAACTAGCTGATAAGTTTACCAAATACCTGTGCAAACTTGGAAGTAATTGCATCTTTTCTAGAACTGATAATAAAACCTGCTTCAGAGGGTCAAGAAAAGTAAATGAGTTATTATCTATAAAGTACTTAGCATGTAGTTAACTATTTTCCTATCATCACTGTCATTGCCATATAAATTGTGCAATCACAAGCCAAAAAGACATTAAAAATAGGAGCGCCTTCCCAATGAGTATCAGGTATTCTTATAAAAGCTGATAGAGTGAAAGGATAAAAGCCTAACACTTTACCCTCATATGTCCAACAGACACCTTTAAAATCAATTTCCAAGCATAAGGCATGACCTTGGCTTGAAAATAAATTGAATTAATTTGCAGTACCTGCTTCTAAGCCTTGCTTTTTAATGTTGACTCTCACTCACTGAATATCTTCAGCAGTTTGGCTTTTTTCAAAATCCCCACATAATTCATTCAAATAAAATTCTCCAGGACATCAAAATTGTTCAATTTAGTGGACTCCCTTGACAGTGGGTTCTCCATAACAAAGTGCTTTCTTTCTCAAACTGCGTAGAAATCAGGGAAATAACATCTTAGTTCCCCTCCTCAATCCAGACACTAAACCAGGCAAAAATAGAGAAAGCAGAGTAAGTGGCTGCTTACTCTGACTGAATATATAATAGAATTTATTAACAACCCGATTAAACAATCAATCAATCAATCTGCTCTGATGATCTCTTGTCCCTGGATAATAAATTACCAAATTAAAGCAGAAGAAAAAGTGAACACAGTCTAAAAAGCAACAAAATATTATTTCACTCACTTTATATGTTTTGCCCTTTAATCTCATGCTTCTTTTAATGTGGTGTTTGATTCCAGTGGGCAATTTGAATATGTGATGGGTTTCTTTTCCCATAAAGTAATTAGGGTGTCTCAGATAGTAAGCCAAACTGAAGAGCACATGCTGATTAAAGGCTTCTGCTTTCACTTACAAAGAGCCAACCTTAAATTCCTTCTTTTCCTCCCTTTGGTGCAAACTGCACATAATTGGGAATGTTTCTTACAGGAACTAGAGAAAGCACTTATGCAAGAATTTCACTAAATAGACCTCGCTGAACCTGCCCCACCTAGCACCTTTATGGCTCATCTACCAGGAATGGAAGTCACATGGGCACTCACAGTGCTCAACTCTTATACCTGGGATAAGGCTGCTCAAGATAGTAGTATTTTTGCCCAGCAGCCTAGGTACAATGCCCGTAAATACAGAGAGACATAGTTTTGGATTATTGTTTTACCTTGCCTTTTTGACTTCAGATATTTTTCAGAAAAGAGACCTTTTTATAACACACAAAGATCAATAACTTATATTCACAAACAATCTAGTTGTTATGGCTCAGAATCATACTGTTTGATTGGATGTTTCCTTGAAAACTGACAAATTTGGGATGGGAGGAGGAGAGGTGGCCCTATTAAAAAATAAAAATAAAAAAGTTAAGGAAAATAAACTATACTAATGACAGTTATGTCCTGCTTTCCTTATGCTTTTGGCTTCACGTCTACATGGATTTTACTTAAGAACATCATTCTCAGCAAATTGAGACAAGAACAGAAAAGTAAACACCGTATATACTCACTCATAGACGGGTGATGAACAATGAGAACACATGGACACAGGGAAGGGAGCACCACACACTGAGGTCTATTGGGGGAAATAGGAGAGGGACAGCGGGGGGGGGGAGCGGGGGAGGGATGGCATGGGGAGAAATGCCAAATATGGGTGAAGGGGCAGAAGACAGCAAAACACACTGCCACGTGTGTACCTATGCAACTATCTTGCATGTTCTGTACATGTACCCCAAAACCTAAAATGCAATAAAAAGAAAAAAAAATAAAAATAAACAAATAAATAAAGCAAAAAAAAAAAGAACACAGAGCAAAATAGGTCTAGCTGTTTCCCAGGCTAGCACATTTAGCTAGCATAGGCTTTTCATCAGGTCTAAAAAGACATAGGGATGACATCATTTTGGAGACATTTAGCTTGAGTTGAAAGGTTTACAGATAGCTTTCACCTTCCTGCATGAAGATTCAGGCAGTGCTATTTTCTGCAGCATGACAAACAGCGTAGTTGTCATTCATTCATTTATTATGAGATTAGTGCCTTATAAAAATGTCCCTGGAAAGTTAGCTAGCTCCTTCTACCATGTAAGGACCAGTGAGAAAGTGCCATTTATAAAGCAGAGAGTGAGCCCTCACCAGACACTAAATCAGCCAGTTCCTTAATCTTGGACTTCCTAGTCTCCAGAACTGTGAGAAATAACTTCCTGTTGTTTTAAATTACTCTTTTTCTTTGGCATATTGTTAAAGCAGCTCAAATGAACTAAGACAAGTGTAAGCACTGAGAGCTAGAGATCATTGGAATTCATGTCGGATCTGATTACTTTACTACCAAATATTAGAAATTCTATTTTCCTTTGTGTCCTGGGCAATATGAAGCCCATATTGTTTTAACTGTCTAGTGACTCCTCAATCATCCTCTCTCAAAAGTCCTTTCAACATCATTTAAATTATTTGACTTGTCCTTTTTCACTCTTTATTCTCTTAAACTACATCTGTATAATCATTTCCTATAGTTGCAATTACCCTCTCTGTGGTGATAAATCTCAAATTTACATCTCTAACCTAAATTTCTTAACTGAATTCTAGATACTTGTATATGACTAATCAGTTAAACCTGATATTCTTTTCCATACACCACCACCCACAGAGACCTCCATCCCATCATATCCAAAAGTGAGATCACCATCTTCACACTCCTCCTCCAATATTTTCAGCTCTGGAACATAAAAGTTAGACACCTGACAGTCCTTTTCGATCGCTTCATCATTGCACACTGCCAGTGAGTCACAGAGTCCTTTAATTTTGGTTGCAAATATATCTGTTTAATTAATCACTTTCTGTTCTTAGACTACTCATTGTATTTCCTTGTTTCCATGAACATTTTAAAGGAATTAATTCAAGAGCATTGGTACGCTTCCATTTGTCACTCTCAAAACGTTAGCAGATATATATTAACAGCAGGGTTAGCTGGATACTTTGTGAGGCCCTGGGCAAAATGAAAATTAGGACCCTTGTTCAAAATTTGGCAAGAAGTTCTATTCACTATACTAAACATACATTACTTTTCTTCCACAGTCACTCTCTCTCTCTTTCTCTCTCTCACACTCTTCCCTAATGAAGATTTTTTAGTTTTATTTTTTATATTTCATTTAACGTCACACTCCCTCCAGCATGGGAATATTTGCAGAGTGAGTGAGGAACCTCACAGATCCAGCCCATGATTCTTCATATAGCTTGTGCACAGCCCACCAGCATGATTTCTCCTCTTAATACCTGACAGATATGCCCTGGTGGAGTTGAGAAAGGCACTCTCCCTTCCCATGGATCTCACCCCCAACACTTAACAAGCCAGTGACCACCAAGGGATAGGGATATACTAACAATGGCTATACCCTTATGTTTTTGCTTTTCCTTTGCAAGTTTTAGGGTTTTACTGGATTAAAAAAATTTTATTCTTTTTACTTCTTAGTGGTTTCAAAATTATACATTATTTGCCATTCTTCTCTTGACTTCTTGACTTCCCTTAAAATTTATATATAAACACACAAATATACACACACAGGTATGTTTTTCTACCTATTCCCAACCTTGAAATGAAACAAAACCCTTAATTGATTTTTGCCCACCTTTTCCTTTTGTATTTCTTAAATTTGAGTACCACTATTCCTCTGAGTTCTATTTTCTTCTAATTTTGGAAATCATTTTTTGTTCCTTTGGAGTTAATCCTCTGGTTTCTTCTGGATAAATGTTTTGAGTCATTATGTGCCTAAAAAAGGCAATCATTCCCCAGTCTGATTTGAATGATCACTTATCTAGATAACACCCTATCTTTGCAGACACCATTTTGTTTTCTCAAATTCTAGTTGTTGTAGGTAAGAAATCTAAGGCTGTCTGAGTCTCATTTCACTGTAAGTAGAATGTTCTTGTTTTAGCCTAGTTTTTTAACTTTAAAGATTATTTAACACATAATTGAGGTTCAAAAATTTCACCTGATTAAGTTCAGCTGTGAACGTTTTATTTTTTTGCTCAGTCTTGGCAAACCTATTTAATCTGAAAACTCAGGTCTTTGCCAAGATGCCCTGATGTCGTGCATTCTTGAGTTATAGAGTAAGAATCTTTTCTAAAGATGGCAGTAGGTGTCTAGTTGGTTGTAATTAAAATCTTCACAGCCTTGCCCCCCTTTGATGCCTTCATAAATCCTTGATAATTATTGCTCATTGGGCACATGTAAGCATGCTGTGCTATGAAGGCAATGAAAATTATTACTTATGGCTGTTAATTTCTATCAAACTCTTCCCTGTGGGAGTAACCAAACCCCTCTTTTTGTGTAGAACATCGCTCAGAAACTAGTCGGTGATCATCCAGTGGCATACTGCTCATTAATGAATTTGATACAATTTATCAGCGACTCATTTTGTACAAGCCCCTGGTTGGGCAAGAATTTTTATGTAAATGAACAGGTTGAATCCACGTAGTATGAAGAAATAAAGGCCAGGTTAAGACTCTGTCACTAAAATCTTCTGTAGCATTCTGTTGCTCTCTTGTCCTACGGATATTAAATCATCACCTGACCTTATTGTTTACCTGGGTTTTATTTTTCCAGCTGTTCATACTCTCATTGATCTGCTCTCATTATAGGAATACCTACATCTGTATCTACTTCTTGTTTTGTGTGTGTTTACTACTCCTTGGGAGATTTTCGAGTGCTGGAGTCATTGGCTCTGGATGCATAAATTGCTGAGCTGAAGCTGCAGATTTGGAGCTGTATCAGCCTCACTCTCTGGGTTATAAATGATGCTGTCTGACTGGAGGACACTGCATTAATGGGCATTACAGATAGGCCTGTTCTATTTCAGAACCATGATTTTCAATCCAATTGCTTGTATCCGAGACGGGAGAGATGTAGAAGGCTGTGGTAGAGGGGAAATACTTTACTCGTGTTATAGAAGAAAAATAAACTTAAAATAACACAGGAAGTGACCAGATATGTTAGAAATTGAAGAGAGTTAAGGCATACTGGTGAAGAAACATCAAACAAAATATTTTTGCCAAATATTCTATTAAATCTCACCATTTCATTTTACTTTATGTGATACCTTTTAAAAAATCTTTATTTTTCAAAGGTGTGTCAAATTCTTTCTCTTTTGAGGGAATAAAATGGAAGTATACTGTGTATGATAAGGTTAAAGTACATTTTAAAGCTAAAGGGAAGCAAGGGAAAGCTGTCCTGGAGCAGACAAAGATGCAGAAGAAAGAGACAAGATAGATGGTTGACTCTGATTCATTCTAAGTCAGGGAAGTTGCTATTGGAGTTCATTATTAGGAGGGTAATGAGAATGCATATGGAAGTGACTTGCCAGGTTAATGTCCTTAATGTACTTGCTTTATTGTTTTATTTACTCTCGTTTCTTCAAAGTAAAATTACAAGGATTAAAATACATCTCAAGAAAATCTATAATAACTATATTGAAAACAGAGGGAGGAATATTACATCAAAGAGCTTAAGACTTGGAGCTTAGGACATCAGGGTTGTTTCCTTTCCTGACACTGAAGGTAATCTTAAGTATATTATTTTACCCTTCTAGACTGGATATTTGCTCATCTAAAAGGAATGTGACAATAGTTTTCTTTCTCTGGTGTTGAAGGATTAATGCCATGTTGTATTTTAGTACCAAGCACAGAACTTGACACATTGTAAGTGATGAATAAATAACTGCTTCTTCTTTTGTTCGATCCTCCTGCAGATCACTTCCCATTAGTTCTGCCTGCCACTGGTTTCATTTTTCAAATATGTGTTTTATGCAGGGTGTTTTCTTTTGTTTTGCTTCCAGTCCGGTGTTCTTAATTAGCACTTGAGATTCACAGTATCATCTTTGAAATTCTCTGTTTCCTCTTGAATGTTGAGATAATGGAGTAAATCACAATACAAGTTAGGTCTTATAAACCAGTGCAGCATTCATTAATTCAGCCTTTACAATGTGGCTGAAGGAAAATAGTGGGTCATTTTCACACTGACAATTTTGAAGGCACCTCTGCTAAGACTAAAATAATTTGGGAAAGAGGCTCATTTTAAGCAAATGGCATTCAGTCATGTTCTCAATTTAGAGACCTTGTTCTAAGCATCAGGTACAACTCACACTTCATAGAAGATAACAAATCAACCTGATTTCAGATCATTTAACGTAAGAAAAAATGACCAGGAGGCTTTGTGTCATCATAATTTTCACTGTTTAAGTCAAGAAGGCTAAAGATAGAAGATCAGAAGACTAAAATCTAACCTGATCAGTGAAGTTCCTCCTGGCTAAAGAACTGGAGGAATATTGTTAAAATCCTTAAGGAGGGAGCAATAAGATTTCAAGGTTACGCTTTTGAGAAAATAGACACTTCAACATTAAGAACATCAGGGCATGATCAGTTCCCCAAAGGGTTTACACAGGTTCCCTAAATTGGTCTCACTTTTTAGTTCTTTCTTGTGTCTTGGGAGTAGAATGTGATTATGAAATGATGAAGCCTCCTTATGCAAAGCACAGGTGCCTAGGCTCAACTCCAGTTCTTACCATGGAATTACAGTCAGTAAGCCATGCCAGCATGTCACTAAGGCAATGTAATGTTTAACAAACAAATAATAAGAACAATTTGAGTTAAATATTTTTCTCTCGTAGCTTCTGGATGGCAAAATCTGATGTGTAGAAGAAGCCTCTGTACTAGGACTTGTACTATATCTGCTCTGCTGATTGGAAGTTATGGCAAAAGAGTTTAATTTATGAATGAATTTTTGTGGCAAAATCATCTGGTGCATGGAAAAAGCAGCAACAGATTGCTTCTGTAAGGTGCTGGGTGAAACGTGGTCAACTGACATCTGCCACAGAGCACTAATGTCTGACCATGATACCAGGAGCAAGTAATGTAAGATGACATTGGCTCTTCATGGGCTTTTCAGCTAAGGATTTCATGCAGCACTGTCTAACTTACCTCCAAACATACGTTAACATCTCTCATGTGTTTGCATCGACAGGCCCATAGGGTGACTTTATCCTGACATATATTAGAAGCACAGTAACACCTAGCAGTTATTCTTTAAATAGTGTTTATAAAAGTCATATATCTCCACCGTGATCACACCATGCAATTGTGTAACATGGCCACAATTAAGATCTATGACAGACGCATTGTTTTATGAAGTGTCATCTGGGTCCCAAGCAGGGAAATCGTAAGCCCATAGTGTTTAGATGTTCGCTTTTTAATACATATGATTTATTCACCAAGACAAGTAACCTCAACAAGTATCTATTCTTTGGTGTGTTTATTTATTCAGTCTTTCTTTATTTTCTTCATTTTTCTCTTCATGGCTGTCTTTTATTTATTTATTTATTTTACTTTGTCACTGCATTTACCTAGAAGTTGTATGTACCTTAAGCCAAGTAGACAGTGACAATAGTTAAAAAAAAAAAAGAAAGCACTCATTATTTGTGAGACATAATGCTAAGTACAATGAGGAATATAGTTATAGTTACAAAGTCCTTATTCTCAAGGAAGTTATCCTAGTTAAACATCCAAATTTGTACACACGTATGTAGAGCCACATAATGATGGCAATACATATCAAGGGATACTGTGGAAGCTTAGACAGAAAACTTTCACTGGCTCCCTTACACAAAAAGTTTACATAAGAAAACAACTGACGGTTGAATTGGGCCTTGAAGAGTGAATAAAGTTTTACAGAGAGAAATAAACAAAGGATAAGGATTCAAAAGAGATGGAATAAAATAGAAAAAGGAGAAGAAAACTGGGAGTGGGGGAGTGAAAATTTTAAAGTATTTTGAAGAAATTGTTACTAGAGTTTGGTGATATAATTAGTGGCAAAATCAAACTAAATAAAAACAAAAATGGAAAAATCAGCAGGTCGCAAATGATATGGAAATACAGTGATAAATAGTCTATATGCATATTGATTTTTTAAGAACAGAAATGGAAATTCAGAACTAGATTAATGGATAAATATTGGAGCCATAGACACAAAATGTTGATATCTGGAAACACAAACCAATGTTTTGGGAAGATAGGAAGATAAGACTTTACAGCCTCGTACATAACCTTTAGAAGAGAGTATGTATAAATCATGTAGAGAACAGGAGTAAGTCAGGACCTTCAGAACACAAACTTTTTAGAGGTGAGAGAAAGCAAGTGGGAATTTGAATTAGTAAAAAATTATGAAAGTCAATGACAAACGAATCATTATGTCATATGCTGCAGAATCAAAGAAGACGAGGACTTAGAAAGGACTGAAGTGTATAATTAGACACAGTTGAGCATAGGGTTGAATTATGCATATATTGGGTTTGTACCCTTGCTTTCCACGATACTTGTGTGACCTCAGGCAAGTCACTTAGCCTCTCTGGTTCTCCACTATCTTATTTATAAAATAGAATGGTCATTGGGAGTAAATATGGAAAATGATTAGAACAATAAAAGGAAAATCATAAGCATTAAAAATATATATTTCTTATCTCCTTTCTCTTCAAATTCTCTTTCTTACTCCCATTTGTGCAGGGTGCATGAAGGCTGATCCAAATGGTGGTCCCAGGTCCTGAGTCCACATGACCTTTCAGTTCAAGCACACCCAACCCTGATGAACTCTGCATCTATAGTAATTTGCTTTGCTTTTTTCTTCCCCTCCTAATTTCCATCGGAAAAAAACTAATTGGCACAACCACTTAATGTTTCTTCCCCCAGGCCACTCAGCCTTGGCCAGTCATCAGGATCAGATGGCAATAAACTCTGCTCCTTTAGAAATGTGGGAAGTGCAGACTGTTTAGAGTTGAAGTGGAGTGTGAGGGGTTTGATTGCCAATTTTTTTTTTAAGACAGAGTCTTACTCTGTCACCCAGGCTGGGGTGCAGTGGCATGATCTCAGCTCACTTCAACCTCCGCCTTCTGGGTTCAAATGATTCTCCTGCTTCAGCCACCCAGGTAGCTGGGACTACAGGTGTGTGCCACCACGCCTGGCTAATTTTTTTTGTTTTGTTTTGTTTTGTTTAGTAGAGACGGCGTTTCACCATGTTGACCAGGCTGGTCTCAAACTCTTGATCTTGTAATCTGCCCACTTCAGTCTCCCAAAGTGCTGGGATTACAGGTGTGAGCCACCGGGTTCGGCCTGATTGCCATTTCTTGTGCCAAGGGTACTAATAGATGAATGCTCAAAGAAATCAAATGTAAATTCTGGATTTTACATCAATCAAATGTAAAGACTGCCACCTTCTGTTCATGTCCTCATAGTAGACAGGATGGGTATCTAATGTACCCTGGTTGGCCATAGTCAAATGGTAGCTTATAGCTCTAGTCAAGCACATGGCTTTATTTACCAAAACGTAATGGAGATGGGGCAAGTGGTAGGACATCACTTCTGATATTCATTCTATCTTCTGTTGTCTCTGCCATCAATCATTATTGTGAGATTGCTGGACTCTTCAGCCTGAGGACAGAATCTAAATTCAGATAGTACTGTCTGACAGTACTGTCTATTTCAAGGCAGACTCTGTCACTTATTCTAAGTATGACTTTGGTTGGTTTCCTTAGTATGTGTGACTCAGTTTATTTGCATATGAAATAGAAACATATTAACGAGCTCACAGATCTGTAAACATGCCTAGCCCATATGATATTTAGCAGGTGTTCAATAAATGCTACATCTTACTGAATAGTGAAACAGATGGACACATCTAGTAAATGAGACAGGGTAAAACAGAAGAAATGATGCTTGAACAAAACTTCTAAAACTTCATTTCTTATTCCCTCTCTGTGCTTTCCCCAGCTGTGCAATGTTTGAATATCAATTTTTCTTTGAAATTCAAAAATTTTGTGTACAAACAAATATTCTACACCACTATAAATATTTTATTAGGTTTTCAGAGGCCCAAGTGAGCTAAGGTATGGGAAAATATTTTATAGATTAGAAAACACTAAATGCAAAGTGTCACTAAATTCTTACTTCAGTTATTACTCTTGAATAACTAGAATTTTAAAATGCAGTCCATACAGATTTCATTTTTAAAAACACCGTTAAAGTAGGTTCTGGGATAAAATGTGTTTATCTTAATCTCCTAAATAGAGATTTCTTTTATGCTTCAGGCAAAATATGAACAGATGTGCTTGGGTTTGCTGTATATTGTTTAAAAAATAATGTTAAAAATGTTTTTAAAACATGTTTAAATGGAAGATTTTTTTTAAAAAAAGCTATACTTGAACTTTTTTTCAAAAGTGAAAGGGATATTTTATAAAACTGAGACAGCGTTTAGCTTGCCCAGTGGTTTGCTATACCTGATTAGCAGCTGCCTACTTTCAACAGTGTTTGCACACTCTGGTTTGCCAGTTTCTACTAATCGTTATTACCCCCCACACCAAAGCTGAGTGTCACTTGCTCTTTATCACCACACGCCATTCCATTCCACGTGTCACATTGTTCTTTACAAGCCAAGCCTGCTTGATTATTTACTTTATCCCTCTTACCATTGTAGGCAGTTGGGTTCGTGATACCTTTCCTGATGTATGCACAGCTAACTCATGGCTTTTACATAAAACATCCATTTTCTAGTTATACCACTAAGGAAATGATCTGAAACTCCAGTAAGATGTTATGCTAAGAGGCAGAAAAGTAGACTATTGTTAATCAGATACAGTTCCAAATATAAAGATAAAACAAATGTTGCTTTCTTCTTGTTAAACAGAAAATTTGTCAACTTGAACATGCTACTGTCAACAAATGAATATTAATCTAGATTTTTCTACATTTAATATGCATTTTTTCTTCTTGCAAAACTAGTATTTCACTGAATACACCTATGAATGGAATTTGTAGAGTCTGTAATCTGTAATGTTCTATGTAACATATTTTGTGTGTTTTTATTTGTCTAGAAAAAGGGTCCTCAGTTTTACTTAGATTCCTAAGTACATTGGTGGCCCCAAAAGGTAAGAGTCACATTACTACAGAGAACTGAAGAAGGCTCTTTAACTAAACTGTCTGAGGCTGTGTTAAGCTTTATAACTGGAAAGAAGAAATAGATTTTCTTAGTCAATTTTGATTTTGAATTTTAAGGGGTTGAGGGCAGTGATATTATACAAAAAGAAATCTGTACATGTGGTATTTCTTTTTATATATGAGTGTCCACGTGTGTGTATGTGTGTGCATATATTCTTGTGAATTATGAAAATGTAATCGAAACATAGAATAAATCTAGAAACAGGGTTTGCATTCAATGAAATCCTTTTCAGATGCTGCACATACTCATTAGGAGACAATTTTCCACTGGTCTCTTGTGTTTCATCACATCTTGGGAGCAGAGGCACCAACTTCCCTTTTACTCTGAATTATCGTTGCAAGGATGCATTGCAAATAGCCTTGGAAAATAGAGATAGCATCTCCCTTTCAAGTAGAGGGCAGGTTTGCCTATGGTCCACTGTAATAAGATGTTTTCCTTTAGAGCAAATTTGCCTAAAGGAAATTTTGTTTCTTCTTTGTTTGCAAGTGGGATAAAATCTTAGACTGTTTATGGCTTTTAACAACACTCAGCTCCACCTAATCATCTTGGCTAGAGCCCTTCACCTTATTCCCTAGGCTTCTATTCCTTATTCTGCTTCTCTGTGGTCAATATCTCCACCTCCATTGGCATAATTTACTATCTTAGGCTTCTCTTTCCACTGAGAACTGGGAACCAAATTACATTTATTTTCAGCTGATTCAAGTCTCTAAACAATGAGGGCATTACTGACATCTCAGAATTTTATTAAATAATATTTTGTTTGAGAATAATAAGTGAGGGGAAAGGCATATGTTCATCTTAAGATTGACATTTTAGTTAAGAGTAGAATAGAAACTTACAGAATCAGTGGATCTTGTGAATCCCTCCCCCATCTAGATGATTGTGGGGCCATAGAGCTGGCAAATTAGTTTAGCTTTGAGAAATGTGGGGTGACAGGATAGGCTCTTAAACTCTCAGAAGTTCTCAGATGAAGCAAAAGGATATGAATCTGCCATACGAAGTGGGGTTGTCGTATTGATTTTTTCCACTGTTGTGCACCTTATCCTTCTGCAACACTTTAGTGACTTAAATTTAGGATATTAAATGGTTGTTACTGAACGCTCCCCTGACATAGCAATTCTTACTTCACTTATATAAAGGCACAGAGGAGGTCAAAGTGAACAGAAGCAAAAATGGAAATAGGAGATGAAGTTTGCATTAGGAGGATGTGTCGTGTTGCTTTCTGCTTACTTTGATGATGAAATGTCAGGAAGACTTACTAAGGCTATGAAAAATAGAAGATTTTAAAAATGATTTTAAAATTTAAAAGTTTTAGTTATAAGTTAAAGCTAGGGAAAGAAATTTCTCCTGTTGTGTTACATATGTATGAATATACATGCTTTTATGTGTATATATTTCTATGGAAAAAAATTGAAAAGATATAATTTATAATTAAGGGAATATTCTCCACAGATATTTTATTTCTCATTTCTTCTTTTGTATCTCAGACCTTTTTCACTTCTGATTTAGCTTTCATGTCAAGATTTTTCCCTTTGGGAGGTTTACAAATGATGACCCTTCTGGTTAAGATACTTAACCAGAAGCCTGCCTTCCAAATACACTAACAGTGTAATCAGTTAGAGAAATACTATTGCGATTCACAACCTGCCCCTACTGTCCTTTGACAGATGCAATATCCTATTGTTCCATTTTGCAACACAGTCTATGTTTCATTTATTTTTTGCCAAGTTAAAATGAACTAAAATTTAATTTTATGTTGAAAATTGGATTGGAAATTCAAAAGAACTTGAGGTAACTGGAAATGCTCTTGGGGCCAGAGACTGAAGGTGGAAAATAGGCATATAGTTCAAAAACAAGGATGAAATGCATGGTGTCAGATTCAGGAATGCTTTTTTAAGTATACTAACTCCTTTCTGAGGTGGACCACACTTCTGCACATCAAATAGATACTATTCTCAGACTCCTTGGGAATAATAAAGACAGAGCCTACAGAGTCAATGTAGGGAGAATCAGAGATGCATGCCACTGTATACACCATTCCTCAATCCAAGAAAAATATACGAGCAATATATCAGATAGCACTCCTGTTTTTGTAGCAAAATATTTATTTATTTTTACTTTTTTATACTTTAAGTTCTGGGGTACATGTGTAGAATGTGCAGGTTTGTTACATAGGTATACACGTGCCATGTTGGTTTGCTGCATCCATCACTCGTCATCTACATTAGGTATTACTCCTAATGCTATCCCTCCCCTAGCCCCCCACCCCCTGCTATCCCTCCCTTAGCCTCCCACCTCCAGAGAGCACTCCTTTTATTAAAATCTGCACTTTCTTTTCAGCAATGCTGGAGCATCAAACAAGTGCTTCAACAGAAGTTTGAAATATTTAGTTATTTCACAAATAAATAAGTCTGTATCTATTAGACAATGTCAAATAGAGAAAATATATCTCTTAATTTAAGCAAGTTTTATTCAGAGACTGTTATACTTCAGACTTGGTGATTGGTACTAGGAACACATTGATGAATAAAATAGATAAGGTACCTGTCTTTTTAAGTCTTGCAGCATAATGGCCTGGGCCTACAGACATGTTGACAGTAGGGAAGAGAGGAAGTGGAATGACAGTCTATAATTGCTCACCTAGATCTGAACTTGAACTGAAAGTAGGAAAGGCTACCAGCAGAAAGAGAAAAGGGAATCGGAAGGATGCAGCAGGAAAATCTAGTGTTCAACCCTATTCAATATTACCCTTTCTGGGCACAGGAAAAGGACATTTTTTTCTAGTCTTTTTGTAGCTAAGTGGAATAGTATGCTTGGTTAGAATCAATGGGCTGTGGGAAGAAATGGGGTATATCATTTCCATGTCAAAGCGTGTAACATCCATAGCTGATTTCATAGTGTGACTCTGTAGTTGACTCTTTCCTGCCTAACCAACCTAAGGGAGCTGTGGTTAATTCAGTGGAACCATGGAGGTAAGGTAGCCTGCATTGTTGAGTCACTACATGGAAGATAGTTTCCTGGATGGTTGTCTTGAAATGTAGTAGACTTTGTGTGACAAAGAAACACTTGTATTAAGGAGAGATGGTAGGGTTCTTGTTTCATAACCTATCATGCCCTGGCCGTAAAGGGGTTAATGGTCATGTGTTTCTTGGCAGAGGTATGAGGGGTGACAAAAAGGGATTGGGAAGGAAAGGCAAGACTAGAGAAGAAATTTTGCATTCTTGAAGCTAATAAGTGGAGTTATAGAAATCCCTGTTGATTTATACGAAAGTGTATCGAACCCAATTTCAATTTGTTTGCCAAATGAGAAACAGATTGGAAAGTTACTTAGAGTGCAACTGTTCTTAAGATGAAGAAATGAAGTATTCTCTATAATCAAAAGAAGGATATAGATACAATAAGTCTGGAAGAGTTTTTGTTTGATCTAAGTGTTACCATCTTATATTAGCAATTTTAATTTTATTCATATGCAATATTCAAGTATAATGTTTTGTGTGTGTGTGTGTGTGTGTGTGTGTGTGTGTGTGTGTGTGTGTAATGGTAAACTCAGTTAATTTCATTCAGTTCCACCAGGGAAATTCCAACGTAATTTGTCAACTTTATAATAAAATAGGTTTTAGGTGGATGAGCTCAGATCTCTACTTATGGAGAAAAAGAATGATTTTTTGCTTTGCTTCAAAAACTGAAAACAAAAAACATGGAAAATTTATAAGACATAAGATCAGTAATATACTTTACAAAAATTGGGTTTTGACTCAGTAATGGAAAAAATTACTTATTTGTGTCACAGTCACCTAGCAACTATTAGTACCTACTTCATTGAAAGTTCATTCATTTATTAAGTCAATCATTCATTCAATAGGTACATACTGAACAGTTACTATATGCCAGTCAACACTGGAATTTCTGAAAATTTATATGGAGAACAATGCAGGCAAGGTCCATGATCTCTCGAAGCATACATTCTGCTAAGCGGGAGACAGAATATAACTAATACATCAAAAAGAAAATATCAAACAGTGATGCATACTATAAAGAAAAAATATAAGGATGGGGATTTGAGTGTCTAGAGGCTTCTTCAGAAAAAGTGGTCACAAAGGCCTTTTTGAAGAGGTCTTTTTAAAATAGAAACTTTAATGGCAATGGGGAGACACCCTTGCAAAGACCTGGGGAAGCTTGATTCCCAGTAGAGAAAATCATAACCACAAGGGATCTTATGTGGGGCTATGTGGCATAGACAAGGAAAAGAAAATAGAACTGATCCAGCACAGTGAATGGCATGGCATGAGAGAGGAGGTTTCTCGTTACATAGCACCACATACAGAAAGTAAAGTTTGAATTTTACTCTCAATGCAGTGAGAAGTCACTGAGAGATTTTAAGCAGGGGGTGAAATGACTTGAATTAATGTCATTTTTAACTTACCAATAACTTTGCACAGAATGAAAAAAATTGTTAAGAATGGAAGTCTGAAGACCAATCAAAAGGGTTATTGTAGTAGTCCAAGAGATAGAGTAGAAGGGATGAGAATGAAGGGAAATGACACATTTAAAATATATTTTGGAAGTAAAATCAATTAAGACATCATCAACTAGAATTATGGATTAAGGGGGTATTCAAGGGTCATTTGAGGGTTATTGGTTTAAGCAACAGAGTGAATAGTATTTATTTGTTTACCAATACAGGGATTACTGAGAAAGGTAAAAGTTTCAGTCGACAAAGTAGGAAAGGTAGGGCGATGATAGAGTTTTGTTTCAATGATATTCAATTTGAAATGTCAATTCAACATCTGAGAAAAGTTTGAAATACATTTGCAAAACTATCACAGTAAAAGAAGTCTGACATTGCTAACTTAATCTTGCTTCTAATCTCTAAGCTATCTTCACCCATTCCTAGCTGTATGTCACACTAATCAGGGGAGGAATTTGGATTATAATTTAACCTTGAAGTAGGGAAAATATAGTCCTTGATGAAACTGATTCCCTCCTTTTTCAGGGACTGAAATTGCCTTTGTAAAACCAGTGAAAAGCCATAAGAATAGAATTGTGAAAGGACCCGGAATTCTGCTAAAATCTAGACATAGTTTCTATAATCACTTATTGCCCAGGAATCACGTGGCCAGAGGCCATAGGATTTGTGACTTTCTCAATTGCTCCTGTAGATAACATCACTATTGTAATGCCTTGGATTGTTTTTTTGAAATTTTTTCATACTCAGACTCCTGACTCAGGACCCAACCAGTCATGTGGCCCTAGCCAGAAGCAGATGCAATGCATGAGGACCATTTTTCACATCCCTTATGATTTCTTTCCCAACCAGTCTTCAGCACCCATTCCCTCACCTCCTTCTCACCAAATTGTCCATGAAAACCCTAGCCACTGAGCCTTTGTAGATACTCCATCTCCCATTTAGCCAGCTTTGTGTCAATTAAACTTTTTCTAGTGCAATGTCATGGTCTCAATAAGTTGATTTAGTCTAGTCAGTGGGCAGGAAGAACCTGTCAGGTGATTACAAGAAAGAAAATTGTGGATTAGATACAAAAATCTGAAGATATGCTTGAAATAAAAAAATTGAGGAGTCCATTAAAATATATGTATAATAATGGAGCTAGAAATACTTCCAGGGAATGAATGTGCCTTCAATAAGGTTATATGTAAGAAATTTTTAAAAAAAACCCTACATTGAGCTGTATGAAACATTTATATTTAAAAGACTGAGAAAGGCCAGCAATAAGGATGGAGAAAAGCAGACTAATCTCTATTTTAAAAGGTTAGATAGAGCATATTCTAGATTAATGGCATCAGTTGCTATTGAGAAGTCATGTGAAAAGAAAAGAGAGAAATGACTATTGGATTTGGCATCTTGAGGTTATTAGTGACCTTGCCAGGAGCAACTTTCAAAGGATTATAGGAACAGAGGCACTGGGGAAAGAATGGAGACTGACGTGAGAAAGTGAAGACAGGGACCATAAACAATTCTATGAAAAAGTGTTGTAAAGCCAAAGTGAAAAATGGCACTGTAGTTAAAGGAGCAATATGAAGTCAAGGGAAGCTTCTGCTATGTTCAACATGGAAATTTCTAAGGCATGTTTTAATGCTTATGAGAGTAATCCAGGATAAAAGGAGAAAAAACTGACTCTAGAGAAGGGCAGGATGATTATAGGTGAGAAAACCTTGAGAAAGGGAGAGAGATTATCAATTCAGAGCCTAAGTTAACCTGTGATGAGAGTAGGTACGCTTAATCAAATTGTTGCTATTTTCTCAAAAACGTGTGAGCCAAGACCCTCAGCCTAGCATAAGCAAGAAGAAAGGTGTTTGGAGTCTGTGGAGTGAGGCAATTGCCTACAGCAGTAACCCATTTGAGTTGAAGTCCAATATATCAGAATGTGTTGTAATTTTTAAGATAGCAGCCCTGATTTTAAAACTGAATCAAAAAGCACAGTTGCACTTTCTTCCAACTAAGAACAGCTGTTTAGATACATGAACAGAGTAGACCATTGACTGGATTTCATGCCAGGCGGTTGAGAACAATAGAGAAAAAGAGAAGGAAATTAAGATATTAGAGTAAATTTAAAGATGGGCTATCGACTCTTGCTGGACTAGTGAGGGAAATTAGAATATGAGGAAAATGAGAGTTAATTATAAAGAGTATGGCCAATGGGTCTGGAGATGTTGTTGAGATTAAAACAATGCTAGAAAAGGATAATGACTGGAAATGGTAGGAGAAAATAATGCTAGTTACTAATATCTGCTTATTGCCCTAAACCAATTTAAAAATTAAAAACAAGAATAAAAAGTTGACAGGGTGCATGAACACATGGAAAGAAGACATTTTACAGCAACCACATTCAAAAATTCTAGCTAATGTGGATATGAAATTCTAGCTAATGTGAAAGCAACATGTGCAACTTTTGGGAAGTTTTCTTAAAGACATGATGACGGGGGCATAAACAACCATCCTGAAGTATGAAGTGGAAGCTTTGTGTTAGTGGTAACAGAGGTCCAAGGTAAAAAGAACCTGGAGGCCTGATGCTTTGGGGAAGCTACCTAACCAGTGTCTGCTTCTTTGAACTTATATTATATGAGAGCTTCTATCAGGTTTCATTCAAATTTTCATTTGTTTATTTGTTTTTTTTGTTGTTGTTGTTACACACATTCATACTCATTGCTAAATAACACAGAAGAATGAGATGGTTCCAGATAGTAATATTCAAATTCAACATTTTTTAGTGATACAATTATTGATAAATGTAAAGATCAAAAGTTATAACCATAAAATGGAAGAAAAAAAGACGTATTGCTGAGCATGAAAAGGTCATGGAAGTGAGAGGCTTTTTAGCCCATGTATGAGTAAAGATAATTCCAGTAGATTATGAAATCACAGACTTAGAATTTATGCAGAGAGGGCAAAATAAACTAAGTGCTAAAATTATCAATGAATGAGGGAATATGAGCCAGAGTTTGTAGAGAGCAAAAAGAGAAGTGACTGTTTGAAAAAAAAGTGGTTTAATGAGAAAAAAAAAAGGTGACTTAGAAGAGAAAAGGTGCTTCCCATTTTAAGGAAGAAATATGTTGGCTCAGGCTCTAAAATCAGAATGCAGAGCTACAATACTGATTACCACCTTCCAGTTCAGAACCTCAGTCAAGTCATTTAACTTGTCTATGCTTCAGTTTTCTCATTGGTAAAATGTAGATAATATTATTTAAAAACAAGGTAATCTAAGAATTAAATGAGATAATTCATGTGAAGCTGTTAGTATATTATCTTACAAACTTTTGACACACAGCATGTTAGTTGTGGTTTTGATTGTTCTGCTCAAAACACACCAATTACATACCACTTCTAAAATATAACACAATAGATGAATGCTTAGCTCTTATTCTTTAAGTTTCTAAATGGGATCAGTTACTTAATACTCCTCGTCTCAAAAATGGGCAGTGCTGTTAGACACACAGTCTGCTACTTTGTACCCCTTCCTTGTGATTTCTCATGGAGTGTCTTACTTTGCTAGTGAAAATAGAGAAATGTGTCTGAGCATGTGCCATCCCATTTTAGACTCCTTATATTTTAGAGACTTCATGACATGTGTTTGCTCTTCTTGCTCTCATTTCCATGAAAAACACAAATACCAGTGTAGGCCTAGGTCAAACCTGGGACTTGGATATACCCCTGAGGTCTAGGTCCTAATGCACTTGATGGGATTAATCCAGGATGCAGTTATCTTTCTTTTCTTTCTTCCTTCCCTCCCTCTTCCCTCCCCCTTTCTCCCACTTCCCTTCCCCTTCCCTCCTTCCTTCCCTCCTTTCCCCTTCCCTCCCACTTTCCTCCCCTATTCTCCCCTTCCCTCCCCTTTTCTCCCCTTCCCTCCTCTTCCCTTCCTTTCCTCCCCTTCCCTTCCCTTCCTCCTTTCCCTTCCCCTTCTCTACTCCTCTTCCTTTCTTCCCTCCCCCTTCTCTTCCTCCATTCCCTCCCTCTTCCTTCCCTCCCTTCCCTTCCCCTTTCCTCCCTTTCCCTACCACTTCCCTTCCTCTTCCCTTCTTCCTTCTCTTCCATTCATTTCCTTACCCTTCCCTCCCCCTTCCCTCCCCCTTTCCTCCCCTTCCCTCCCTCCATTTCCTCCTCCTTCCCCCCTCCCTCCCACTTCCCTTCCCCTTCCCTTCTTCCTTCCCTTCCTTCCC
>CM052652.1:50495426-50527978 GCA_028533165.1 Leontopithecus rosalia
GGGAGGAATGGCATGGGGAGAAATGCCAAATATGGGTGAAGGGGCAGAAGGCAGCAAAAGACACTGCCATGTGTGTACCTATGCAACTATCTTGCATGTTCTTCACATGTACCCCAAAACCTAAAATGCAATAAAAATTTTAAAAATAAAAAAAATTTAGAAAAGTAGAAATATCTCAAACAATAACCTAGCACTTACCATTATTACTGCTTCTGTTAAACATTCTGGAAGTCCTAGCCAGAGAAACAAGTCAAGAGAATGAAATAAAGGGCATACAGTTTGGAAAAGAGAAAGTTAAATTGTCTATAAGGATATGTATGATCTTATGTATGGAAGACTTTAAAAACTGTAAAAAAATTATTAATACTAGTAAACAAATTCAGTAAAGTTGCAGGATATAAAATTAAAATACAAAGACCAGTAGTGTTTCTGTACCCTAACAGCAAAATATTTTTAAAGAACAAGAAAACAATGCCATTTTTAAAGCTATTTATAATACCCTATTTAACTGTAACGTTGGTAAGTTACACTATTTTACATTTAATTCTATTTATATCAAATTTTTCAAATTCCACAAGCAAGATTATGTGATATTTGTCCTTATGTGCTTGTTTTATTTCACTTACAATTATGTACTCTAGCCTCTTCCATGTTGTAAAAACAGGATTTCATCCTTTTATATGACTAGTTTTCTACAAATGAATGAATGAATTAATTAATTAATTAAATACTTAGGAATACATTTAAGCAAGGAGGTAAAAATTCTCTACAATGAAAACTATAAAACATTAATGAGAGGAATTGAAGTGAGTATAAGTAAATGGAAAGATATCTCATGTTCATGAAGGAGGATGATTAAAGTTAAATTGTCCGTACCACCCCATCCAAAGCAATCTATATATTCAATGCAGTATCTATCAATAAATGAATGCCATTCTATACAGATATAGAAGAAACAATCCTAAGATTTGTAGAGAACCAGAAAAGACACTGAATAGTCAACACAGTCAACACAGCAGCAAAAAGAACAAAGCTGGAGTCACCACATTATCTGACTTCAAAGTAGACTATGCAGTTATAATAAAGAAACCACTGTGGCATAGCCATAAAAACAGACACATAGATCAAGTGGACATATAAGAAAATCCAGAAATAAATGCATTCATTTATATTATACTGATTTTCAACAGAGGTGCCAAAAAACATGTTAGGCATTATCTTTAATGAATTATGCTGAAATAACTGGATGTTCACATGCAGAAGAATAAAACTAGACTCCTGTCTTTCATCATATACAAATATCAACTCAAATTAAAGCTCTAGTAAGACCTAAAACTATGAAACTACTAGAAGAAAATAGGGAAATACTTCATAACATTTATCTGGGCAAGGATTTTTTGGATAAGACTTCAAAGCACTGGCAACGAGCAAAAATAGACACATAGAATTCCACTAAACTAAAAAGCTTTTGTACAGCAAAGGAAACAACTAACATTGTGAAGATATAACCTACAGAATGGGAGAAAATCTTTACAAACTATGTGAGTTTGTCTGACAAGGGGCTAATATCCAAAATATATAAGAAACTCAAATCAATAGCAAACAAGTAATCCAATTTTATAAATGAGGAAAAGACCTTAGATGTTTTTCAAAAGAAGATATACAAATGGCCAACAGTTATATTTTTAGAAATGCTCAAATCACTAATTCTCAGGGAAAGGCAAATCAAAACCATCATGAAATATTATCTCACCCCAGTTCGAGTGGCTATTACTGAAAAAAGACTGAAAATAACAAATGCTGACCAGAATGTGGAGAGAGTAGAATTCACACACTGTTGGTGGGAACATAAATAAGTACAGCCATTATATACAACAGTATATGGGTTCCTCAAGAAATTACAAATAAAACTAACATGATTCAATAATCCTAATAGTGGGTACACAATCAAAGGAAATCAGTATGTAAAAGAGATATCCATATTCCCATATTAATTGAAGCCCTATTCACAATAACCAAGACCTGGAATCAGTGTCCACTGATGGATGAATAGAAACAAAAAAATGTGGTATCTATGCACAGTGGAAAACTAGGCATATAAAAGAATGAAATTCTGTTTTTACAACATGGAAGAGGCTAGACAACATTATTCTAAGTGAAATAAAACAAGCACATAAGGACAAATACCACACAATCTTGCTTGTGGAATTTTTAAAAGTTGAACTAGTAAGAATTAAGTGTAAAATAGTATAACTTACCAAAGTTACAGTTAAATAGGAGAAATAAGTTCTGGTATTCTATTACATAGTACAGTGACTGCAATTAATGATAATGTGTTATATATCTCAAATACGTAGAAGATACAATTTCGAATGCTCTGATCACAAAGAAATTACCAATGTTTGAGGTAATGGCTATGCTAATTACCCTAATTTGGTCATTACACAATGTATAAATATATCAAAGCATCACACTGTACCATATAAATATGTACAAGTAGGTGCCAATTAAAAATAAAACAAAATAAAAAAACAAAGAGTATGTTATTAGTTTTGAAACCTTAAGTGGCACAGATAAGTACAGATGATCTTTGCAAGAAAAGGGGCATCTCACTACTCTTTATATGTTGACTCACAGGAGACTAGAGTCTTTTAGGGGACATCAGTGGCACTATCATAAGAGTCTTGGAAAAAACTTACCACAGTCTAAGCATCTACTGAGGCTGAAGGGTAAAACATGTATTGAGCCATCTGACAGATACTTAATCAAAGAGAGTGAGCTGTTCTTATTTTTATATCCTGTGCTCAACACAGCATATCTTGAGTGCTCAGAAGTACCCAAAGAACACATCTGTAGAATGAAGTAAGTGATGAAAGCTGATTCAGCCTGCCTAACATTGAAAAGGGGATTGGGAACATCATCAGCACTTTGTCAATAAGGAGAGGTCAATATTAAAGGCACTTAGTGCTACAGGCTTTTGTGCTTATGGAGGATTCTGTCATTCTCAGATTTCTAGTTGGAAATCTCATTATTGGGTGCCTGCTATATGGGTTATCCTTTGTCTGTCTGCTTTTCAGTTTCCAAAATTTTATGATTGCTATCTTCTCTCTCACCTTCCCTATTCCTTTGTATTTTATATCTTTTTAAAAATGTCTTTATGGTAATTCTATTGTGTATCTGACTGATAGCAAGGTCAAACTGAAACATTTAATTTACAGGCTTTGCTAAGAAGCCTATAAAACCTCTTTAAAGAAAATAGTACTAAAATATTTATCAAGAAGCTTAACTTATATATTGTGTAACATACCATTTTATACAGTTAGTAAAATAAAGCAAGTTAATATTATAGACAAATATACCCCAAATCATATTTAAAAGTATTTTATTCTTATAACTACTTTTCTTGTTTTTGCTTTATTCTTATTAAAATAAATTATAAGGGTAAGTCAAATAAAAATTAAGTTTTATTACAAAATTCAAATTTTGATTACCTACTGAGATAGATAATCAAAACTGAATACTTACATCAGTATCAGGGGATTGAGAAAGAATTTTTTGGGGCAGATTTTGAGACTCATGAAGAGATTTGGTATAACTCTGTGTTGGTCACAGAAACTCAAGGATGTTATTCCCCTGACTGATTTTTTTTCCTCTTAATTGTAAATTTCTTCTGAAACAAGCAATAGTTTAAAAATATATCTCCCTCAATGTGAGTCTGTGCTAGATAACTCTCAGGGGTATGGCCCCAGCCATCCTTCTCTTCTCCATAAACTGTTTCTATAAGTACAGTTTCAAGTATATGGATGTACTTTCCTGTCACTTCTCTCTTCTATAGGAAATAAATATTCAACAAAACCATTGAGTTAGCAGGAATCTAGAAGCAGAAACCCCCATCACAGTTCCTGAAATTATATGTTCTCAATTCAGAAATTAGGACAAAATAAATGGCCTCACATTTTCTGAATGTCTAGGAGAATTTCGTTGTTCTCACTTGTGCCATTTATTCACCCCGGGTGAATAATTGTACTATAATATTAGGGGTCTCCCATCAAGCCCCATGTTTATAGAAGACAGAAAATTATAGAATACAGGAATCATTATAATTGAAAGACTTTCAGTATTCAAAATGTAAATAAATAGTGAAAAACTGTGTTTATGATCAGAAAG
Organism: Leontopithecus rosalia; assembly: GCA_028533165.1. Taxonomy (NCBI): domain Eukaryota; kingdom Metazoa; phylum Chordata; class Mammalia; order Primates; family Cebidae; genus Leontopithecus; species Leontopithecus rosalia. The sequence goes on from CM052652.1 coordinate 50,499,594, forward strand.
CTGAAATAATAATACATAGAAGTCAAAGGAAAAGAAATTTACATGATGGGGTGATTGATAGTATCAAAGAGCACAAAGGAAAATCATTTTGTTTATTTTCAAATGTATAGTTTCTGTAGTTTGAAGAGAGCCTGAAATAATTACAGTATGTAAATAACAAACTAGGAGAGAAAGCATTTATAAACCAAAGGCCACAAGTTTACACTTCACATTTTATAAATTTGGCAGTGAAAGAAAGTAGAAAAGAACTATGACCCATTTGTAAAATACTTCTTGTTTTCAGTGTTGCAAACATTAGTACGCTGATGGATTTTTAATGTGTTTTAAAATCACATGTAAAATTATTAAGGACATTATATTTGAGGAAAACTGCATTATAACATCATTCATGTATGAGGGTTTGACAAAATACAGATCCAGTGCTTGCTCACACTTATAAAAGATTACCAAAAGGTTCTCACATACAAAACGATGCCAGAGAGAACTGGATGAATAACGTAATTAGGTTTATTGAATACCTCCAAATGGGTTAGCTTCTTTCTTACATTTAAGGTTAAGTCAGAGTCAAAGTGAGATTTAAGGTAGATTGCTGTTAGGAATGAGCTGTGGCACAGATCAGAATGACCACATTATTATGTGTTGAGTGTATCAGTTAGGCGTCTTTGATTGTAAACATCAGAAATGGGCTCTGGCTTACTTGAATAAAAGTTTACTTGTTAGAAGGATAGTGAGCTGATTCACAGAATCAAAGGAAAGCTGAACTAGCTAATGGAAGCCTGATAACTAGGGCAGCTTGGAGAGACTCAGCATCAGAAACTCAGAGATTGTCTTTCCAGGGCCTCACAGAATGGTAATCTGTCCAAATAGCTGTACGTTCCTCCTTTCTATTTTAATTCCTGGGAGATAAAATTGAACTGACTAAGTCTGGATCAGGAGTCTCTCTGTCTCTCTACTTAAGGATTAATATCTCATAGCCAGAGGATACAGTAAGAACAGTTGTGGGTGTGAAGCCCCTTTTCTCTCTCAGAGATTTCAGTTTTCTATCCAGCCTGTTGGCTAAGACAGACCCTTTCTGTTGGAATCTTGATACATACAGGACATCTATGTCTGGCCTATTCTGTGGAAGAATGAGAGGTCAAAAAACAGCAAGTGCTCTGCTAATTCCCTGCTTGTAAAATCATTTCCCATAGGTTCTGTATCTGTGCCATGTGGCACTAGTGGTATGTCAGTGATCCTCTAGTTTGAGAGATTCATTCCTGACTCTTACACTATTCATCTTATCTGTAGGCAAATGTATCAGCTCTGCCTTTGACAAATATTCAGAATTTGACCACTTCTTATCATGCCCCCTACTATCCTACTATCACAGACTGGGTGGCTTAGACAACGGAAATTTATTATCTCACAGTTCTGAGGGCTAGAAGTCTGAGGTCAAGGTTTCAGTACAGGATTAGGGCCCAGCCCAGTGAACTCATTTACACTTATCTAACTCTTTAAAGACCTTGTTTCCAAATAAAGTGTCACTCTGAGATACTGGGTGTTAAGATACCACCGTATGAATTTTTGGAGGGACGAAATTCAGTCTATAACATTCACTCTGCCCAGGCCCACTGGCCTCTATGCAAGTCACAGAACTTAAGCCTGGCTGGATGGTTCTTCCATAAGGGTAAGAACTGGATATTGCTATCTGCTTGGATAATGCTTCCTCCAGATATCTCCCTGCCTCTATTATTAACCTCAGTAAGGCTTTTAAAATATACCATCTTCTCAGCAAGGACTTCTGTGCCCAAAGTGTTTAAAGTTGCAACCGTTAAACTCAGCACCTCTGTCACACTCCCTCATTCATTTCCCTGCATAACGTATTTTGTTTATCGTCTATCTCCCCACTAGAATATAAGCTCTATGAGGAGCTTTTTTAACTGCTGAATCTTAGCATCCTATAATAATAGTGTCTAACACCTAGCCAGCAAACCACAAGCACTGTTTCCCAGGCATGAGAGCAGGTGTGGGAATCCTGAATCAAGTGTCTGAATCACCTCCCTACCTGAGCCAGGGAGAAGGGACTGCTGGAAAGACAGCCCACAGTCCTGCCAACGGCAAGTGCAGAGGCAATTCCCTGTTGGGTTTTGCTTCTGCCTTACGCTTCTTGGAAGTAGAGTATGGTTGTTAATACATCAGAAAGACTGGGGACTACAAAGAGGAGGAAGAGCTGGAGCACTATTCAGTAAATACTTTAAAGTGCCCCCCGGGATTGAAATAAGTAGAGTGAGTGAGACTGTTTACCAAACAAAGCTTATATTATCACATTTCATATTTTGCCTGGCTCCAACGATGTGAACCACATAAAAATGCATTCAACTGTGGCATTCCTCTGCTTCACTGGCTTTAATTAAGCTTGCTTTGTGCTTAGGAAATTAGCAAACTCTTTGCAATGGAGGAAAGAAAAACATGGGTTATTCACATGGGTAGATTTTTCCCTTTAACTCACACAGCTCAGAAGTTTTGTCATATTCAGTGACTCTGGTGATTACAGCACAGTGCCAAAATTCATTAACAGACTCTGCTCACCATTTCCTGGGAATGGAATTGCCACCTAACTCTAGTGCACATGATTGATAGCATTAGAGAAGAAGGTCACTAGATTCTGGCCCTTATCAGAAATCTGTCATTCTGTGAAATGGCCTCACAAAAAAGAACAGGAAATGATGGAGCCCTTCGCTGGGCCAACAGAGGCATTGGCATGGGTATTTCCTGGCCCTTGTAGCACACAATACTCCACTTCACAGGGGAATGATTGACTGGTGGTGAAGGGCTAAACCCATAGCAAACTACCTTTCAGTTGTTACAAAGAAATAACTATATGACAAATCTTCAGGCAAGAAAAATTAATTCTTTAGTAGCAACAGTGCTCAGTATTTCAGCTGAGAGATAACAGAAATCTGGGAGTGAAAAGAAAGGAAACCTCTTCTTGCAGTAATTGGGGGATAATATCAGTTTATTATAGAGGGAAACATGAAGCTGTTAAGAAGGAATTAAGGCAAATAAAATTGATCCTAGAGAAGAAATTTGAAAATTCCATAAGCCTCAAATCTCGTTGAGGCCAAAAAGGATATGGTGTGGTGACATATATTCTTAAAGTCACAGAAACTACAAATTGTCCTCGTGCTGCAGGACAGATTTGCCCACGACCACAGAAGATCATAGTCTATTTAATGGGATTCCAAAGCTACCAGAAAAAAAAAGTCCCTTAATTACTTTCCTTTTCATGTACTGCTTCTTGGATTCCTTGAATAATGTTCATTATATTGTGTCTCCTCTTTTCCAGTGTCTTCCTGCCTTTGCATGTGCTACTTCTGATAGAAGGTTTTCCAATCTGGGAAGCTATCTTCTTTGTTACATTTGGAGACTTCAAATGAGCCTCATTCTATACTCATGTAAAACCACTGTTTCCCATACCTATAAATAACTCAGCTTTAAGGTTCATCATAGACCTGATTAATACATCATATTATTCATCTTGGAGGTTCATGTATTAGTACCTAGAAGGTGCTGGACTCAGGGTACAAGTCCTGACATTGCAGTCTGATTCACCTATATGCCTTGACTTTGTATTGCTCTTCCTACTGTTTGACATGTTCATTTCCCCACATGTGGACTCCAGTTCCTGAGAAGGTGGTATGTTGTGTTCCCAACTTTGGGCACAGATGACATAAAAAATGTCATATTTTGCCTCTCCTCAAAGCTCTGGTACGAGACCAATATGCAACTTTGAGGTGGATGGAAAGTGCCTCTCTCAAAGGAAGGGATTTAATGGCCTTAGACACACACTTATGAGAAATAAATGCAGGCTGGTATTCATTGTTCAAGAGACTCTCATTTCAATTGTTGCTATTCCTTAAAGTTCTTCCCTCTGTCCTTCATACCCTCCTTCACCTAAAGAACATTTGTATACATTTTAACTTACAACTTAAGTATTACTTCCTCAAGATGGTATTCTCTGGCCATTACGTCAAGAACAAAATTCTACCCCATCACTCACTGCTAAATTTGACTAGCCTTAAGAGAAAATAATACAAAATCTCATATTGTTTTCTTTTATATTACTTTGAGGTTTCCCCCTATGTAGTCTTCTCTTTTGTAATTTTTCCCTCTATTGTCATTGTGGGTTTTCAACACTTAACATGGGCAAAAATCTGCCTGTTGTGTTTACTTTTATATTCCTGTAGCTGTGATGATGGCTTTTCATGATGAACAAATAATGTTTGCTGCATAAACAAACTAAAAGAGTAAAGTACAAGTATCAAAAAATAAAACCATTTCTTACCCTAAGTACTCATATTAGCACTTACCCTAAGACTAGGATAGGATAGAAAGAAAGTTCTATCTATAAACATGGAGGATGAGAACCATGCAGTTAGTGGCTAAAGTTGTATACCCCTGAGACCACTTATTTATCTATTAACTATGGTTTTTAGAAAAATGATGTTGGCTGGGTGTGGTGGCTCACACCTGTAATCCCAGCACTTTGGGAGGCCAAGGCGGGTGGATCAAGAGTTTAGGAGTTCGAGACCGGCCTGACCAACATAGTGAAACCCTGTCTCGGCTGAAAATATAAAAATTAGCTGGGTGTGGTATCATGTGCCTATAATCCAAGCTATTCAAGAGGCTGAAGCAGGAGAATCACTTGAACCCGGGAGGCAGAGGTTGCAGTGAGCCGAGATCATGCCACTGCATTTAAGTCTGGCAATAAAGTGAGACCCCATCTCAAAATAAAAAGAAAAAAGAAAAAAAAATGATGTTAACAAATGCATGTTGAAGTATTGTACATTGCCATGAACCTGTTGTTATTAGGGTATCTCTTTACTTTGACTATTGGCTCTTATTTCCCCAAAGTGTTGGTGTCTGAATGATTAGCCTCCGATTACTAGATACAGGTATCAAAGAATCATAGAAGCTACAAGGAGACAGCTATATTGCAAAAAATAAGTATCCTTCTCTATGGTTGTCTGAATTCAATATACAAGAGGTCTCTAATTACAGGTAGAGAGCTAAATGTACCATCACTGAAAATAGTTGAAGTTGGTGTCACAAGAGAAATAGTTTCTAAGAAGTAAAGACATTGAAAGTTTGACCACAAAACCTTGAAAAGATGAAGATAAAAAAAAAAACTTGAATCCAAAGTTAGGTATGTGATAAAGAAGCAGAGAGCAGCAATCCATCAGAAAGGCAGGCAGAGCGCAATCAACTTTTAGAGCATTTCTGTTGTGCTGCAGAAAATGTTTCTGAGGTCCAGGTCACAAGGTGTCATTGTTAAAATGATAAATACCCTGTCCCAGGCTGCATGAGGTTTACCTAGTCATTATTCCCAGTGGCTCAGAACCTTCACTTAACAGCCTGGAGAGGGACATCCCAATACCAAATAGTAAGATAAAGAACTAACAAGAATGAGGAATGCCTTCTAATGCTTTCCCTCACATTTCATTAAATTAAATATTCAATTATCACTGCTGAAACTAACCTAAGCTGGCTTTCAGGTTATGACCACCACATTTATTTCTGTGCTTCTAAAACATGATTTGAAATTGTATAAAATAGGGCCAGATCTTATTGGAGACAAGGGTGGTAAAGAGGCTAACAGTATAAGGTCACACTAAAACTTTGCACCACAACTTTTTTAAGTATTTGACCTATTTTTGTTCGTTTATATTTGGTGAACAGACTGAGCTGAGGAATCTCTGTGAACAAACCCAAGTCAATCATTTACCAGTCAAGGACTGGTCAATGGATTTTTCCAAGAATTTCATGGTTCTCCTTAAGGCTGCAAATATTGACATTTCCACACTAGGTCAGAAGGAATCATATTCTTCTACTAAGATTATTTATTTTTGGCTTGATTTTCATATATATTAAGGTAATGTAGAATAATTAGTGAAAATGCATGTAATTAACTATGGTATAATATATACGAATGAAGAAGAATGGAATGGTAATGTTCTTGCTGGAAGAATGGAATATTACCACTTAGTATCATCCTTTCATGTTGCCACTCATGTTTGTTATACCAGAGCTCTATGTTAAAAAAAAAAATCAAGGGCCGGGCGCGGTGGCTCAAGCCTGTAATCCCAGCACTTTGGGAGGCCGAGGCGGGTGGATCACGAGGTCAACAGATCGAGACCATCCTGGTCAACATAGTGAAACCCCGTCTCTACTAAAGATAAAAAAAAAAATTAGCTGGGCCCGGTGGCGCGTGCCTGTAATCCCAGCTACTCGGAAGGCTGAGGCGGAAGAATTGCCTGAACCCAGGAGGCGGAGGTTGCGGTGAGCCGAGATCGCGCCATTGCACTCCAGCCTGGGTAACAAAAGCGAAACTCCGTCTCAAAAAAAAAAAAAAAAAAAATCAAAATCAATATAAGGAAGATGGCTCATAAAATGTAGTTTTATTTTTTTAAAAAAGAAAAAGAAAAGCGTTGGCTCCTCTGCATTTCCTCCTTTGTTTTCTACCCCCAAGCTCCACACTAAGAGTTCTCACTTGCCTTTAAAAAGCTTCCTGTGGTCATAATTAGTTGACATTGTTCTTTCACTTTCCATTCCTATCTTATCCGTTAAGTCCTGTCTCTCAAGTATGTCCCCTTTCCATTCCTCTTATTCACAGAAATCCAACCTCGAGAGACACTATGGCATTAATTAATGGCTACATTTCAACCAGATAACTTTGTGGAACAACTCAGGAATGGATAAATCAGTAAATTGAAGTTTTATAAAAAGATGGTGTATTCATATTGCTATTTTTCTTCAATTGCTATTAACAAATATGATGTAAGTGTAAAAATGAGATTCTGAGCCAAAAAAAATTTTTAAAAAATGTGTTGTTTGTAGAATACTTCCAAGGAGGCAACAAGTTGTAATCATGGAAAAAAGTGAGAGCTCTGGGAATAGGTAGACCTGGGTTTGATTATCACACTACGGTTACTGCTGTTACCGTTAGAAAATTTAAAAATTCTCTAAGTCTTGGCACTCTAACTTACAAAATAGTAATAGCAATGATTACCTCCTAAGCTATATGCAAATATTAAATGAGATTTAATGTGCAATGTGCATTTATTCAATGTTAACATTTTTTTCAGTCCTACTAAATAAAGACACAACCTTAGAGCCCCTTTCAAGTCTTAGATATAGGAAACACAATCGGATGCACTTAGAAGCAGCTGGTTCTAGAGCTCCTGTCCTTCCTTTACCATTTTATCCCATGAGAAAGGAAGCACCATTAAGAGGAACCATAAGCACCATCAAGGAAAGAACATTGGACCATGTAAGGAGTCAAGTAACATAGTGGAGAAAACACAAGTATTGACCTCACATCTGTGCTCAAGTCCTATTGCAATCATTTGATGAATCCTGATCTTCATTCAATCCTTCAATCATTTATCAAATATGTGTTAAAGTATTGCTACATACTTGGCATTTTGACAGGTACTGGAGGAATAGGCGAAACAGACATTTGCTGTTTTAGGAGGGAGGATGGGGTAAAGACAACTTTGTAATCTCTATCTTTGGGAATGCAGAGTGTACCCCATGGGGAAATCAGTAAATTGCCTAATATAGCCTTAATGCATTGAAGGAATAGTGATGTATATGCTGGACCTTATGTATGTGTTGGAGTTGTGTGGGGAAAGAAGGGGAATTTCATTCAAAAAATATGTACTAATTGATTATGAACATAAACCTGAAAGCACTAAAAATACAGAGGTGAAAAAGCAAAGACATTTCTGTCTTCAAAGAGGTAAACTACAAATGTTAGGTAAACAAATAGGTAAGTAAATACAGTACATGTCAGTGGTAAGAATAAAAGAAAGAGGAATAGAGAGTGCTTAGGGGATAGGAAGATGTGATTCTGAACAGGGTGTTCAGTGTAAACCTCACAAAGGTGATGTTTATTCAAGAATGGAAGGATCCCTAAGCCAGGAAAACACAATGTGAAAAAACACAAGTGTGAGGCCCCTAACTTTTGTGTACTTTGACCTGTGTCTGTAGTTATGTCTACATGTGGCAGAGTTCAGTGAGAAGAGAGAGATGAAGAATGATGAGTCTAGAATGATGAGTATAGAATGATGAGTCTACATATTCCTCACAGGAATATATAAAAGGGATTGTATTTTACATATCCACTCCAAAATACACCCAGAATCAAATAAATAATAAATGAAAGCACTTTGCAAAGCAAAAATAATGTTCAGGAGTATTATTATTATTCATTGTGTGAATTAGGGCAAGTTAATTCATTCTCTCCAACCCTCAGTTTTACTTATTTGTACTATAGATAAAATAATAACTATTTAGTCTCCCCTGAGACCAGCATTGGAAAAAATGAGGTGTGTATTGTATTATTTGTCTTAGGAAAAAATAAATATAGTGTAAGTAAATGCTAGTCAGCATACTTTTAAGTCCTTTTAGCTCTTAGATGGTTCCCAGAGGGGAGAAATATATCAGTTTTCTATTATAATCAAGAAAAGCTCACCTCTCATGGGAATATATATTTAAAAGAAATGACAACAAAAAAAAATCAAGGAAAGAGCTTTGTTTCTCCGCAGAGGCTCTAAATTCAGCACAGGTTTGCAAAAGTCCTGATCCAGCGGAATGTTCTGGATATCAAATGACTCCAAATGTGGAGGGTGTAGTTCAGAGTTTCCTTTAAGCATTGCACAGGTACCAGACTCACATCCGATTATGGGGAAGACTCTCCAGCAACCTTCAAGACCAACAGCTACCAAGCTATAGGCTTTTCCCAGATTGCTGTCATGGACTTTGTATTGATGTAAAAATTCGAAAAACATTCATAACCACATGGTACTGTCTTTGAAATGATCCCAAAATAGTTCTTCAAATTTGTTAACTCTGTCTTTCATTTGTGTATTTTTCATTTGTGTATTGTTTACACACATAGGAAGACTCAATGCCAACATTTGAATTTATTGTTTAAATGGTAGGCATATCTAAAAGATATTGTCATTTCTGTGCCTCTGCTTTTCATTTTATTTTGCAACAAACAAAAATAATTTTTAATCCAGAAGAGAATAATTCAGAGAAACTGAAGCTTTGGGGGAGATTTATTAAACATTTATCATGTTAGTTCCACAATACTAAAGGTGATCCCAAACTCTCTCAGAGGTGTTTCGCTGGAGAAACAAAAGTTATACTCTCTTGTATTTCAAAGATCAATAAGTGCTCAAAATAATAATTACTCTTTACTAAGTACTTACTATATACTTAGCACTATTAACAGCCATCATGTGTCTGTGTATACATACATATAATCTCACCTTTTACATTTAAAACTATGACATAAACGTTATTATCCTCATTTTAAAGAGGGAGAAATTTAGGCTCAAAGAAATGAAGTAACTTCCAACATCACATAGCTAGTTAAGTAGTAAAGATGATCATTCTTCTCAGGTCTGGGCTCCCTAAATTTCATATTGTTAACCACCCGACTAAATAACATCTGTCAAAGAAAAATATAAGTAAATAAGGAATCCTACTGCCAATCCATTTTCTAATTGTAGAAAACAAAGCTGTATATCTACAATATCATATGGCTTGCAAGAGAAAATTTTGAGTAGAGTTAGACTATTTACCAGGTTTCCTGGAGTTATGACTTGTATAGGTAATATCTGTATTGGTTTAATTGCTACCTGTGCTTAAAACAACAGATCCATCCATACATGTGAACTAAAGAATGTCAAATTCAAACTAATGATTTAGACGTAATCCAACTTTGATTTATCCAAGAGACTATCCTTCTCCATTAGCATAAAATATTCCAATTCAATATTTTAGGAAGTGTTTTTAAAGCCAGGTTCCAAGATTTCTCTTTTAAAATTTGCCAAATATTTCAGGGATAATTAAGTCATTAGACTATCAAAATAGGAAATGCATATTTTTTATATCTAGCGATTATGCTTCTAAAAATTTATTTCACAAAAAATTTCACACACCTATTTATAGATACATAGATGTTCATTAAAGCATAGTTTAAATAACAAAAGTCAGGAAATGAAATTAAGACCTGTTGGTGGAAACTGACTGAAACCATTCTTTATTCAATTAATATTCCTCATGCATTCTATGTGTCAGGCATTGTTTGGTCACTAAGACTGTATTAATAAAAAAAACCCTGAAGTTCTATAAATAATGTTGCATCCCTATAATGGCAAACAAGGAACCCATTAAAGAGGATCAGACTGTTCATGCTTGTGTACTGAATACTATGTTTCATACAAAGAAGAACCGAGCCAAAGAACAGTTTTTATATCTGTGATTTAAAATATGTTTGTGTGTTTGTGTATGTGTGTGTGTGCATGTATATATGTGGGTATGTATGTTTCTGTTTAAGTTCTGCTAAAGTGTGGGGGGGGCATCTATCTCTAAGATAACTATACTTTGATACATTGTGATTTACAGGTAACAATGACATGGAAATTTCATAGCATTAAGAGACAGAATATTCACAGGGTTTCATAAACTCTTATAGTTTATCTCAACTGCAGAGAGCAAAAATAGACAAGCCAAACTTTAAATAAGTCAAACTCTAATTTTAAGCCTCTTCCTATAGGTAAGAAGAGTTTTGAATCATTTATGGACTCTGAGCCTTAATCTTGATACTCACCCCTGTATGACAGATGACAGAACAGAGCCACAGTTTATAACCAAATCAAAGCACCTGAAGGGTTGACTAGAGCTGATCTCAGCAAGATAGAGGTAGGGAATGCAGGTGGCTGATTGTCCTGGCAATGTCTTGAATTTCCCAGGGATTGGAGTATGTGGCCCCTGTTAACATTCAATCACATCCTTGTCTATGCTGAATGCTATTACAACTTGTGATTGTTTTATTTTGCATTCAAATGGGGTCAGTTTGTTCCTAACCTATTTAACTAGACATAAATATTTTTTAAAAAGCGAGAAAGCAGAATTCCTAAAAACAATAGTAATAATAAACCTTTAGGGACTCAAAAATGTGCTTTTATCTTCTTAAGTGCAGTTACAAAGATGACTTGGAGGAAAGGGCTGAACAAGCCTGTCTGGCATATCTTACTTTAAAGAAGTGATCATAATCTACCTCTCCCTCATCATTATCCACAAGGAGGAAGAATCATTATGTGGCTGTTTGGCAGTAAAGGAGGAGTAGTTCCTCAGGGCTCATTTAGGAATTTCCCTCAAGATTATCACCTCACTCTGTGTGTGTGTGTGTGTGTGTGTGTGTGTGTGTGTGTGTGTGTGTGTGTTGATGGAAGTATTTGTAGTAGTTATCTTTAAGGAGGCTGCCTGAAGATTTTTAGTTTTGGTTTGGAAGAAGACTTTCTTTTTTTCAAATTAGTGTTTTATGTAGAATAATGTCAGATTTAGAGAAAAGTTGCAAAAATGATAATAGAGTTTCCATACATTCCTCATCCAAGTCCTCCTATTTTTAATATTATATATCTCTATAGTACACTTGACGCAACTAAGAAGCCAACATTGGTACATCACTCTTAACTAAACTCTGTACTCAGATTTCACTAGGGCTTTTTCACTAGCGTCTTTTTACAATGGGACTTCAGGAAAATTTAAAATATAAAAAAAAAAATCCCATATGCAAGTGTAATTTATAATTTCATAATTTAAAATTTATTGCTTATTTATCAGGAACTTACAATATGACTTAAATACTCTGAGGACTTGAGAGGAGATAGTTGCAAAGAAAGTGTATTCCTCTCCTTTAATTTGCTTATAATGTATATTTTTAAAATAACAAATACTTTACAAAGAATTATCTGTAATCAAATGATAATGATTGCTAAAAATTAAGTTACTGTGTTAAAAGAGCCATTGGTACTTTTTATTTTAGGCACCGTGCAAGGGTCACTTAAGCCTCACAATAACTGCAAACAAACATGTGGGTATTACCCCTGCTTATCTATGAAAACCGAAATAACCAGAGACAGCTTGTGTAAGGAAAAGCAGTATGTGACAGAGCTAGAATTTGAAACTCTTTTGTATGACTTCAAAGTTTCTGTCTCTTTTCACTATGCCATGCAGTTCCTGTTAACAAGTTAAACTTGACCATTCTAAGGTCAAATAAGTTGACTTTCCTATTTCTGAACTCAAGCTAAGTGATAGAATAGGGAAATTAAGACAAGAAGGCAGAAGACAGTAAAATAAAAAAGGAGACTCACCAAAAGTAAAATCATTGCACATTAATTTTGCACATTTTGCATAATCTTTAATAGCTATTTTAAATCACAGTGTGCTCAAGACATTAGGGACATAAAGCACATTCAGCTTCAGTGTTCCTTAATGTGCTTGTAGCTCATACCTGAAACTGCATTCCACTATGATTTGTTCCCATTTTCATTAAATCTTGGGCTTTTAAAAAATTTTATTTCTTTCTCCTGTAGATTCACCCATAAAATATGTGAAGGAATCATATCTTCTCTTGAGGCCTTTTTTTCCAGATACTGTATATTTCAAAGTGATGGCCCACAGGTGCAATAAGGATTAAGTGGAGGAAGATACATAGAGAGGGAGGCTGTATCTGTGGTTAAAAGAATAAAGTAGAGGGATATTTGAAGAGGAAATAGGTTCTTGGCTTAAAGTATCCTCTCTTAACATGGGTAAGGGCTGGCACTTTTCACCAGAGTTGTATTTTCATGACACTGTATTTATTCACAGGTCTTAAAGCTTAGAAAATAAGGACTCAGCAAGAAATTTTTAAAACTTACTGAAATTCAGACTTGTCTAGAAGTTTAGCTGTCTTCTGGATTGACTCTACACTCAAGATAAGGTAAGTACTTAAATTATGGTTTATTTAGTATTTTTGAGACTTATGAGATTAAGACGGAATAAAACTTTGCATGCAACTGTGCCTTGTTACCAAGAAGGAAAGAAGAAACCCATTAAAATCTGACACTAATGATTAAACAGTCTTAAATCAATCTGTTAAGTCTTACTAATGCAGACTGTCATTTCTTAAAAAAAAATAAAGAAAGCTACCCAAATAAAGTATGAGATAACTCATGGTGTAAGTGAACATAAAATTAAATACAATGAAGACAAATTAAATTGCTATCTTCGTTACATTGTAAGTAAGCTCTTTGACAGCAAGAAACATGCTGTTTTTTTCACGTGTTATCCAGCTTACCTTGAAGCCTTTGAACATGTTCTTCATTAGTGAACCCATTATTTGGGATACAATAACTACAACAGGAAATAACTTCCATTAATTTGCATAGTGACTTAGAGAAACAATCCAAGAGTTTGAATTAAAACACACTGGCTATCACTGGCTCTGTGACTTTTGAAAAGCAATTTACAGTACAGAATTGTTCTGACATATGAGAAGGGAATTTTAAAGGTAAAAGTGCATATATAATGTTTTGCTATGAATAGTGTAATATATAGTTAAATAACTTAGCTGGCCCCTGATTATTTATATTATTCTTACCCAGTTTGACATTACAATGATTGTATAATAGGTTATACCAGAGCACAAAATGTGCCATTTATTAAATATTATTCTGGGTCCCCAAACAGATACGTATTTCAATGCAAACATGGCAGAGCATTTACTTATAAGTAAGATGACTAGCTTATAATTAACATAGCAGATTTAAGCTGATTTTCCAATAATGCAGAATTATAACTGTCAGCTCATTTACTTCATTGTGTACAAGTACTCTGCTCCTAGCCTTTGCAAGATGAACCATTGTCTTAGGTGGAATTCCCAGATGCAGACAAGTAGTCAAGGATTTCAGTGCAATTGATTTATAAGGTAAATGTTCCTAGAAGTGAGTGGTAAGGGAGAGGAAGAAGTTGGACAGAAAAGAGAAATAAACCAAGCAAGAGTGCAATTTCAGAAGTTCCAGACTCAGCCTGATCTCACAGGGAGCTGTGAAGTGTACGTTATATCTCAAAATTTGTGATCCCAAGAGGCAAGGGAACGGCAGCCAGTCTTTGGCTCTTGGCAGCAATGCTGGAGTGTGGATGGGTTAGAGTGACTCAGAGGGAGGCAAGCTGACTCAGCAGAAGCACCTGCTGTCTTTCACAGTTTATTGTCTCCCTGCCTGAGTCAAGGATCATTTGGTCACAAATAATAAAGGATACCTCAAGCTTGTTTAAGCAAAAAGAAATTTACTAAACGAATATGTGACTATGTCATAAAATACTATGTCACGAAATAAGCCTGGTACACCAGGGACGGAATGTGGAAACTAGAAAGCCAAAAGGGACCAAAGAAGGCTTTCCTTTTCTCTTTCCCCACTGTGTCTCTTGCCTCTGTTTCTTTCTAAAGAAACCCTCTCTCTGATGCTCATTTGTATATTAGGCCCTCCAGTTCCTGAAATTTCGTGAATTTTTGGTTGCAGGGAAAATGTAGACTGACTCAGACCTTCTGTCTCTTAGTTCTAGACCTTGTAAGAGGGAATCTGGGTCACGTAGCAATCTTCTTCCATGAGATTGCTGGGAACAAGAAAACAGTATCATAAAGTTTGCCTGGAAGAACCCATCCATGGCAACTCACAAAGAATCAGTGTGGATTAGACAAGGACCTCGAAAGCATATCTAATATACTATATAAAATCTACTCTTCCAATATATAGAGGAGAGTGTGGGAGGTGGCAGTTAAATGTTTTGCTTTTAAATGTACAATCTACCATTGAACAACATGGGTTTGAATTGCCCAAGTCCACGTATGTGAATCGTCTTCTGCCTCTGCCAGTCCTGACACAGAAAGATGAACCTGTCTTCTTCCTTTTCCTCTTCAGTCTACTCAATGTGAAGATGACAAGGAGGAAGCCATTTATGATGATCTACTTGCACTTAACAAAGAGCAAATATATTAATATTTTCTTTTCCTTATAGTTTATTTTTATTTTTATATTTTTACTTTCAGTTCTGGGATATATGTGCTGAATGTGCAGGTTTGTTACATAGGTACACATATGCCATGGTGGTTTGCTGTACCTATCAACCCATCATCGAGGTTTGAAGCCTCACATGCATTAGGTGTTTGTCCTAATGCTCTCCTGCCCTTCTTCCCTAGCCCACCAACAGTCCCCAGTGCGTGATGTTCCCCTCCCCGTGTCCATGTGTTCTTATTGTTCAATTCCCACTTATCAGTGACAAAATGCAGTGTTTGATTTTCTGTTCCTGTATTAGTTTGGTGAGAATGATGGTTTCCAGCTTCATCCATGTCCCTGCAAAGAACATGAACTCATTCTTTTTTGTGGCTGCACAGTATTCCATGGTGCATATGTGCCACATTTTCTTTATCCAGTCTGTCATTGATGGGCATTTGAGTTGGCTCCAAGTCTTTGCTACTGTAAATAGCACTGCCATAAACATACATGTGCATATGTCTTTATAGCAGAATGATATACACCCAGTAATGTGATTGCTGAGTCAAATGGTATTTCTGGTTCTAGATCCTTAAGGAACCATCACACTGTCTTCTACAGTGGTCAAACTAATTTGCACTCCCACCAACAGTGTAAAAGTGTTCCTATTTCCTTGCATCCTCGCCAGCGTATGTTGTTTCCAGACTTTTTAATGATCACCATTCTAACTGGTGTGAGCTGGTATCTCATTATGGTTTTGATTTGCATTTCTTTAATGACCAGTGATGATGAGCTTTCTTTTTGTATATTTTTCAGCCACATAAATGTCTTCTTTTGAGAAGTGTCTGTTCATATCCTTTGCCCAGTTTTTGATGGGGTTGTTTTTTTTATTTTTTTGGTAAATTTAAGTTCTTGTAGATTCTGAACATGAGAACTTTGTCAGATGAATAGATTGCAAAATTTTATCCCATTCTATAGGCTGCCTATTCACTCTAATGATAGTTTCTTTTGCTGTGCAGAAGCTGTTTAGTGTAATGAGAAACCAATTGTCAATTTTGGCTTTTGTGGCAGTTGCTTTTGGTATTTTAGTCATGAAGTCTTTGCCCATGCCTATGTCTTGAATGGTATTTCCTAGGTTTTATTCTAGAGTTTTATGGTTTTAGGATTTATGTTTAAGTCTTTAATCCATCATGAGTTAATTTTTGTATAAGACGTAAGGAAGGGGTCCAGTTTCTATTTTCTACGTATGGCTAGCCCATTTTCCCAACACCATTTATTAAATAGGGAATAATTTCCCTATTGCTTGTTTTTGTCAGGTTTGTTGAAGATCAGATGATTGTAGATGTGTGGTGTTATTTCTGAGGCCTCTGTTCTGTTCCATTGGTCTATATATCTATTTTGGTACCAGTACCATGCTGTTTTGGATACTATAGCCTTGTAGTATAGTTTGAAGTCAGGTAGCATGTTGCCTCCAGCTTTGTTCTTTTTGCTTAGGATTGTCTTGGCTATCTGGGCTCTTTTTTGGTTCTGTATGACATTTACATTATTTTTTAGATTCTGTGATAAAAGTCAGTGATAGCTTGATGGGGATAGCATTGAATCTATAAATTACTTTAGGCAGTATGGCCATTTTCATGATATTGATTCTTCCTATCCATGAGCATGGCATTTTTTCCATTTGTTTGTGTCCTCTCTGATTTCCTTGACCAGTGGTTTATTTTTGTATTGGTCGTTCTGAGAGCTGTAGACCAGAGCTCTTCCTATTCAGCTATTTTGCCAGCAAAAAGAAGCTGTATCTTTCTTAATAAGATTTTCTTTTCTCCAGCTTACTTTATTGTAAGAATACAGCATATAATACATATAGCATACAAAATATGTGTTAATCAGCTGTTTGTGTTATCAGTAAGTCTTGACAGTTAATAGTAATCTGTTATTAGTTAAGTTCTTGGGAAGTTAAAAGTTATATGAATACTTTCAAATGCAAGAGGAGTTGGCATGCTTAACCCCTGAACTAATCAAGGTTCAACTGTGTATTTACAATACAGATTTAGTCGGGAACAAAAGCAGATTGTGTGGTCTGCTTACTAATACCTTAATTATTCCCAGTTACAGATAATGCCAATAAAACCTAGAAATATGGAAATGCATAAACTAGCATCTCTGAGAATTGCCTAAATAGTAAGATGACCCTAAAATGACTGATTTTCATATGTAGTTAGTAGCACTGTAAATTGGTACAACCTCTTAGAAAGCAATTTGATTATAAGCATAAGAGCTCTAAAGGTATTCATGTCTATTGACCCTGTAATCTTATTCACAAGGAACTACCATAAAGAGTTCAAAATATGGAGAAAAGTTTTATATACTATATGTTTATTACAGAAGTACTTGCAGAGCAAAACCAGAAAATCTTAAAATGCTTCAAAAAGGGAATAATTAAAACCACTGGAATATTCTTCAGTATTTAAAGTTATGTTCATGGGAAATATAAAACATCATGGAAAAATGTTTATGTGCTCATAAGTGAAACAGCAGAATGCCACACTGGAAGGAAATTCAGAGAATGATAAGGGTAAAAGTGCATTAAGGATTAAAAATTACTCTAAGACACTAATCATTACTGAATCCAAGTCGTAAAATTACATGCTTTAAAAAATATCTATAATTGTTTCCAATGTGTTTATATTATTTAATAAAATAGCTTTCAAAATTGCTAAAGTATTACCATCACCTTCTATATTGGATATAGTTTATATTCTCTAGAGCTGTTTCTTACTACTCTTCAGTGGGCTACAACCTCTCTTGAAACCTATTACTTTTTGAAAGGATTTTATAAGTTAAAGACTATATCTCTAAGTACTTGAAAACTACCAAGAGGAAAACAGACAAGCCGTCTTAAGTAACTACTGTGAAGAACTTTTAGAAGGGTCTGAAGAAGTGGCTCTATTTAGAAAAAAATAGTGGAAGAGGAGGGGACTTATAAATCCTTAGAAGTCTCTGAAACTGTCAAAAATAATACAGCAATACAGTAGAAGAATCTACAGTTTTCAGTATAGATTTTATAAAGTATCCAGAAAGGCTGCAAAAGAAATAGCAATTAGCACATGCTCAAGAAACCATCAGCAATGTATATTTTATTTTCCCAGTGATTATTAGCTTGATTCTACTGCCTGTTTATAGGAGGCTGGAGTATTATAAAATCATACAGAAATGAAAGAATTTACATTTCCCATTCTCAGAGTAAGTAAATGGTGGCTTTCTTATTGAAACCGCTTTGAGAACATAATGCTATGCCTATGCAGCATGAAAGGAGAATTAAACAATAATGCCATCATAATGGGTCACAAGATGTACTGCAATGCTTTCCAAATTATGTTCTGCAGAAAATAGTTCCCCGAAACATTCCTTTTTGGAAAACATTTTGGAGATGAAATGTATTTGGTATATGTTGTATATGTTCCTCTGTAATCATCAGTATATTACTAAAAATATTTCAATAAGGAATATTATTTTATCAGAATTTCCCAAACGTTGTTCATAAAACCTCACATAACCACTGTCTCCAATAGATTTAATTATTGGAATTGAGTAAAAGAAGTGTTCTATAAATTATAGTTGGTGAAATGTCTTTGTAACGTTGGCAGATTTCAGAACCTACTAGTCCTAGGATTAAATCCAATTTCTGCCACATGGTCCTTCAAGAATCTGAGTAAATTAGTCAAACTGTCTTGTTTAACTAAAGATTTTTAAACAGTTTTAGCCCACTGAAAATATAGCCATAAACATACAAGAATCCATTAGGAACAGGCATCCCTTATATCTGGTAATTTCTGAGATACTTCTCTCACTTAGTCTTCTAGAACATACTATTTGTTATCCTAGCTCTTGCTTCTCTTGGCCGTTCTTCTCAGACCCCAGTAGTTTTCTCAGCCTCCCTTATCATCATTCCTGATTTTGATACACATTTCTAGGTCTGGTTAGAGATTATAAAGTCTGGACACAAGGCTGGAGCAGAGCAGCACAGGATGGCCACACATAAGCAACTGTGTAGCAGCTAGAATCAGCAAGAGAAGCCCTTTGCTCCTGCAGTGTATGCCCTCTGCTGAGAGTGGTTAGCATTCTGCTCATTGTAAACAAAGAACGCTTACCAATATCACAGCTGGTGCTGAAGGGCAAGTTTGCAGCTGAAAACCAATAAATAAATAAGTACTGGCTCAGTAGTAGTGTTTAATACGGTTTTGACTTGCATTTCTCTAATGGCTAATAATATTTAACCACTTTTGTTGTGTCATTTGCATATCTTCATTTATGTGTCCAAATTTTTTATGCCCTTCCATTTTTAATTGATTTTTCTTCATATTATCTAATAATAAGGCTATTTTCATATTTTCTTTATATATTATTTATACATATTCTATATATAGTCTATATGTATTTATTTATATATTCGTTGTATATTTCTTTGTGTGTGCATATATATATATATATATATAGTGTGTGTGTATGTGTATGTGCAATACTTTCTCCCAGCCTGTGGTTTGCCTTTTAATTCTCTTAACTATATCTTTTGAAGACCATTTTAAAAAATTTCTGTGAGTTTTAATTTATCCATTTTCTTATTTATAATTCATACTTTTAATGTTTTATTAAAGAATTCTTTACCAATCCCAAAGTCACTATTTTTTTTCTGTTATATTCTAGAAGTGTTTTGGTTTTAATTCTTTCAAGTAAATCTATGATCCATTTGAAGTTAATATTTATATAGGGTGTGAAGTAAATGGTAAGGTTTATATTTTGCATAAAAGACAAGAGAAGAGAGTTCCTATGGTGAAGGTCCAAACAGGTACCAGGAAGAGCTGCACAGGAGCTAATCTATCCAGTGTAAGGCAAAGGGTAGAGGACTCCGAGAAAGACAGTTCCACTGGAAGATCAATAGAATTAGTAGAATATCTGATTTATTTGACTATGCTGAAATGAGTTTTGCATTTTTGGTAAAAAATTTGAGAGAAGAAAGGCCAGGCACGGTGGCTCACGCCTGTAATGCCAGCACTTTGGGAGGCCGAGGCGGGTGGATAATGAGGTCAAGAGATCGAGACCATCCCGGTCAACTTGGTGAAACCCCGTCTCTACCAAAAATATAAAACATTAGCTGGGCATGGTGGTGCGTGCCTGTAATCCCAGCTACTTAGGAGGCTGAGGCAGGAGAATTGCCTGAACCCAGGAGGCGGAGGTTGCAGTGAGCCGAGATCGCGCCATTGCACACCAGCCTGGGTAACAAGAGCAAAACTCCATCTCAAAAAAAAAAAAAAAGAAAAAGAAAAAAAATTGAGAGAAGAATAGGTATGGTGGTACACACCTGTGGTCCCAGCCACCTGGGAGTCTGAGGCAAGGTAATTGCTTGGGTCCATAGTTGGAGTTTGCAGTGAGCTATGCTCACACCACTGCACTTCAGCCTGCGTGACAGAGTGAGACCCCATCTCCTAAAAATATATAAATAAATACATGTTAAGAACTTTAAAGAAGAATTAATAATAGACACATGGAAACAGCAATTAATAGATAATTAACTCCAACGTAAACAAGATTTATAAGAAACATTGTGTAATCTTAGTATATAATGTGATACCACTGAGTATAATGTCACCTTAATGAAGAAAAGACTGTTGATTAAACCACAGTCTGTCATAACTATATTGAGGAAATGGGGAAATTGAAATACCTCTGTATGTGCAACGGTGAATAATGTTATTGTGTGTATGCTAAATCCTTTTCTTCATGGAAGAACGAGAAGAGATATTCTCGAATTGAAAAAAATAGCAATGTGACTCTTTTTATAAAATACAGACATAAATAGTAAAAATTACAGTTAAAAGGAAGAGAGTGTATGTTGCGGTGTGAGTAGACATTGGTGCATGTAATGGATAGACTAATAATGTGACTTTGTTTTTGTTTTATTTTTATAAGTCACATAGTATTATTAGGTTGGTGTAAAGTAATTACAGGTTTTGCTTTTTTAAGCCATTTATATAAATACATTTAATGCAAAAAAATTAAAACTATGAGCAAATATAAGGTAGAAACTGTTTTAAAATCCCAACAGAAATACTTGATAATAAAAAAGCTTCTTTCTATGTTTTTATGTTTTTCTATAAATGAAAGAAAACAGATGGGTAAGATACAAACCTAAAAAAATTACATACTTATACAAAACTGATTGTCAAAGAATGCTAAAAAGCTAGTTTTTAAAAAGCAGTTTCTAACATTTTAACTTGATGCGGACTCTGTACAAAACCACAGTAAAATTATGCGATTTATTTTTTGTGCTCATTCACAACAAGCCTCAATATTTTGCAGGGTTCAAAAGATCACTGAAATGTTTATTATTATTTTACTATAACTTGATGGCAATTCTCTTCAACCAAGAACTCTAATATAGAAAATAACTTTTGATGATTATTATAATAGTAACAGGAAATTTTCACTACTCTAATTTTCAGATTATTTTTTCTGTCTACAAATATATAGACAACGTCATTCAGAACAAAGCTGCTGTTAAAATTGTTTTCTATTGTATTTGTTGGGATAGAACCTACACTACTCTAAGCAGAAACTGTCAAGTAAATTGCTCCATTAAGACAAAAGTCAATTTCATTCTTAAATCTAACATCTTGGAAGGCATCCCAGGGTGGTTAGGATAATTATACAGTGTTGAGGAGCCAGAATGCTTGCTCAGTAATCTTTGGGGTGTTACCCTTGTATGCACAAAGACAACTCACTACCACACCTACAGGGACACCTCCCTCTTAAGGTCATAAATCGGAAAGTTGCATATGTTGCTTTCACTAACATTTCCCTGACCAAAACTTAAAGTCAGTCATTTAGTCATGGCTACCAGCAAAGAAGAGTGGGACAGTGGGACATGTCTTCTTTACCCGGACAGCCATGTGTCAACATAAAAATTCTATTATTGTAGGGAAAAACTGGAGAAAAAGCATTGAGAAAACAGATAGTAGTTTCCCTCACAGTTCCTGAATCTGAATATAAAGGCTTTAAAGTAAAATAATTTCCTACCAAAATGTAAACAAAACAAAACAAACAAACAATGAGGGTTGAGTTTAAGAAGCAAGACAGGGCAAATGAAATGTTATTTTCTTAAGTAATCATATGCCATAATTTTGCCAATAAAATGCAAGGCAATAAAAATAGAATCACATTATGCCTGGGAATGAAAGGACTCTAAGGTTCAGAGTTTCTAATTTTATTCCCACTGGGACACCTGAGAGAAGTTTAATCTGCCTGTTTCTTGTATGCTTTCCACTTTATCTTGACCAAATATTCAGGAACATTGATACCCCACCAAAATTTTTAAAAGATAGACAATTAAAGGATCCAATGAAACAAGTTTGGTAGAGGCTGTAGCTATGCATTTGTCTTCATAGTTATCATTATCATGATCATCATCATCATCATGCAATAAATATTTAGTGCTTGCCTAGTATGGACTAGACTGTGTCCTAGACCCTGAAAACACAGCAGTGATCAAATACAGACTCTGCACCTTGCACCAATGAAGAGAGAGAAAAGAGATGCCGTAAGAGCTGAGTCACAGTAGGTGGCATCATAAACAATATTGAGAAAAACAATACAGGCAAAGGAAATAGAAACTTTTTAGGAGGAAGGTTGCAATTTTAAATAGAGTGGTCTTGAAAGGTCTCATTAAGAAGAGGACATGTGAGTAAATACCTAAAGAAAGTTAAGGAACATGAGCTGCGGACATACAAGAGAAGACTATTCCAGGAGAGAAACATCAAGTGCAGATGCCTTGGTCTAGGAGTGTTCCCGGCCTTATTGAGAAACAGCAAGGAGACCTGTGTGGCCAAAGAAGTGAGTGAGGGAAGAATACAATGAGATGACCCCAAATGACATCAGAAAATAGAAGAATGAGAAGGAAGGGAAGGAGACAGCCAGAGTGTAAATGATCTCCTAGGCCATGCTTGGGACTTTGGCATTTACTCTTTGAGAGAAGGGGAACCCTTAGAAGATTTTAGAAGCAAAGCAGTGACATGATTGAATTTTTATCTTAACAGATTAATAGTACCACTATTAACAGAGCCTCCATTTATTCAGTGTTTTGTTCTTGGCACTATAACAAGCACTTTATGTGCATTATCTCACTTAATTCTCATAGCACTGCAAAATTGTAATTTATACCCCCATTTTTGCAGATAAAGAGACTGAGTCTTGAAAAGGTTGAATAAATTACTCAGATTAATAAATGACATTCTTAGGATTTTTGGTCTTAGGTATATCTGCCGGCAGTGTCCTTACTGTTATTTATACTGTTTTGTTTCTATCGGTATTATGATAGCTCACTTGAAAGGTTTATATGTTATTGTCTCGCCATAAAATTGTTTCCCATTATATTCCGTCCACTAATATCCTAAATAGAGGTGATAAAGAGGTATTCTGCTGTGTCATTATGAAGAGTAGTGTTGCTTATGATGGCAATTATTACTCATTAGCATTTGATGAAAATTAGCTCTGTGCCATTGCACTCCTAATCTAAACAGAGCATCATAAATAATAAACCCTCATAATTGGCACAGAGCTTCTAAACTTGTCTCCTTTTTATTCCCAATAATGAGACATTTAAACTTGTAATTAATTTCCATAGTTTTATGAGATTTTTCTCAACTCTCTTCTCTCCCTCCCCTCCAAATCTTACTTTTTTTTTTGAAACTTCCCTCCGCAGAAGTTTACTTTACAGATTCTCGTCTGTCCCCACTTGTATGACCCCCACATGAATCAGGCACAGCAGTCAGTGTATGTGGGAGTGCCAGTCACCAGTGAATATTCTGAATGTTTCTACTCTTACCATCACCAACACTCACTAGCTGAAGATCCACCATTAACTTCTGTGGGGCTCAAAACAAGACTACCAATGGAGGCCCACATACCTTTACATCTGTTAGATTGGTGCAAAAGTAATTGTGGTTTCACACCATGAACTAGGCACAAACACATCTTTATTAATCCAAATAGGAACTATTACAATCAACACATTTTTGCCAATGAGAAATAAGTCTGCTTGTATCTGTAGTGTGAAAATCTGTGCTTCAGGATTCAAGGAATTCTTGGAAAGCATTTTCTGCATCCTGCTGGTTGTGTAAATGTTTTCCCTGCAAAACAATGTTGAGATGCTTGAAGAAATGGTAGTCGGTTGACAAGAGGTCAGGTGAATATAGTGGATGAGGCAAAATTTCATCGTCCATTTCATTCAACTTTTGAAGTGTTGCTTGTGTGACATGCAGTCAGGCATTGTCATGGAGAAGAATTGGGCCATTTCTGTAGACTAATGCCGGCTGCAGGTGTTGCAGTTTTTGGTGCATCTCATCAATTTTGCAGAGCATATTTCTCAGATGTAATGGTTTCGCCAGGATTCAGAGAGCTGTAGTGGATCTGAACAGCAGCAGACCACCAAACAGTGACCATGACCTTTTTCATGCAAGTTTGGCTTTGGCAAGTGCTTTGGAGCTTCTTAGCCCAACCACTGAGCTGGTTATTGCTGGTTTTCATAAAAAATCCACTTTTCATTTCACGCCACAATCCATTAATGAAATGGTTCATTGTTGCATAGAGTAAGAGAAGACAAAACTTCAAAACAGCGTATTTAAAAATTTTCACTCAGCTCACAAGGCACCCACATATTAAGCTTTTTTAACCTTCCAATTTGCTTCAAATGCCAAATGATCATAGAATGGTCAATGCTGAGTTCTGTGAGAACTTCTCGTGTAGTTGTAAGAGGATCAGCTTAGATGATTGCTCTGAGTTGGTCGTTGTCAACTTGCGATGGCTGGCCACTATGCTGTTCATCTTCAAGGCTTTTGTCTCCTTTGCAAAACTTCTTGAACCACCACGGCACCATATGTTCATTAGCAGTTCCTGGGCCAAATGAGGTTGCAAGTTGTCTTCGCTGCTTTATGACCCATTTTGAACTCAAATAAGAAAATTGTGGCCAGGCATGCTGGCTCATGCCTGTAATCCCAGCACTTTGGGAGGCCGAGGCAGGCAGATCACGAGGTCAGGAGATCAAGACCATCCTGGCCAACATGGTGAAACTTCGTCTCTACTAAAAATACAAAAATTAGCTGGACGTTGTGGCATGTGCCTGCAATCCCAGATACTTGGGAGGCTGAGGCAGGAGAATCCCTTGAACCAGGGAGTCAGAGGTTGCAGTGAGCTGAGATTGTGCCACTCCAGCCTGGCTGGATTCTCCAGCAAGACTGTCTAATAAATAAATAAATAAAGAGCAAGGAATGCCATTAGCAAAAAAAACATAAATCAAGAAATGCCCATTAAAATTATGTATAACATGATCACATTTATTTAAGACTGTATTTCAATATCAAAGAGCAAATTCCAGCAATGCAAAAACTACAATTACATTTGCACCAACTTTGTTACTTATGTTACAGATCATACAAACAAATTATTAAGTAAAATATATTAAATATGCCTACCTTAGTAACTGTAAGAATTTATCATCAGTTCTTTAAAATGTTTTTTTCTGGGCCCATATTTTGTGTTCATTTGAGTGTTTTCTTTTTTTATTAATTTAAATCTTGATCTCAGACTGTATTCATTCTCAGTGTTAATAAAAAATTTTTTTAAGTAAAATGGAATTATATTCAAAGTGTGCATATTTTGTTATATATTTTATTAAAATATGGCTTAAGGGCCACAAAAATGCCCTAAAGATTGGAAGGGTATGGAAAATGAGAAGCCATTATGTTATAGAGATTTTAAAAATAAATAAATACAGAAATAAATAAAATGTAAGTTAAATTTTAAAAAACCCTAAAGTATTTTTCATATACACCTTCTATAAAGTTATTTTATCTAAATATTCAAATGTATTAAAATTAGGTCAAAATATAAATTATAACATTAAAGATACATATTTTATATCTTAATTCTAACACAAACCACCAATAAATATCAGTATCTTAAATTATGTAAATTAAGCTAAAATTTGTATTTACCTAAAAAATTAATCAATATATTAAATAGTCTAGAAAACTAAAACCATTGACAACTGTAGCCCTCAATGTCCATCTGGTTGTGAATATAAATATAGTCAATCCTCACTATTTGAGAATTCCATGTTTGCAAATTCTCCTGTTTGTTAAAAATCTATCAGTTGCCCTGAAATCAACATTGCCTTTGCGGTCATTCCCAGACTTCCCTCTATACAAAAATGCAAGCTGCCTAAGGTGCATGTTCCCAGCTGAGCTCAAAACAAGGCAAAGCTCTCCCTTGTTGTTAAAGCCCTCACACTCTAAACAAGAATCCTTTTGGTAATCTATGTAGTGCCATATGTTTTGCATTTTGTACTTTTAGTTGGTGATTTTTTTGCTACTTAAAATTGCCCACCCAGAAACATAATGTTGGGTGCTTTATAGTGTACCGAAGCCCAAGAAGGCTGGGATGGGCCTTCTTAGCTCCTATCTATCAGGAGAAAATATACAGATTAGATTAGCTTTGTTCAAGCATAAATTACAGTGTATTTTGCCATAAATTTAATGTTAATGAACCAAGAAAATATATTAAATAAGGTGTTTTTAAACACAAGAACATAAAACAAGCCTATATATTGATTGGTTGATGAAAATGCTGTGATCAGAGGCTCTTGAGAACCTTACTCCAGATTTAACTAGGACCCATTATTCAGCATTGCCTTGTTCAGTGCTGAAGGCAACTTTATGGAACTGTGGATAACAAGAATTAAATATAATCAGTATTACATGTCATACATTATTGTCTATACCTGCCTGTATACAAATTTAAAAGTAATTTGAAATATGTGATTCTGCAAAATGTGCCTGAGCCACGATGTGAAACTGTTGCTAATACTACATTTAGATTTATCTATTTCTGGAGCCATGAGTCAAAGCATGAAGAGAAGTGTAAAAGTAGAATGCAAGGTTAGAGGGAGAATTTGCCAAGTTACTTGTCTTTTTTCTTATATAAGCATTTCTGCAATGCAATAGTATTAACTAGTCATCGTGCTATACATTGGATCTCTAGAGACTTATTCATCCTATATGCTACATAACTACAACCCTGCATGCTTTGGCTGACATCTCCCCCTAGCTAACCCACCCCTGGTAACCACCATACTAACCTCTGTTTCTATGTATTTGATTATTTTAGACTTTCTATATAAATAAATTTATGTAATATTTTTATTTCTGTGTCTGGCTTATTTCAGTTAGCATAATGTCCTGGTTTATCCATGCTATCTTTTTTACACTGAATATCTCACAATATTCCTCTCTTTATTCATCTGTTAGTAGAGCCACCAGCATCTTTTGGTTTCTATTTGCATGGAATGTCTTTCTCCACATTTTCACTTTCAAACTGTTTGTGTCTTTCAATCTAAAGTAAGTTTCCTGTGGAAAGCATATAGTTGTATTCTTATATTTATTTTTTAAAGTAACTCTATTTTTATATAAATGACATATAGATCTTTTGGAAATGGGAGTCAACTCACTGTGTAACCACAGGTATAAAAATAAGACTAGTGTAGAAAGGCTTGAGGGGCACACACTTATTTTTCTCCAGCATAGAACAGGTAGGTGTGTGATGTGTTAAAGCAAATGTTGGAAGCACATGAACACCTACCACACACACACAAAATTGGATTGTGTGAAAAAAATATATTAGAAGAACTCTTAGTTTTCTTATATTTAATTAAAGATAGCAGAAATTGGATTGTAGATAAAGATAGAAGGATAAAGCTTAATAATTCTTTTTAAAAAGAAATAAAAATAGTAAAACTCAGCAAAGTAATTTACTAGTAGCTGTGAAACAAGAAAAGGAATTCAGCCAAATGTCATTAATTTAGAAAAGTGATAACCAAAGAAAGAGGAGATTCTAATCAAGTTTCTTAGTCCTATTCCCACAGTCCAAATCTGAGGCAGAAAAAAAAAATACTATGGGAATTCCAACTACAGACCCTCAATTTCAAAGGAATACAAGAAATAGGAAAAATAAATGCCCACAATTTTTCAAGAAACCACTTCGAAGTGGTAAACTATCAGAAGCCCAAGTATCCTTGCCTCCTGAAGTAAAGACACAACTGCAGAATGACAAAGACTTAATAAGGTATAGAATATTTCACAAAATATCAGGGTCCAGCTCTGGTTCTTTCTTCCCCTTAAAAACATTGTCTCCCACAACACATTGAAGTTACAAGAAAGTGAATAGAAAGCAGTACTCAATCTTACAACTGTACATCTGAGGGAAATATAAATTAATCTGAAACAAAGTGGAAAATTTTCAGTTTCCACTAACAAAACATCAAAGCAAAGAAATGATCTGAATGAAGTTGCTCATATTAAAGAGAAAGAGAGTGGCTTCTGCTGCCAAACTCACAAAATCACTAGAATGTGCCCAGAAACTATAGTTCCTTTATTGTCTATAACTAAACTGGTCATTCACATTATTCCCATGTAC
>CM052652.1:50528478-50628627 GCA_028533165.1 Leontopithecus rosalia
TTATTTAATGGCTTTCCTTGCTGATTCGATTATCTGTGTCATTTCTGGATCTGCTTCCATTGATGAATTTTTGTTTTGGTTATGGGTTATACTTTTTTATTTCTTTTAATGCTCATAACTTTTGGTTGAATGCAGATATGAATTTTACATTTGGAATGCTGGATTTAAAGATATATATTTATATGTATATAAATATAAATATATATATATATGTGTGTGTGTATGTATATATACATTTGTGTGTATATGCCCTTTTCCTTTCAGAAATGCAGTTATTTCCAATCTGCTGAATCATTTGGAGGCTTGTTTTCAGCTCTTTTAGAACAGCTCCAGTGCAGTTCTTTTTCCGTGGACAATTTAACCCTATTACTAAGCAATATTCTTATGAGAACTCTGTCTGATCTTCCACATATTAGGAGTTCTTTCTGCTGTGGGTGATAAGAATAGGAACTATTCCCAGCTGTGTGTGAGCTGTGGGACTGCTCCACACACATGTGCACATTGGCATCCAAACAAAGCCTCAAGGAAACCCTCTATGAATCTCCAATTCTCTTTCTTTCTTTCTCTCTCTTGACTCTTTTTCTCTGGGGATCTCTAGCATTTTTAATCTGGTTATTTCACCTATAAACTCTGCTTCTTTGGCCTCTTCCAACTCCAAATTTTGTTTCCTAGTCCACCAAGGCCACCAAGCTATAAAAGATTACCTTCTCTATGGTTTGCCCAGAAAACTTCCAGCAGTAGATTGGGACAAAGAGCCTACCTTTGTCATGTCCTCCCTTTCAGGGACCTATCTCTTAAAATATCTGTTGTTCTATGTCTGAAGACAATTGTAAGTTTTCTAATTGTTGAGCAGAAAGAGTAAATTTATTTCCTTGCTCCCTAATAGCTAGAAGAGAAATATAATCCTTATTTCTAATTATAGAATAAAACTGGATTTCCTCTAGAAAATAAATTTCAGGTGTCCATGGACAGATGATAAAAGTAATATTTGGTTTGTGGTTGTCCTTTTACCCCAATTTTTAAAGACTGTTGGTTGTATAGGGCTTTTATAGTTTTATATAAATATCAGCCTAATCTGCCTTCCAACAGGGCCACTCTTGTGTTCCATTCCCTACAGTTACTGAAACATTGTATATGGATTACCGTCCATCCTAGTTTGTGGTCTTCTGTAATTCACATGACTCATAATTTTGCTATTGAACAAGAGATATCTGAATGCTATAATATAGTTCTAATTTTTATCGTGTTTGTTTATTGAGCTGCTTCAAAAATGCAAAATAGAATCACTTGATTAACATTAAAAAAAAAATAGACATGCAGAGGGGAGGGGCCAAGATGGCTGAATAGAAATAGCTCCAGTCTGCAGCTCCCAGAGAGAACAAAGCAAAAGGCAAATGATTTCTGCTTTTCTAACTGAGGTACCCAGTTCATCTCATTGGGACTGGTTAGGTAGTGGGTCCAACCCAGAGGGTGAGCAGAAGCAGGCACAGGTATCGCTTCACCCAGAAAGTTCAAGAAGCCAGGGGACCTCCCTCCCCCAGCCAAGGGAAGCCATGAGGGACTGTGGTACCTAACCAGGTTACTATGCTTTTCCCAGTTTTTGCAATCTGCAGATCAGGAGATTCCCTCATGTGCCTACACAAACAGCGCCCTGGGTTTCAAGCACAAAACTGGGAGGCTGTTTGGGCAGATATTGAGCTAGCTGCAGGAGGTTTTGCATACCCTAGTGAATGCTTGCAAGCCCAGTGAGACAGAACTGTTCATTCCCCTGGAAAGGGGGCTGAAGTCAGGGAGCCAAGTGGTTTTACTCAGTGGGTCCCACTACCACAGAGACCAGGAAGGTAGGAACCACTGGCTTGAAATTCTCGCTGCCAGCACAGCAGTCTGAAATCGATCAGAAACAATTGAGCTTGATGGGGGAGGGACATCCGCCATTACGAGATTTTAGTAGGCTGTTTTCCCCTCACAGTGCTAAGGAGGCTGGAAGGTTTGGATTGGACAGAATTCAACACAGTACAGCAAGGTGGCTGTGACCAAACTGCTTCTCTAGATTCCTCCTCAATGGAAAGGGTATCTCTGAAAGAAAGCTAACAGCCCAGTCAGAGGCTTACAGGTAAACTTCAGTTTCCCTGGGACAGAGCACCTGAGGAAAGGGGGAGCTGTTTGCACAGCTTCGGTGGATTTAATTGTTCCTGCCTGTTGGCTCTGAGGAGAGCAGCTGATCCTGGCAAGAAGGATTTTCCCAGCACAGTGCACCAGCTCTGCTAAGGCACAGAGTGTCTCCTCAGGTGGGTCCCTGACCTCTGTGCCTCCTGACTGGGAGAGGCTTCCCAACCTGTATGAGGGTTGACAGACACCTCCTACAGGAGAGCTCTGGCTGGCAACAGACTGGTGCTCCTGTGGGATGAAGCTTCCAGAGGAAGAAGCAGGCAGCCATCTTTACTGTTCTGCAGCCTCCACTGATGATACCTGGGTGAACATGGTCTGGAGTGAACCTCCAGCAAATTGCAGCAGACCTGCAGAAGAGGGGCATGACTCTTAGAAGGAAAACTGACAAACAGAAAACAACATCAACATAAAGAACCCCCACACTAAAACCCCATCCAAAGGTCATCACCCACAAAGACCAAAGGTAGATAAATCCATGATGATGAGAAAAAAAGTCCAAAAACGCTGAAAATTCCAAAAATCCCCAGAATGCTGCTTCTCCAAATGATCACAACTCCTTTCCAGCAGGAACACAAAACTAGATGGAGAATGAAATTGACCAATTGACAGAAGCAGGCTTCAAAAAGTGTGTAATAACAAACTTCTCTGAGCTAAAGGAACATGTTCTAACCCAATGCAAGGAAGCTAAGAACCTTGATAAAAGGTTATAGGAACTGCTGACTAGAATAATCAGTTTAAAGAGGAACATAAATGACTTGATAGAGCTGAAAAACACAGCATGAGAATTTTGTGAAGCATAGAAAAGTATCAATAGCTGAATTGATCAGGCAGAAGAAAGGATATCAGAGACTGAAGATTAACTTACTGAAATAACATGTGAAGACAAGATTATAGAAGAAAGAATGAAAAGGAATAAACAAAGCCTCCAAGAAATATGGGACTATGTGAAAAGATGAAACCCACGATTAATTAGTGTACCTGCAAGAGACGAGGTGAATGGAATCAAGTTGGAAAACACACTTCAGGATATCATCCAGGAGAACTTCCCCAAGCTAGCAAGACAGACCAGCATGCAAATTCAGAAAATAGAGAGAACACCACTAAGATACTCCTCGAGAGGAGCAACCCCAAGATATATAATCATCAGATTCTCCAAGGTTAAAATGAAGCAAAAAATGTTAAGGAAAGCCAGAGATAAAGGTCAGGTTACCTACAAAGGGAAGCCCATCAGATTGACAGAGGATCTCTCTGCAGAAACCCTACAAGCCAGAAGAGAGTGTAGGCCAATATTCGACATTCTTAAAGAAAAGAATTTTCAACCTAGAATTTCATATCCAGCCAAACTAAGCTTCATAAGTGAAGGAGAAATAAAATCCTCTACAGAAAAGCAAATGCTGAGAGATTTTGTTATCACCAGGTCTTCCTTACAAGAGCTCCTGCAGGAAGTACTAATTATGGAAAAGAAAAACTGATATCAGCCACTACAAAACATGACAAAATATAAAGACCAATGACACTATGAAGAAATTGCATCAACTAATGTGCAAAATAACCAACTGGCATCACAATGATGAGATCAAATACACACATAACAATATTAACCTTAAATATAAATAAGCTAAATGCCCAGTGAAAAGAAACAGGCTGGCAAATTGGATAGAGTCAAGATTCATTGGTGTGCTGTATTCAGGAGATCCACCATACACACAAAGACACACATGGGCTCAAAATAAAGGGATGAAGGAAGATTTATCAAGCAAATGGAAAGCCAAATAAATAAATAAAGCAAGGACTGCAATCCCAGTCTCTAATAAAACAGACTTTAAACAAACAAAGATCAAACAAGACAAAGAAGGGCCTTACATGATGGTAAAAGGATCTGCAACAAGAAGGGCTAACTATCCTAAATATATATGTACCCAATACAGGAGCACTCAGATTCATAAAACATGTCCTTAGAAACATGTCCTACAAAGAGGCTTAGACTCCCACACAATAATAGTGGGAGACTTTAACACTGTCAATATTAGATCAACAAGACAGAAAATTAACAATAATATTCAGGACTTGAACCCAGCTCTGGACCAAGCAAACCTCACAGACATCTACACAACTCTCCACCACAATTAAAAAAAAATACATTCTTCTCAGCACTAGATTGACCACATAATTAGAAGTAAGACACTCCTCAACAAATGCAAAAGAATGAAAATAATTTCATTCTGGTACCATTTCTTCTGAAACTGTTCAAAGAGATAAAAAAAAGAGGGACTCCTCCCTAACTCAATTTATGAGGCCAGCATCATCCTGATGCCAAACACTGCCAGAGACACACACACGTACCAAGAAAATTTCAGGCCAATATCCTGACAAACGTGAATACAAAAATCCTCAGTAAAATACAGGCAAACCAAATCCAGCAGCACATCAAAAAGCTTATCCACCATGATCAAGTCAGCTTCATCTCTTGGATGTAACAGATCAATAAATGTAACCCATCACATAAATAGAACAAATGACAAAAACCACAAGATTATCTCAATAGATGCGGAAAAGGCCTTCAATAAAATTCAGCAGCCCTTCATGCTAAAAGCTATCAATGAACTAGGTATTGATGGAACATATCTCAAAATAATAAGAGTTACTTATGACAAACCCATAGTCAATATCATACTGAAGGGGCAAAAGCTGGAAGCATTCTTTTTGAAAACTGGCACAAGACAAGGATGCCCTCTCTCACCACTCCTATTCAACATAGTATTGGAAGTTTTGGCCAGAGCAATCAGGGGAAAAAAAAGAAATAAAGGATATTCAAATAGGAAAAGAGGAAGTCAAATTGTCTCTGTTTACAAATAACACAATTGTATATTTAGAAAACCTCATTGTCTCTGTCCTGAGAATTCTTAATCTGATAAGCAACTTCAGCAAAGTCTCAGGATATAAAATCAATGTGCAAACGTCTCAAGCATTCCTGTGTACCAATAACAGACAAGTAGAGAGCCAAATCGTGAGTGAACTCTTATTTACAATTGCTACAAGAGAATAAAATCTAAGAATACAACTAACAAGGGATGAGAAGAACCTCTTCAAGGAGAACTACAAACCACTACTCAAGGAAATATGAGAGGATACAAACAGATGGAAAAACATTCCATGCTGATGGATAGGAAGAATTAATATCATGAAAATGACATACTACCCAAAGTAATTTATAGATTCAATGCTATTCTGGTCAAGTTACCTTTGACTTTCTTCACAGAACTAAAAAAACTACTCCTCTAATTTCATTTGAAATAAACAAACAAAAAAGCCCGAATAGCCAAGACAATCCTAGGCAAAAAGGACAAAGTTGAAGGCATCACACTACCTGACTTCAAACTATACTACAAGGCTCCAGCAACCAAAGCAACATGGTACACTAGTACTAAAACAGAAATATAGACCAATGGAACGGAATAGAAACCTCAGAAATAATACCACACATCTACCGCCACCTGATCTTCAACAAACCTGACCAAAAAAAAAGCAATGAAGAAAGGATGCCCTGTATAATAAATGGTTCTGGGAAAATTGGCTAGCCATATGCAGAAAACGGAAACTAGACCCCTTCCTTACACCTTATTCAAAAATTAACTCAAGATAGATTAAAGATGTAAATGTAAAACCCAAAACCATATAAACCCTAGAAGAAAACACTTAGGACATAGGCGTGGGCAAAGACTTCATGTCTAAAACACCAAAAGCAATTGCAACAAATGAAGAAATTGACAAATGAAATCTAGTTAAGCTAAAGAGCTTCTGCACAGCAAAAGAAACTATCATCAGAGTGAACAGGCAACCTATGGAATGGGAGATAATTTTTGCAATCTACCCATCTAACAGAGGTCTAATATTCAGAATCTGCAATGAACTTAAACAAATTTATAAGAAAAAACCAACCCCATCAAAAGTGGGCAAAGGATATGAACAGACACTTCTCAAAAGAAGATATTTATGTGAGCAACAAACATATGAAAAAAAATGCTCATCGTCAGTGGTCATTAGAGAAATGCAAATGAAAACCACAATGAGATACCATCTCATGCCAGTTAGACTGATGTTTATTAAAAATTCAGGAAACAACAGATGCTGGCGAGGCTGTGGAGAAATAGGAACATTTTACACTGTTGTTGGGAGTATAAATTAGTTTAATCATTGTACAAGACAGTATGTCAGTTCTGCAAGGATCTATAATCAGAAATACCATTTGACCCAGCAACCCCATTACTGGGTATATACCCAAAGGATTATAAATCATTCTGCTATAAAGACATATGCACATGTATGTTTACTACAGCACTATTTACAATAGCAAAGACTTGGAATCAGCCCAAATGCCCATCAGTGATAGAATGGATAAAGAAAATGTGGCACATATACACCATAGAATACTATGCAGCCATAGAAAAGAATCAGTTCATGTCCTTTGCAGGGACATGGATGAAGCTGGAAACCGTCATCCACAGCAAACTAATGCAGAAACAGAAAACCAAATGCTGTATGTTCTCACTAATAAGTGGGAGTTGAACAATGTGAACTCATTGGACACAGGGAGGGAACATCACACACTGGGGCCTGATGGTGGGTAGGGGGCATGAGAAGGGAGAGTATTAGGACAAATACCTAATGCATGACAGATTCTTAAGTGCAGCAAACCAATATGGCATATGTATACTTATGTAACAAACCTGCACGTTTTGCACATGTATCGCAGAACTTAAGTAAAGCTCTTATTTTACTTAAAGTAAAATAAATAGACATGCTCTTTATTCTGAACGTATTATCTCAGAAGAGTTGAACAGATAGCCTTTCTAAAAGTGAGTCTGATGGAGTCCACAACTGGGAATTAAATGTCGGTTGATCAAGATTCTGCTTGTCAGAAGTAGGTCTGAATAGGGATTTCCATACTATAATCCAAAAGGTGCTGATATTAGTGTCTGAATAATCATAACATGCATTCTCAGAGACTAAAGAATGATAATTTTATGTAATATTTATATTTATTTTATTCTTTTGATGCCTAGTGTAGAATATCGACTAATTTCTTTTTTTACTTGAATACTGAGAACCCACCTTTCCCGGATCAGACTGGAAAACAAAGTTCCTTCATGAAAACCTTAATTGTCCAAGAAATAAGTAGGATTTCTTCACTGACAAGAAGAACAAGCAGAGCAGGAGAAGGAAAAAGAGTCAAAGAAAATTAAGGAGAGAGATACCATCTCACGCCAGTTAGAATGGCGATCATTAAAAAATCTGGAGACCACAGATCCTGGAGAGGATGTGGAGAAATAGGAACACTTTTACACTGTTGGTGGGAGTGTAAATTAGTTCAACCATTATGGAAGACAGTGTGGTGATTCCTCAAGGACCTAGAAATAGAAATTCCATTTGACCCAGCAATCCCATTACTGGGTATATATCCAAAGGACTATAAATCGTTCTACTGTAAGTACACATGCACACAAATGTTCATTGCAACACTGTTTACAATAGCAAGGACCTGGAACCAACCCAAATGCCCATCCATGATAGACTGGACTGGGAAAATGTGGCACATATATACCATGGAATATTATGCAGCAATCAAAAATGATGAGTTCGTGTCCTTTGTAGGGACATAGATGAATCTGAAGAACATCATTCTCAGCAAACTGGCACAAGAACAGAAAATGAAATACTGCATATTCTCACTCATAGGCGGGTGATGAAAAATGAGAACACATGGACACAGGGAAGGGAGTACTATACACTGGGGTCTATTGGGAGGAATAGGGGAGGAACAGCACGGGGGCAGAATCTGGGGAGGGATAGCCTGGGGAGAAATGCCAAATGTTGGTGAAGGGGAGGAAGGCAGCAAAACACACTGCCATGTGTGTACCTATGCAGCTATCTTGCATGCTCTGCACATGTACCCCAAAACCTAAAATGCAATAAAAAAAGAATAAAATACAAGATATTAACAGCAAAAAAAATAAAAGGAGAGGAAGAGAGAGAGGAAGGAGGAGGCAGAGGGTTCATTTATTTGTTGACATCTCACATGTATAAGATTCAATTACAGATTCATTTATTCACCGTCTCCCTGGGCTTGATGCTACAGGTAGAGATTTGACTGAAACTTAATCCTCACTAGCAGACAGGTATCCAGTCAAATAAGATCAGTGAATTGGTAAAAGTCAATGGATTAAAGGTGGCCCTAACAGAAAAATGCCACCTATCAGTAACAACAACAAAAAAATCTTAAAAGTGTCTAATCTGAGTCAATCAGCTTCTGAGACAACTTGTGTCATTTAACACATTTTACAGTCAAAATACAAATGTGTCATAAGCTCTAAATACAGCAATGACACCAGTACCAACACAGATATTTATTTCAGATCTTTTACACTACTTCTCAGACATGTACCTTTTCTTTCAGCAGCCTCAAAGATGCTATAATTGGAAGAAAAATACTTTTCTATTACTGTATTGAATTGTTCACCTCTGTGACAGTTATCCGTTGTAGGTATGAAACTTGGAAGTTGAAGACAGACACCTTCCTCAGAACTTAAGATTGTACTCTGTTATGCAACAGGCAGTGAGCAAAGGTAAAGATACAAAAATATAATTTAAAGAGACAAAAGGACTCCCAGGTCAGAGACTTTCCAAAAATGGATAATTGAATGTAATTTTTTAAACTTTTCAATCTGAAGAGAATGCTAGATTGCCTCAAAGGAAGCAACCTTGAAATAAATATGTCATTGTCCACCCTAAATCCACCTAGGAGAAGATAAAACTTTAGTTAGCAAATTTTACAGTTAAGGCACTATAAGCCGAATGTTTGTGTCCCCCTCCCAAAATTTATATATTGAAGCCTGTTCCTCAATTGTATGGCCTTTGGAGGTGAGGCCGGTGGGAGGTAATTAGGTCATGTGGCTGGAACTCTCATAAATGGGATTAATGCTCCTATAAAAAGAGGAATAGATAGGGGATCTCTCACTGCTCATTTCCATGACAGGATACAATGAGAAGAGAGCCATCTATCTGTATATTGGGAAGACTGCTCTCACTAGACGCCTGACACTTTGATCTTGGACTGCACAGCACCCAGAACTGTGAGAAATAAATGTCTGTTCTCTAAGCCACTCAGTTTATTGTAATTTGTTGCAGCAGCCAGAAATAATTACAACCTAAGATTCTTTTTAGTGAGATGAGTGTATTAAGTTATTAAATAATCAAGTTATCAAATTTTTCTACTCTGTCTTTAAGCAATATTCTGAACATAATTTAGATTTTCACATAGATATGTCTACAATGAGGAAATGTGTGAATCATATGAACTTTCGGATAATTTTTCTATTATAAATCAATATGTTTTTATTATGCCTGAATACATAAGTCCTGTGAGCTTGGTTTAATATGAGACTTTGATTGAGAAACAAGTCTACACTTCATGAGAAGACCAAATTAGATTTCTGAGCCCAAAACAAACAAATGAACAAACAGAAAACCTGGGAGATTGACCTAGTAAACTCACTAAGCCATCTGGGTCACAGCTAAGTAGATAACATATACCATTCAATATGTTTAACAGTTTTCATATTTCTATAATACTTTCTTCAATTTTAAGGATAGAATGGTCAAAATGTTATTTTATTAATTCACATTTACAATACCCTATTTTGTCTTGTCTAACATACGGGCAAAATTGAACACAACTCTTGCTAGATGCTTCTCTAATACGGGGTATACAGCTAAGTTCAGAGAGATGCCTTCAAAATGCATCACTTAAATGTTAATATAATACCACAATGTAGATGAATCTTTAAACATTAGACTAAGAGAAAAAAGCCAGAAACAAAAGACCATGTATTTTATGATTTCAATCATATGAAATGTCTAAAATAAGCAAATCCATATAGAGAGATTAATGTTTGTTAGAGTCTTGGGGAAGGGAGATGAGGGAGTGACAATTAATGGATACATGAATTTGGGGGAGGAGTGATGAGAATGTTCTGGAAATGTATAGTCATGAGAGTTACACATCTTTATACTAAAAACCACTGAATTACACACATTAAGCTGGTTAAGTTTTTATCATGTGAATTATATATCATTTTTTAAAAATGCTATTAAGGGCCATGTGAGAGTAGTTGGATTTCAAATAACTTAAAAAAAACTTTTCTGTATAGATAATTTATTTTTTAAATTAACATAGAAATGAAAATAAGACAACTTTCATGGGTAGGGAGGGTAACTAGCTGAAAATTGGGCCACTTAGAGATTTTAATATAAATATCTGACCGATAATCCCATACATACCCAAAAAAGTAAAACATTAAAATTACATTTTAATTCACTTCATCTGGCATTGGTTCTTATCAGTAACATGTGAAGTACAGAGTTGGTTTATTTCTTTACATGAAATGGGATGGTGTCTGCTGATATAGATATTTACCTGAGATTAGTAAAATTTAAGACTTAAGAAGTTGCCCATTTGTTCAATAAATATTTCATCAGCTACTATGTATGACTTGAGTTACTATATGACATGAACTGTGTCAGTTACAAAAAAACAGTGTGAGCAAACACTAGGTTCTTCCCCCAAATGCTCCTTTGCAAAAGGGTCACAGATGAAAAATTAGATTACAAAATCCATTATATTGGCCGACCACAGTATTTCACACAACTTTTCATTCTTAATGTAAATGCAAGGAAAATGCAAGATTTCTTTTGCTTTTCTTCCCAGTAGCCCCCAGTTTACACAAATACTACTAGTAGATGTGGGAAATACACACTTGGCTGACTATAACCTATTTACAATGAGAAAAAAAGTCTTCAGGGATGAGTTAACATGTTTTATAGTGTTCATTATAGAAACTGCAATACTAATAATGTTCGGGAGTTAATTAACCACTTTCTGAACTTCATTCATCTTGTCTCACACACTTGGCAGAGGCCATCAAAGTAATAATCTGTATCACATTCTTATGTACTTTGAGGTTTACAGAACTTTTTTGAGAATCTCTTTCTTTTACTACTTTCCTTTCTAATAAATGCATATAAGCACATTTAAACTGAAAACTGCAGAAATATCAAGGTTTTAATAATTCTCTTGAAAACCATCCATAGATGCCTGAAAACTCAGAGATCTTAGGTTACAATTAATTCACTTATATGAAGAATGCCCTATTAATATAGATTAATACATTGTAGTTAATTCACTTAATTAAACGTTATCCATTATATAACGCTTAGAATTATCTGGCTTGTAGTAAGTTTTCAATGAACGTTAGATCATTTGATTTTCATAGTGTATGTTGAGTATCTCATGTATTAGGCACTTTCTTAAATCCTAGATCAATAATACCTAACATTTTCTGTGTTTACTATAAAACAGATATATAGTTAATGCTTTTAATTACTCTATGAAGTATATATTTTAGTGCTTACTGCTTTACGATGAAGAAACTGACTGTATTGAAATTATCTTGCCCAATGCCAGTAGGGCTTATCATCAAATCTAGTTCTTCACTATGACTACTAGGACTTCTCTTCACTACCAGCAGAGAAATGGTAGGGCTTGTTCTCAAATCTATTGTTTCTGATTCCGGAGCCCAGCCTTTTATTCCTGTGATATTCCATTGTTTGCAGATTTCCCTTAACCTATGAAAAGCTTATCTGGGATGATTCACTCACATCACCCAGGTGAACATATATCTCTTATAGGAAGAACTTTTGTCTAGTATCAAATCAGATCAAAGCTACTCCTAGAGAGGGGCAAACTCCGTAGTTGAAGTAAATGTCATAAATTTGCATTGGCAGAGTGCTCAAGTGCTTCCTTTTCATAAAGTCAAAGATTATATAAATTATCATAAATTTCCTTTGTTGAATGAACTCTCCCCTCACTCACCTCACTAGAAAAGGGTGAATATTTCAATTCCTATAATTTTAATGTTAAGAATCCTAGTGCACATTTAAAAGGTTATACAGTTTGTGAAAGGAGTGAAACTTTGCACCTTGCTTTTGCCTTGTTATGATGTGAGTCAAAGGTGCCATAGTTTAAAATATTCTTGATTAAATCTCAGAGTTGTGCTTGTGCATTTAAATTCTAGAGAGATAATTAAGACTGTTGGTTTCCTTAAGAATGAAGGCATGGTTTTAAACTAGTCTAAGATGTTTGATTTTAAATATTTCTTAGATGAAAAAGTACCAGAATCTTAAATGCACAGATATAGAAAAATAGAAAAAGACTTGTTTACCTGTTCATGGTTGAATTTTTAGGAAAACAGAAAGATTCATGGAGATATGGTCTTTAATGAAGCTATGTTTCCAATGCAGATGAAACCAAAGTACAAACGTAAAAATATACTGGCTTATCAATCATAACCAGTGGAATCACCAGAGGTGTGAAAAGTTTGGATAATTGGATTTTAGAGGGTTAGACAAAGAAGGGAGATAAATTTGCTGTGTTGAAAAGAATATTGTCTTTTAAATTTTTCATCCTTACTATTAAACAGCATCAGTTGAAATTCTTCTTCTCTCCTACTCCCTCTTCCTCCTCTTAAATTAAGTATAGCTTAAAGCAGCCTCCTTACATATTTTAAGGTTGGCCTAAAGGTTTTTCAGTACATTGTGAACTATAACAAGCAGAGATATAAACAGAACATAGCCTACACTTGTGCCAATTACTGAGTTTCGGCCAAACGAATAATCAACTATTTCAACCATGTTCAAATACAACAAACACTGAGCTGTAACTAATCCAGCAATTTCTGTACCTCACTTTCCTTTTTCTGTTCATAAATCTTCACCACGTGGCTGCACTGTAGTCTCTGAGCCTACTCAGGCTCTGCAGGCTGCCCTATTCACATATCATTCATTGCTCAGTTAAACTCCTTTAAATTTAATTCAGCTGGAGCTTTTCTTTTAACACTCCTCTGCAAAACATGTTTGTAATCCTCCATATCCCACCAGCTAATCCATTCTTATCATCTGGTTTTCTATTGGACATTACTTTTTCTTTCATTGTACTTTAGGTTCTGGGGTACATGTGCAGATCATGCAGCATTGTTGCATAGGTACACATATGGCAATGTGGTTTGCTGCCTCCATCCCCCCATCACCTACATCTGACATTTCTCCCCATGTTATCCTGCCCTGACCTCCCCACCCCGCAGCTGTCCCTCCCTTGCATCCCCCCAACAGACTCCAGTGTGTGATGCTCCCCTCCCTGTGTCCAGGTGTTCTCATTGATCAACACCCACCTATGAGTGAGAACATGTGGAATTTGATTTTCTCTTCTTGTGTCAGTTTGCTGAGAATGATGGTTTGCAGATTCATCCATGTCCCTACAAAGGACATGAACTCATCATTTTTAATGGCTGCATAGTATCCCATGGTGTATATGTGCCACATTTTCCTTGTCCAGTCTATTGTCAATGGGCATTTGGGTTGGTTCAAGGTCTTTGCTATTGTAAACAGTGCCACAGTGAACATACATGTGCATGTGTCTTTATGATAGAATGATTTATAATCCTTTGGATATATACCCGGTAATGGGATTGCTGGTTCAAATGGAATTTCTATTTCTAGGTCCTTGAGGAATCGACACACTGTCTTCCACAGTGGTTGAACTAGTTTACACTCCCACAGTGTAAAAGTGTTCCTATTTCTCCACATCCTCTCCAGCATCTGTTGTCTCCAGATTTTTTAATGATCGCCATTCTAACTGGTGTGAGGTGGTATCTCAATGTTGTTTTGATTTGCATTTCTCTAATAATCAGTGATGATAAGCATTTTTTCATATGTTTCTTGGCCTCATATATGTCTTCTTTTGAAAAGTGTCTGTTCATATCCTTCTCACACTTTTGGATGGGTTGGTTGGTTTGTTTCTTGTAAATCTGTTTTAGTTCTTTGTAGATTCTGGATACTAGCCCTTTGTCAAATGGGTAGATTGCAAAAACTTTTTCCCATTCTGTTGGTTACTGGTTCATTCTAATGATTGTTTCTTTTGCTGTACAGAAGCTCTGGAGTTTAATTAGCCCATTTGTCCATTTTGGCTTTTGTTGCCAATGCTTTTGGTTTTTTAGTCATGAAGTCCTTGCCTATGCCTATGTCCTGAACGGTTTTGCCTAGGTTTTCTTCTAGGGTTTTTATGGTGTTAGGTCTTATGTTTAGATATTTAATCCATCGGGAGTTAATTTTAGTGTAAGGTGTCAGGCAGGGGTCCAGTTTCTGCTTTCGTCACATGGCTAGCCAGTTTTCCCAACACCATTTATTAAACAGGGAACCCTTTCCCCATTGCTTGTTTTTGTCAGGTTTGTCAAAGATCAGATGGTTGTAGATGTGTGGGGTTGCCTCCAGGGCCTCTGTTCTGTTCCATTGGTCTATGTCTCTGTTTTGATACCAGTCCCATGCTGTTTTGATTCCTGTAGCTTTGTAGTATAGTTTGAAATCAGGTAGCATGATGCCTCTGGCT
The DNA here is from genome assembly GCA_028533165.1 of Leontopithecus rosalia. NCBI lineage: Eukaryota > Metazoa > Chordata > Mammalia > Primates > Cebidae > Leontopithecus > Leontopithecus rosalia. Next base: position 50,543,144 of record CM052652.1, read on the forward strand.
TTGTTCTTTTTGCTTAGGATTGTCTTGACTATGTGGGCTCTCTTTTGGTTCCATATGAAGTTTAAGGTGGTTTTTTTCCAGTTATATGAAGAAGGTCATTGGTAACTTGATGGGGATATCATTGAATCTATAAATTACTTTGGGCAGTACAGCCATTTTCACAATATTGATTCTTCCCAACCATGATCACAGAATGTTTCTCCATTTGTTGTGTCCTCTCTTATTTTGTTGAGCAGTGGTTTGTAGTTCTCCTTGTAGAGATCCTTTACATCCTTTGTTAGTTGAATTCCTAGGTATTTTATTCTCTTTGTAGAAATTGTGAATGGGAGTTTGCTGATGATTTGGCTCTCTGTTAGTCTGTTATTGGTGTATAGAAATGCTTGTGATTTCTGCACATTGATTTTGTATCCTGAGATTTTACTAAAGTTGCTTATCAGTTTAAGGAGATTTGGGGCTGAGGTGATAGGGTCTTCTAAATATACAATCATGTTATCTGCAAATAGAGACAATTTGACTTCCTTTTTTCCTGATTGAATACCCTTATATTTTCTTGCCTAATTGCTCTGCTAGAACTTCCAATACTATATCGAATAGGAGTGGTGAGAGATGGCATCCTTGTCTAGTGTTGGATTTCAAAGGGAATGCTTCCAGTTGTTGCCCATTTTTAAATAGTCACTAGAATAAATATGCTTTCAAACAGCTAGTTGAAGCTTAAAAGGATCAACGAAGTTAAAATCTGATGAGACTTCTAGGGAACTACCTATTAGAAGCTTGTGCATGGGTTTCGGGGTATGGAAGCTAAGATGAGTCATAATAAGAAACACAGGAATGGCCAGGCAATGGTGGCCACACCTTTAATCCCAGCACTTTGGGAGTCCAAGGCAGGCAGATTACCTGAGGTCAGGAGTTTGAGACCAGCCTGGCCAACATGGTGAAACACAATCTCTACAAAAAATGCAAAAATTAGCTGAGCATTGTGGTAGACACCTGTAACCCTACTACTCCAGAGGCTGAGTCAGGAGAATCACTTGAGCCTGGGAGGTGGAAATTTCAGTGATCTGAGATTATGCCACTGTACTCCAGCCTGGGTGATAGAAGGAGACTCTGTCTCGAGGGAAAAAAAGGAGAAAAGAAAGAAGAAAGAAGAGGAAGAGGAAGAAGAGGAATAGGAAGAAGAAGAAGGAGGAGGAGGAGGAGAAGAAGAAGAAGAAAAGAAGAGGAGGAGGAAGAGGAAGAGGAAGAAGAAGAAGAAGAAGAAGAAGAAGAAGAAGGAGAAAAAGGAGAAGAAAAAAAAACAGGGAAACTCATAAACATCTTATTCTGAATTCTATATTCTTCCCACGGTCTTCATAGACCCAACTCTAACAAATAGTTTTTCAGAACCGCTTTGTTTCCCCAAGGCTCTGAGTTATTTTAGAAGGAGTGTGTTAGGTTCATATTTGGCTACTTAGAGCCTGACGCATACCTCCAGGTTACTTAATGTTGAAGATCTGCAAAGCAAAGGCTTGAAGCAAGCAAAGAACATTTGGTATCTCCTGTGAAGACAGAGCCAATACAATAGCTCCCTACCGATGGCCACTGTGAGGACTCCAGCTACAGTAGGGGAGGTATGACTGGGCTGTGTGCTCAGTGGAGGCCAGACACAGGTGATCCCAGTGGGATTCCCATGCCTTACCGAATTGGCAGGGTAGGAGTCCATGTTCCCAGGTGCAGCTAAAGCTGCCCAGCTGTGGCTCCAAACCTGGGCATCCCTGCACTCTTTGAAGCTCAGGAAACACCCTGCCCCGAAGGCTCAGAAGTGCCTACTCCCATTCACTGACCTCTTCCTGCTCCTGGTACCTACTCCAGTGTAAGCAAAGTTGTAGCCAAGGCTAAGCACTGTCACCATCTGGCCGGGTGTGTAGGTACCTGGGGTAGCACTGAGATGCAAGCCCCCTGCTCCCTTGGCCCCTCCAGACATTGGGCACCAACGAGTGTAGAAGGGATTCCGAGGTACTGGGGCAGCTTGTCATGGGCCTGCGGGTACCCCTCAGCAGGAACAGCCTGCGTGCCATGGATGGCATGTTGATCGTGGTGGAGGCACACAGGTTCTTAGGAGGGAAGGGTGGGTCCCCAGTGAAACCTTACCTTTAAGTCAGGGATGGCTTGAAGCCTGAGGGCTGGGCTCCCACTTCCAGGTGGGGTTCATGACCCAGAGTGAGAACTTCATTGATGTCTTTTGGCCAGTCAGATGGTGTCTTTTCCAGGCCTGCCTATGTCTGCCAATGGACCAGTCAGCATGTACTTCTTCCATTCTGAGCGCATAGAAACTCCAGACTCAGCCAGACTCAGCCACTCATCAGGATGACCTGCCTGCAGAAAGGAGCTACCCACTTCAGGTCTCCTAAGAGTTATTCTATCATTCAATAAAGCTCTCCTCCTTGCTCACCTTCCAGTTGTCCATGCAACCTCATTCTTCCTGGACACAGGGCAAGAACTCAGGACCTGCTAAATGCAGGGAGTGAAAGGAGCTGTAACACATTTCTGGCCGGCTTGCTAAGTTGCAGGTGGTGACACACTCTTGGACTGCAGGGGTGAAGAGTGGTGACCCTTCTGGGGCCCAGACTTTGGAATTCCCCAAGCCAGAACTGCTGTAACACTATAGCCCTTCACCAGTGCTGGGAAGTTGCCCCACAAGACAGGAAGCAGCAGTGGTACAGGGTCAGACCAGGAACTGTGGGCCAGAGTGGGACAGTGGGACTTAAGGACCTGTAACAAACAGGCTGAAACACGTCCCCCCAAAACTCATCCCCAAGCTGTGAGCAATAAGAAGGAGAAGAGAGCCTTGGCCTTTCTGGAAGACCAGACCTCAGGGCTCCCTGAGTCAGGGATGTGACATACTATAACACTCTCTTTGGGACTCTAGCATCTCTGAGGTTTTGGGTACCACTGTCTTTTCCTCATCAAGTTGCTGGTGCCTGCAGCAAAAGCTTCTTGAGATACGTCTGGTCTGGCCACAGCCTTGCATGAAGCTGGCCCCTGGAGCTGTGTGCAGGCAGTGTTCCTGGCTGTGTTCAGTGTCCAGACCCCATGCTCACTTGCTCACACATTCCCTACCTCTCCGTACCTGGCTGGTGGCATCCAGGCCTGTAGCATGAGCTGAGCACAGCTGGCCAGTCTGAGTTGGGATAACAAGCCCAGCAGGCATAAGCAATACTCAAGCAGAAGGCACCACTGACCACAGAGGTTTCCAGCTGGAGAAATGACACCCTAAAGATCCCATGACACTACTGTATAAGTTGCAGGAACATGAGAACACCTCCTTCTTTCATCTTTATTTGTCCCTAAATCTAGTTCAGTGAAAGTATATGTGGGAAACTGCCTTCCATGAGATCTGCTAAAAGAGCACCCTGTTTCCATTAGTTAACACACACACACACACACACAGAGAGAGAGAGAGAGAGAGAGTTATTTTTTCCATCTATTCTAAATTTTACTGCCCTGGGGCAGTGTCCCAGAATATATATAACCTCTGGGTCTTGAATAAAGGGACAATTCAATGACACACAGCTCCTGAGACGAATTTTCATTAAAAAAAAAAAAAAAAGCAAAATGAGCCCAGGTGGGTAAGAGATTCTCAGAGGATCACAGGATAGTGCCATATTTCCGCCAGCTGATAAGCACACGGCAGTGCTCTAGATCTAACCTACCTATCTCTCCTAGAATTGAGTAGTGAATAGTAATCAAGGAGATGCATGTTAACAAATTTATGAAATCAGATATAGTCAGTGAGAAAATTACTCCGATTTTGCTGAATGGTTGCCCAATACCACTGGCTTTTTCTATAGTGAATATTTTCTACATAGTGAATATTTTCCACAAACTGAATAAGGAATATCTACTGTTCAAAACTGATGAAAATGTATTTAACAAATATGAACAGTAAGTTGGGAATTAAACTTGACAATTTTCAAACATAAAATTAGATGATAAAAATATGTTAGGGGGAAAGCAGTCATTTTTAAAATATGATGTAGGTAAGCAAAAAAAGTGTAGACAACTTATTCGTACCAACTTTAGAACCCTATTTAGACCTGAAATCTACAATTTATAAATGATGGTAACAGATGCATTTTCAGAATAACCTGGCTCTATCATTCTTGGAATAGTTAAAGCAACAGTTATCTCTTTTTAACTTTAACTCATGCCATCCATGGCACGCAGGCTGTTCCTGCTGAGGGGTACCCGCAGGCCCATGACAAGCTGCCCCAGTACCTCGGGATCCCTTCTACACTCGTTGGTACCCAATGTCTGGAGGGGCCAAGGGAGCAGGGGGCTTGCATCTCAATGCTACCCCAGGTACCTGCATACCCGGCCAGGTTGTGACAGCGCTTAGCCTTGGCCACAACTTTGCTTACACTGGAGTAGGTACCAGGAGCAGGAAGAGGTCAGTGAATGGGATTAGGCACTTTAACTTTAACTCTTTAACTTACAGAAGAGCTGTTATGAAAGAAGCTAACCTTGATTATTTTAAAGATTATTTTTTCAGGAATAGGATTAATCTTCCAAATTTTTCTAGAAGACGTAACTAGAGCCATTAGGCTAATCACTTTCAAGAAAGCAGATGCCAGCTTAATATAAAGTAGAGCTCCCTAACAATGAGCACTGTCCAAAATTGTAGTAGATTTCCAACTCTGAACATGTCTACATACAGGCTAGAGAAACACTGGGCAGGAGGAGTTAGTAAACTTTCAGACATAAAATAATGTAGCAGGCACAGTGACTCGCTAGTTATTGAACTTGGCTTTAAATCTTAAGGTAAGTAAACCTAACTCTTCTTAGGAATGGTCAGATTTTCTGTCCTTTCTGCTGATCCCATAGTGGAGAATAAGTGACATCCATTTTCTTTAGCATGTGGTAATGACTACAGGCAAATAAATTTGATATTTATGAGATTCATGTAGATGCCCCAAAGTATTCCACTGGGGAGCTTAAGATTGAATTATACATCTACTCCAAAGGAATTGAACAACAGCAAAAGTATCAGGCAGCATAATTTCACAACTCCTTTTATTTCTGTCGTTAAAGAGATTTTCCAAGTGCAGTTATCTCCTGTTTGAGGTAGGTGTATTATTTATTCCACTTCCTTAAAACAAAAATTCACAGCCAACATCATCATAAGGCATCTCTGTTCACCCTACTTTAACTATAAATACACTCTGCTATCTGCAGCTCCTTGGCTGCCACCTCTGGAAATGTTGCCACAACTGGTCCTGTCTTTCCCTTTCAGTTTCAGACTGTTTCTGACTCTTTTCCTGTTTTATTCTCTCAGAAGTTATTTTTACCATATTTTTAAAATAAAAGTGATACAGAGAAAAGAGAAAGAATTGACAAAGGAGGAAGAGACAGAAAATGACTCAAAGTTACCTTCCATTTTTAAGAGGACTCTTTGCATGGATAAACTGAAGTCATAAGTCTGTGTCCTTGGATGATGCTTTAATTTCATTGGTTTTCTGAAAATGAAGAGAATCCTGAGTGATTGCTTATGTTTATACAAATAAATCTCATATTTCACTTCTGTCACTGACTGAATTAGCTGACTGCCTATCAGTTGATATTTAAGGACTGCAGAACTATAAGAACTGATATGTCATTTATTTAGTCAAGAAATGGGTTATTGAACTTCCTATAGCCCTGTTTTAGGTGCTAGGGATACGGAAGTGACTAAGATCCCTGTACTTATGAGGTTTTCTTTCTAGTGAGTATATACACTAAATGTGTTTTTATCATAAAATCTATATTGAAGTCAGGGAAAACAAGACATGGTATAAGAAAATTCTGATTCTGTTAAGCTAAATTATGTGTACTCTGTTACAAGTAAAGGGAAAACACTCAGCTGCCCTACCCGGTGGTTTATGCTCATTTTGGGTCATCTTACAGAAAGAAAGAGTGTTGTAGTTGGAAGAAAAAGTGAACTGGAGGCCAGGTGCGGTGGCTCACGCCTGTATTCCCAGCACTTTGGGAGGCCAAGGTGGGCAGATCACAAGATCAGGAGATTGAGAACATCTTGGCCAACAGGGTGAAACCCTGTCTCGACTAAAATTACAAAATTAGCTGGGCCTGGTGGCGTAAGCCTGTAGTCCCAGCTACTCTGGGGGCAGATGCAGGAGAACCCAGAAGGCAGAGGTTTCCATGAGCCGAAATCATGCCACTGCACTCCAGCCTGGGCAACAAGAGCAAAACTTCATCTAAAAAAAAAAAAAAAAGAAAAAAAGAAAAGAAAGGAGCATCACACACTGGGGTCTGTAGGTGGGGAGTTGGGGAAAGATACCGTGGGGAGAAATGCCAGATATAGGTGATGGGGAGGAAGGCAGCAAATCACACTGTATGTGTGTACCTATGCAACAATCTTGCATGTTCTTCACATGTACCCCAAAACCTAAAATGCAATAAAAATTCTTTGAGAAAAAAAAAGAGAAAAGGTGAACTGGAGTAAGTTGAACTTGAGTCCCAGTTTTATTTTGCACAATTATTAACTGTTGATCCCCAGTGCTCTCTCTTCCTCTCTCTCCTTCTTCCTAAAGTGGGAACAGTAATGGATACATCACATAGTCATGATGATTTAATGAGACAAAACATGCAAAGCTCATAGTAGAGTGCTTTGCACAGAGTAGGTTGATAAGAAATACTGCTTCTCATTTTTCTTCCCCTTACATTCTTGTTCTTACCTTGCCACCATGAAAGACAGACATGGAGACTCATTCAGCACTGGAAGTGGGATAATTTGATTAGGCTTCTTTTTTTTTATTTCATCAGAAACCCAACGGGCACACTGTAAAGTGCACAAAAGACATGAGAGCACAATATAAAATTATTATCTAATTTTAAGCACTTCTTTCAACAGTTTTCTCCACAGCTCAGTTTAAAGTGTGTTTGTTTGTTTTTATCACTTTCAACCCACAAGGATTCTAATTTTGACTCAGTGCTTATGTCTGCATACTTATTAGCATGACAGGAGTCCATCAGAAGACCTGGTCCCTAAAGAAGGTCGGGAGGCACCTGTTAGACTGATACTATTAGGAATGTTTATTTAACAGGAAGTGTGGAGGTTATTGTATTGCAGAGAGCTGCCTACTTCAAGGTCAAGCCTTCTGACTGTGGGTAGCATGAATCCAATGATTGGTTGATAGAGGGGTAAAAAGGCCTCACCCCCTTGATTGAAATTAAGACAAGTCTGAAGGAGCATTATAAGCAGGCACGGCTGAGGCCTTGTTGTAAATTGCATCACAGCCCACCTTTTCCTCCCCCTCATGTGGCTCCCTTCCCCTCTCCCACAGGTGTTGCTTGAGGGAACACATTCCAGTAAATTCTTACATACGCTAATCACCATCTCAAAGGCTGCTTTCTTGGGAAAGCCAACCTGCCCTGAGAAGTTAGATATTGACGGTCCTACTCATTGACATCAAGCGTCCTGTTCAGATTCACAGTCTAGTGTCAATTCCATAACTCAAAATCCCATGGCAGTCTATTCATACAATGGAATATTCCACGGCAATAAAAGTAAATAAATACTGGCTGCTGCACATAACAGGCCTTATTTATTTTGAGTCTCATGAACCTGTGTTTGAGACACAGAAGCTGGAGACAAAAGAGTATATTTGTATGATGCCCAGTAAAAAGTATATCTTTAACTAAAAATGGGAAAGCCTTTTATTTAAAAAGTAGAAAAAATGTATCTAAAGTACCAGAATACACAAGTGATTACACTTGGAAGGGGAAGTAATGATTAATAAGGAGCATGAGGGGAGCTTCCCGGGGTTCATAAATGTTCTGTTTCTTGATCTGAGTGCTGGCTACATGGTTGTTTATGAATATTTGTCAAACAGTACATATAATATGTGTGCACTTTTCTGTAAGTAGATTATATTCCAATAAAAATGTATCTTAGAACAAAATATATGTACTTGATAATGTAACCATTAGAGAAATAAACTGACTCCAAAGTTTAAGGCTATACAGGCATTTCACAGAATATCCCTGCTGCTTGTCATAAGCCCGGCAAAAATCATACAAGCAAGAACAGGCAAACATTCGGTATTAGATGGTTTTGTACACTGCAGAATCATTTAAATATATATCCCACAAAGAAATTTCCCCTTTCTTTATGATGACAAATTATTATGGCCTGGCAAGTGATAACTGCTGAAATATTTCAAAGGCACTTAAGATGGAGGAAAAACCCAACAAATGCTATTTGAAATCCATTTAAAGAAAATTTCTCTCCAAAGAGCAGAAAAACAAAGAGGGCAATTGATGGCAATTTATGACATGACAAAATCAATTACAGTCATGCACCCCATAAAGACATTTCAGTCAACCACAGACTGCATATGCAATGGTGGTCCCATAAGATTTCAATGGAGCTAAAATATTTACATTGCCTAGTATTTACTATACTATATTTCTTGCTGTTATTTTAGCATGTACTTTCTCTGTTGTTCTCTCTCTCTCTCTCTCTCTCTCTCTCTCTGTATGTATGTATGTAATACATATATATACACACACTACACACACACACACACACAGAGAGAGAGAGAGAGAAAAAGAGAGAGAGAGAGAGAGATAAAACTAGTTGTAAAACAGTCTCAGGCAGCTTCTTCAGGAGAAGGCATTGCTATCACAGCAGATGACAGATTCATGCTTCTTATTGTCCCTGAAGACCTTTCAGAAGGACAAGACATGGAGGTAGAAGTTATGGTGATGACCCTGGCCTTGTGCATGCCTAGCCTAATGTACGTGTTTATGTCTTAGTTTTTTTGTTTGTTTTAAAAAACATTTAAATAGAAAAAAAATAAAATAGAAAAAAAGCCATAGAATTTAAAAGGTATAAAGAAAGAAAATATTTGTATACAGCTGTACAATGTATTTTATGCTAAGTATTATTATAAAAGAAACAGTTGTTTTAAAGTTTATGAAGTTAAAAAGTTACAGTGGTAGAATCTAAGGTTAATTTATTAATGAAGAAAAATATGGAGTGTAGCAGGTGTACTGTGCTTATAAATTCTACAGTAGTGTACAGCAATGTTCTAGGCCCTCACATTCACTCACGCATTCACTCAGAGCATCTTCCATTCCTGTAAGTTCCATTCATAGTAAGCACCTTATATATAATTGTTTATATCATACTTTTACTGTGCCTCTTCTATGTTTGGATTTCTTTAAATACACACATACTTACCATTGTGTTCCAATTACCTACAGTATTTAGAACATTAACATGTTTTATAGATTTGGAGTCCAGGAGCAGTAGCTATACCACCTAGTCTAAGTGTGTAACAGGTCATACCATCGAGGTTTGTGTAAGTTCACTCTGATGCTCACACAATGAAATTGCCTAAGGAAGTGTTTCCCGTGATGTACCCCTACCATTAAGTGATGCATGACTGCAGCTTCTTCTTAGATCATCTTACTTTTAGATGAATAGGTTGAAGACAAGAAACTCACTTAATTTTGGCACAAATATGTAACATTGTGGCTCTGCAAGAATGAAAATTGTAACAAAGTTGCTCCTTGAGTAGGAAAACTACAAATTGGCTTAAATGTGATATGGTGATGTCATAAGAGATATATAGTTGCCAGTTGTCAGGTAGAGCTCCTAAAAACCTTGTAATTTCCTAAGTGACAAAAGTAAAAGAGGCATCTTCTGTTGTTTATAACACACCACTTTCAAACACATGAGTTTACGTGAATGAGATGACTTTTGGAAATCACTTAAAGAAGGGAGCTAGTTACCGGGGAAACCAACCATGTGATGAGAGGATTGAAACTTTCAGCCCTATCCTCCGAACTACAGGGACAGGGGAAAGAGTACTGGAGACTGAGTCAATCACTAGTGGTCAGTAATTTAATCCAGTATGCCTAAGTAATGGAGCCTGCAGAAAAACCCTAACTGAAAGGATTTGGAGAATGTCCAGGTTGCTGAAAATATGAAGGTGCTGGGAGGGTGACTTGTCCAGAGAGGGTATAGAAGCTCCATATCCCATCTCCATACTTTGCCCTGTGGGTCTCTCCCATCTGACTGTAATTGAGTGTTGTATGCTTTTTTTTTTTTTTTGAGGTTGGCTTTTTTTTAAATTGCATTTTAGGTTTTGGGGTTCATGTGAAGAACATGCAAGATTGTTGTATAGTTACACATATGGCAGTGTTGTATTCTTAATAGTAAAGCTGCAAATGTAAGTCAATATTTCCATGAGTTTTGTGAATACTTCTGTGAACTCCGTAAAAAAGAATAAAATCCTGTTATTTGTTGAAACATGCATGGTCATTATGTTAAGTGAAATAAGCCAGGCACAGAAAGATGAATATCATGTGTTCTAATTCATATGTGGAAGCCAAAAATGTTGATCTCATGGTGGTAGAGTCCAGTGGTGGTTACCAGAGCCTGGAAAATGGGAGGAATAAAGAGAAATTGGTTAATGGGTACAAAACAGAGTTCAATAGAATGAATATATTCTGTTATTCAATAATACAGTAAAGAGACTAATTAATAATAAATTATATATTTTAAAATATCTAGAAAAGAGAAAAATTGGAATATTCCCAACACAAAGAATGAATCCACATATTATATTTTAGCTATCCCAATTACCTTGATTTAGTCATTACACATTGGGTAAATGTATGAAAAAGCACATGTACCCTATGTATAACTGTTGTCTATCAATAATAAATAGGTACTCAAATAATTTTATATGGCATAATTCTCTTACAGAATTGGAAATGGTTACTGCAGTTGTTTTGTTTTGTTTTTTGTTTTGTTTTGTTTTGTTTTGTTGAGATGGAGTTTTGCTCTTGTTACCCAGGCTGGAGTGCAATGGCACGATCTCGGCTCTCTGCAACCTCCGCCTCCTGGGTTCAGGGAATTCTCCGGCCTCAGCCTCCCAAGTAGCTGGTATTACAGGTGCGCACCACCATGCCCAGCTAATTTCTTGTATTTTCAGTAGAGACAGGGTGTCACCATGTTGACCAGGATGGTCTCGATCTCTTGACTTCGTGATCCACCCGCCTCGGCCTCCCAAAGTGCTGGGATTACAGGTTAACGCAGTTTTTAACTTGTGACTATGCTCTTCTTTACATCTTCTGACTTACCATCTTTTATTTTTCTCCTCCTTGCTCACCCCGGTCTGGCTTTGAGGGCTTTCTTACAATCCTTTTAATTCCACAAACAAGCCAGATAGGCTTTCACCTTCAGGTCTTTGCATTTGTTGTTCCCTCTACTTGGAATGCTCTTTGTTACATTTGCAGGTATTTAATTTCATATTGTCTCTGTCTCAGTAAGGCACACCCTATTGCCCCACCTCCGCTCTCCGGCACACATACACTAGAACTTTTTCTGAGTTTTTTTTTTTCTAAATATCAGGTGTCATACATCACATATTCTAAGTTTCATATTGTCTATCACCTGTCTTATATAACTACAAAGCCCTAGGAAAGCAGAGATTTAGCAAACTGCTTCCACTACTGGGTCTCCCAAAATAGTCCCTACTATATAGTAAGTTCCTAACATATAGTTGATTGAATAATGATATTTAATAGAAATGGGGTCTGTTGGGGGGAATAGGGGAGGGACAGCAGGGGTTGGGGAGTTGGGGAGAGATAGTATGGGGAGAAATGCCAGATATAGGTGAAGGGGAGGAAGGCAGCAAATCACACTGCCATGTGTGTACCTATGCAACTATCATGCATGTTCTTCACATATACCCCCAAACCTAAAATGCAATAAAAAATAAAGAAAGAAAAAGGCCAGGCGCGGTGGCTCAACCCTGTAATTCCAGCACTTTGGGAGGCCGAGGCGGGTGGATCACAAGGTCAAGAGATCGAGACCATCCTGGTCAACAAGGTGAAACCCCGTCTCTACTAAAAATACAAAAAAAAATTAGCTGGGCATGGTGGTGCATGCCTGTAATCCTAGCTACTCAGGAGGCTGAGGCAGGAGAATTGCCTGAACCCAGGAGGCGGAGGTTGCAGTGAGCCGAGATCACACCACTGCACTCCAGCCTGGGTAACAAGAGCAAAACTCTGTCTCGAAAGAAAGAAATAGTCTTAACTAAGCATGCTGAAATGGAAAAAATATATATATTACCTAGAAATTGTAATGAATCTTATAGATCATGCTATAGAATATCAGACTCTCAATACCCATGATGAGTGAATCTGCTTCTAGAGAGATGGAACACATAGTTTTTCATAGGCCCTTATAATCTATGAGATTCTCAGAAAGGCACGATGAATTTTTGTGTATAAATCTTTCTTAGGAGCAGCATCCATCATCTCTTCGCCAAGACTGCAAGCCTCTCTTGGTTCACTAAATCCCTTTGAAGCCAAGCTCAAACTGTCCTGTCAGGCTCATCTGCAGAGTAAACCACGAAACTGGACTATACATTCTCAGGGTGTGGGGTTGCTGGAAACAGTAGGAGGACTGCAACCATCAAGGGCAGCCAGGGAAACATATACAATGCATTCTGTATTCCCAGATCCACAAACTGAAAGAAGGTTTCTATTCTCTGGTGTATACTCTTCAAAGGTGATTCCAGTGCATCACATTCATGCTTTTATAGATGTTTCCATCAATGCTGAGTCTGTGCCTAGAATGTAGCCAAAATGTCATTGTGCCAGTTTCAGGTGTAAGCCTTAAACAGAACTGCAAACTTCCATTCTGTCCTCTTGGAAGCCTTGAGTTGCCATGTTAGTTGTCCTGCTAACCTGCAGAATCAAAAACAAAGAGGAAGAGGCCTTGAGACTACACGGAGAGAAAGAGGGAGAAGGATGACCAAGTAGCCATCCCAGTGTCCTATCCTCACTGAGCCCAGTCTTCTGGCTTTTCATCAGTGCACCAGTCATGGGAATGAACCAAGTTTGACATTTCAGCCACGTTGAACCCCCAGATAACTGAAGCTCCAGTCCACATCACAAAATCAGGTATAACATAAAAACCCCCTCAGATGAACCCAGTCAATGTATAAAATCATGAAAAGTAACAAGAAAGGTTGTGATTCCAGAACTTTTGGAGTGATTTTTTTTTTAATGTAGAAATGGAAAACGTAAACCGTTAAAACTAATATTATCTCATATATCCAACTGGGATGTGGAAAGAGAGGTATAGGGCCCTCTTTAGGGGCTGTACAGGATTTAAGTCTTCTGCCTGGATCTCATTTTCTGCATCTCAGTTTATAAACGGCAGAGAGAGTTGAAGAGAGGATTAGGATTGCCACCTCAACAGTGATTTCTCTGAAGTTGTTTGTCTTTCATTAGAACAAAGATTCTGGATTTTAAACATACATTCTATTTTTTTCTAGTTATATGACTGCCACTTTCCCTTATAAAGAAGTCCTGGCCTCATATATCAGAGCTTAGGTAGAGACAAAGGGTAATAAATGTTTTCAGGTCTGGATATGGCAGGAAAACCTCATTAAAACTTTATACATCTTCCTATCACCTCTTTAGAGTAGACAAGTGTCAGACCAAATCCTCCTGGGTCAACAAATGATTCTGACACAGACAGCTGCCCCCACTTCTTACACCTTGGCGTTGATCCAATATTTGGATCATTATATCAAAGATTATTTTTAGATTACATTACAAGCACAGACAGCAGGTATCCTTAGGGCTAAACATAAAGTAAAAAAAAATACTTTAAAACAAGAATTTGGCTTGATGTTTTAATAAAAGAACAAAGATCTCGGGATTAGAAGCCTCACTCAGTAAAGTTTCTAAGCCAGTATTATTAAAGTTGAGCCCAAGTAAGCATTCAGAGAATCAGAAGTAGATTGTTACTCTTTTCTCAAATTTGTATTTGCTTCCCTTTATTTAACTTCTATTTTATAGACTCTGAAATAGTTCTTTCAGCTGTTTTTGTCTTAAAGGAAATAAATGTAACAATTGAATCTGCTCATATTCAAATCCTAATGCTTGCACAAAGCCGTTTATAAAAAGATGTGTTAAATAATTCAATGAGCAGATTATTATTACAGAGAATTAAATAAATGGATGTGGTATATCTCTAATACCCTTGTGTAAAGCCTGTTTTAATTCTATAATCCCAATTGGATGCAACATACTTAAATGAATACCATTAACTTGTATTTTTTCTATTCTGTTTACAAACATAATAACAGTTGAGAGACATTTATTAAGAAAACATCAACTCTATTTGCACATTCTTAAAGAGAATATTAGAAAAACAAAATTTTAATTTTCATGTGTGTAATCTGTTAATATTATTAGAATGGAATATGATTAGGTACTTTCAGATCTTTCTGTGTCAATTAAAACGCTAATAACTTGAATGGCTATAAATACTGAATTAGTGGGGCTAACGCTCCTGGCAGTTAATCCTTTGTCATTTACTGATGATCACTTAACTGGGATGCCATCTTTATGTCAGGAATCCCCTACCAATAGTTGCAAGGACCCTTAATGTTAGATGGTAGATCTTTGAGCCATTTGCCAATACACTGAATTCCACTTAGGATTTTCTAACAGTCAGCATTCACTGCCCCTTTAACTCAGTCCATCAAGTAATTTAACTGTCAGCAGTTTTTCTGTCTTCCTACCCTTAGGAATGATTTCCAGGTTTTAGAGAAAGAAAAAGCAGCTCCACTAGGAAAATGGTTTAAAAAGATTCCAACTCTAATGTTTAAGAAACTTATTAATATTTTTATCTAGAAATAAGGGGAGTAGACAATGTGAGCATGAAAAGATTAACATCAGCAATTGGTGGATAGACATAAGACAGTGTTTGATATTTTTATACTAATTATTATGTACTCATGAAAATCCATGAGTACATAATAATTCAAACTAAATCACATTGGTCATCTTTGCATTATGGAGACTCAAGTTCTTATTTGTATAGGAAGCCTTTAGGTACTAGGCTTTAGAGAGAATAGATTGTAAAATGTTTCTTATCAGACTTAATGCCTGTGTTAATGTTGATGCTGGAGAGGTATAATGAGACACGTTCTACTCTCGCTTCTCATCATGGCCTCAAAGAGTCTCTTGGGTTAAATTTTAAAAGAGCCTTGGCTGAGAAGGAAGTCCGCTCAGATGGCTGGGGGATCTCAGAATTTTATTTTTGTTTTACAAAACCATACCCACGTTTTCTTCTCAGGTACTCTTCTGGGATTAATATATTAGTGAGGAGTGATAGACTGTCACCACATTGCAACCCATAATGAGGTAAAGGATGCAGGCAGTCATCATCAATGGTTGCCAAAACCATTAAGTTAAAATAGGACAGAGCATTCTGATAACACCTCAATCCACTGATCAATATTAATATTTATATCACCAAGCTTTTACGGCAATAATGTTGCTCAAAAAGTAATTTCAAAACTCAGTAGCATGTAAAGACACACATTTCTCTTTCTTTCTTTTTTGTAATAGAATCTTACTCTGTTGCCAGGCTGGAGTGCAGTGGTGTGATCTTGACCTGCTGCAACTTCCACCTCCTGGGTTCAAGCAATTCCCCTGCCTCAGCCTTCTGAGTAGCTAGGACTACAGGCATGCGCCATCATGCCTGGCTAATTTTTTGTATTTTTTAGGGGAGATGGGGTTTCACCACATTGGCCAGGATGGTCTTGATCTCCTGACCTCCGTGTCTGCCTGCCTCGGCCTCCCAAAGTACTGGGATTACAGGCATGAGCCACCGTACCCCGCCCACATTTATTTCTTGATTATGAATGAATTGGATCTGTGAGTCAATTGATGCTAAGCTGGGCTTGGTTTCCAACTGTGGTTTGGTTTCAGATCGACTTCTTTTATCTTCACAATCTGTAATCCGGATAAAAGAACCAGTTATTATTTGAAACACATGATTCTCATGGCAGAAGGCAAGAATTAAAGAAGCTTAGCCAGACAGCGCAAATACATTTGTAGTCTTGGCACAGATGTGACCTATGTTGTATACATTCACATTCTATAAGCCACAGCAAGCCAAATGGGTAAGTTCAATACCCATGTAGCAGGGAGGTATACTTCTCTCATGCAGTCTGGAGAAAGGGAAGCATTCAATGGAGAAAAAGAGTCTTTGTTAAATAATAATATGATCTACAATATCATGTAAAAAAAGAGACACAACCAGTCATGAAGTACCCATGATGTGATCAAGTAAGAAGTGTGCAAGCCGGTGAAGTATTCGAAACTTTTACAATCAAACTATCAATTTATAAAAAGTAAAAGAAGTAGAGGAAGACTTCAAGAAACATTACAAGGAAGGATTCAGCAAAATCTAGAAGGTGAAGAATACCACAGAGCAATAAATTGTTTTCCTCTACAAATTGTAACAAAAAAGAATTAAAATTTTTTTTAAAAAAAAAAGATGAAGGGGTAACATACAGATTGAAAGATATTCGCAGAAATCTCAAAGAATTGTAATCTGTAGGCATTGACTGGATCATAAATTGAACAAATCAAATGGAAAATGACAGTTTAGGAACTATCAGGGAGACTTGAATTGCTTTTCTGAATTGTTAGGAAGTACTAAGTGCTAGGTTAATGGTATTATGGTTATGGTTTCCAAATACAATTACTATCTTATATAAATATATACTGAAATATTTAAGAATGAAAAGAGACATGCTTCAAAATATTCTGAGGATGGTCAGCAATAGGGAGGAGTATAGACAAGATACGTTTTGTGAGTGATGAGCACTTAGTAAATTACCCTATTCTCTTTACTCTTGGAATTGTTTTAATTTTTTCACAACAACAGGAACAAAAAAGGCCGAAAGAAAGAAAATTCATTTTCACCAAACAGAAGTAAAGTGGATAAGAATGGGATGTTTCTGAGAACGGATTTTATAGTGCTTAAATTCTTTGCTTGAATCTCCCTACTTATGCCCCGTACAAAGATCAAAACTGTTTCAGCTCAATGGGATAACAATACAGTGCCAAAAACTATTGTTTTTCAGTGTGCATTTAAAGACAAAAACATTGTAAATTAGAAAGGTTTTTATCTAAGAAATAAGAGAGTCACAGAACCTCTTCCTTTCTAAAAAAAAAAAAAGCAAGAAAATACCTCAAAAACAGATATATTTAGACACTTCTAATAAATGCTTCTTTAGAATAAAACCAGTCTATGTAAGCAGGATTATTTATTTAGCTGGGTAAAGTGCTTTTTTTAGTAAAGGAAATTTAATCTATTGACAACTAGAAATTGTTTCATATACAAAAGAAAACAGAGCCACTAATCAATTATATTCTCTTTTGCATAAATGAATGAGAATGTGCCTATTCTGTTTAGAAAACACCAATTTTATTTGAGATTATGAGCAAATGGCAGCATATTTTAGAAGCCATGGAGCAAATGAAATTTCAAGTGAACTATCATTTTAAAAGAAAACAACTTGTGAATAGGGAGCTCATATTATCTTTCCACAAGAAAATGGGCAATGGTTACTCCTGTGTGGCATTTCAACCCATAGTGATTTACCTGAAGGAAATTATTAATTCTTTCTGGCATTTTAGAATAATAACATGATGATGAGACACCTAAAAAGCACTTAGAGGAAACATTGGTTGCAAGTGCCTGCCCAAATTGCTTAATGCTTGTCAAACTTGAATTGCATTTGAAAGGTGCATCACTAGTAATGGATTTCCAGTTCTATTTCCACATGGGCAAGGCTTTGTAGCCATTACAAGCTGTAGTTTATTACCTTGTATTACTATGAGATTATTTTTATAAGCAGGTACACAAACACAAAGGAGAAATACACAAGAAAGCAATTTCTTTTATTGTGGAATATATAGCAGTTAGGAATAATTTGGAAATTTTTCAAAAAGCTCATTTTGGGAAATTTTTAGCTCTGCACAGGATGGATGACTGTTTTCTGAAATGTTATTAAATAATTTGAGTGCAGATAAGACTGATGTTAATTCCTAAGGGAATTATCTCTTGTTACATAATAGAGGCAAAATGTCTCAAAAGAGATACTAGATTTGGAAATAAAAGATCTTTGAGCAATGTTTCTAACCATATTAGCTGTGTATAACCTTGGTCACGTAATTTAATTTCTCTATGCTTTATTTGCCTCTTTTTAGAACCAAAAATAATACAGCCTGCCTCATACAATTATATTGAAGATTACATAAGTCTAGCTCAGTAGTTACTAAAAAGTAAATATTCAAAGGTTTTTGATTAATTCAAATTGTTAAACAAGAGCTAATAAATATAAATGGATTTTATAAATTAAATCTATACAAATATAACACAAACGTATTACAGCATCATTTTGTTTGCTTTATAAAATTTGTTTTCAGATGTCTTTATAGTGTTTTTCCAGAATATTTGTATTTTTCTTATTAGTAAAAGACTGAGTGTCAAAAGTGAAACCATTCTGTCTTTAAACCTTGATATGGAATCAACCAGTTTATGAAATCTTATTAAATAGGGTCTTGAACTTCTGTTGTAAGAAACAAAGAACTATTATTAGTGATGCTATGAAATGGCTTCAAGATAATGGTGTGTTTTGACATGAAAAAATATTGCAGATAAACTACAGAATGTGAAAGGAAATTCTTATGTATAAAATCCAGCCACCACCAAGTGAGCAACTAGTCTCTTACACAAAGTGCCAAAGACTGTGCATTATTTTTTCTGCACAACATTGATTGTAGCCACATTATCTGTAATTTATGCACAAATGAGTGTAAGCAGAGACAGTGTGTATGTTCTTTGTGATTTTGGCACACAGTTGCTACTTTTAATCCAAAACACTCTCAAATCTGGCCAATTTTTCTCCACATTTTAGAAGAATCATTTTCTTTTGGCCAGAAATTCACTATAAGAATTTTCAAGCCTAGAGAGAAGGTTTTGTTTACAAATTCAGAAGTGAGAAAGATCAAAATCCAGGCAAGAATAGACGACTTCCTGCAACCTTGGTTCCGCATGGAGTCACACTTCAAACTTCAGAATGAGAGTTGGCTGCACTCTGTGAGACTGTTAATTTTCTTTCAGCTGAGTGAAACAGTTCCCCAGTTAGAGAACACACTTCTGGTAACAGTGCATGAGCTCTTCAGCAGTGTTTTGCTCAGACTTTAGTATACTCTGTGTGAGAGTATACATAAAAAAACACATTAGCTACAAGCAAGGAAAGGCTAAAAACCACGAGAATCCATCCAGGGTACATGAAATGGACTGAGCAAAGCATATTGCCACATCAAATCCCATTTCAGGACTATGTAATATAAAGTAAAACAGCACAAATCGATGTATAAATTATCTTTCATTTCTATAAATTAAAATGCCAGTTTCTGACAGTTTCGAACAGTTATGAGGTCCCAGTAAAATATCATTTGGCTGTAATTTTTTTATCTTCTCAGGGTTTCCTACATTCA
Source organism: Leontopithecus rosalia (assembly GCA_028533165.1). NCBI lineage: Eukaryota > Metazoa > Chordata > Mammalia > Primates > Cebidae > Leontopithecus > Leontopithecus rosalia. Next base: position 50,562,518 of record CM052652.1, read on the forward strand.
ATTTTCTTTTTCTTTTTTTTTTTTTAATACAAGAAGCTTCTTTCATAACGACATCTAGGCTACAAACTGGAAACAGTATGGTGTAGTAAAAAAAACATGAATTTTAAATTCTACATAGGCTCAAATCCCAGCCATATTTTTGCTTGAAAAAAGATTGTAAGCTTAAATTGCAATAGTTAAGAATTATTGTCTCTGAGCCTCAAATTTCTTTAAATATTTGAAAATTAAATGAAGATACTAATGTCTCAAAGGGTTTTACAATTAAGACCTAAATAGATATATTATGAATTAAGTAAATACATTATGTGCATACATATGTATGTGTACTACATATGTATATATGAAATTATGTATAAAATATGTTTATATATACAAATGTTTGTGAAATGTACATGTACATATGTATATACATCTATATGTCTCTCTGTGTAAATGTATATTTGTTTTTTTGGTTTTTTTTTGAGACGGAGTTTCGCTTTTGTTTCCCAGGCTGGAGTGCAATGGCACGATCTCGGCTCACCGCAACCTCCGCCTCCCTGGGATCAGGCAATTCTCCTGCCTCAGCCTCCTGAGTAGCTGGGATTACAGGCACGCGCCACCATGCCCAGCTAATTTTTTGTATTTTTAGTAGAGACGGGGTTTCACCATGTAGACCAGGATGGTCTTGATCTCTTGACCTCATGATCCACCCACCTCGTCCTCCCAAAGTGCTGAGATTACAGGCGTGAGCCACCACGCCCGGCCACAAATGTATATTTGTAAACAAAAACTGTAATTACTTTTACACCCACCTAATAGATGTATCTCTCTCTCTCTCTCTCTCTTTCTCTCTCTCTCTCTCTCGTTCCTGTTCTTTTTGCCTTTCCAAAGCTACTATAACGTAAATCCTGGTTCTTGTTTCACCACTCAACATTTTATCAAATACAGATGTAAATTAAAATGGTCATCACTATCCCTGCCTCAGAAAAGTTCTTATCATAGATATCTTTAAACTAATCACTAACAGATCTGGTCATTGTCCTTTATATGTACACACATTTCCCATGCACATACCTAATTTTAATTTAATATCTACATGAATTTTAATGTATTTTATATAAACATTTTTTCAGGGAAAAGTGCAGGCAACATGCAAAATTATAACCTTAATTGTATGTCTGTTGTGGTGCCTGGCATTTAATAAGTGTTCAATGATTGTTTAATACATGATAGCTCTTCAGTTCCATTGGCAAGGCAAGTTCTCAAAACCCATCTGTTTTCAGTTAAATCCAAAAAGTCTGATTGGCTACTTGTCTGAAGAATATTCAAAAATCAGGATAAAGCAAAGAAAAATATGAATCATTAAGTCCTCTCAAACCTAAAATTTTGAGATGATATGAGAAATATCAATAATTATGTATCCTTCAGAACATACAAAAGTACATGAACATATATATATGTACATACATACCTGAGTGTAACATAATCATTCACTGTCCTCACTATAATGCTACCACCTACATTTACAACTAAAAAACCCAAAATAAAACATCTGACAATTAGAGAGTAACTTACCCAAGGCTCGTATTTGGGAACTACAGTCCTTGCAGTGCAGGTGTTTTTTTGTGTTCTGTGATATGCTGGGAAAAAAAACGTAAACTTATTCTATATATCTGTGCCTTTATCTCAATTCAAGTAACTTTTAGAAAGGCCAACCCATAAAGGTTTTCTCTAAGTTCCAGATTTCTTAGTAAGATGTGATAAATAATACCTTGTTTACTTCAATAGGTTTCTAGAGGATACAAAATTATGTGGTGTATTATATGTACTTTGTCAACAACAGAGAAATAGTTATACATGTACAAAACTTTTATAGTGTTATTAGCTCACAGATTGAAATTAACATGAAATTATGCAATCTCCATTTATAAGATCTCTGCATAATTAAGAAGTAGAAGGGGAAGAAGGCAGCAAAACACACTGCCATGTGTGTACCTATACAACTATCTTGCATGTTCGGCACATGTACCCCAAAACCAAAAATGCAATTAAAAAAAAGAATTAGTAATGTTAAATTCAGGTTTTCTCTGAGTAACATTAAAAATTTTTACATATGGAATAAAAATTGATTATACCCCATTAAATTTGCAAATAGATACTTTCAGTTTGTGTAAGTGATTATAATGAATAATTTTTATTGGCTTGATAAAAATCTATCCATTTAATTAAGGAGCTCATAATTATAAATCAGGATAATGCCTGATAAAAGTGTGAATGTTTTCTCTCATCTTGAGATAGTTTTCTTTAATAAAATATTATGTCCAATGGCTGATGAAATAGGAAGAAAGTCCCATCTCAAAGGTCCCAATTGCAATATAAAAATATTCTAGGACAACCTGCTGCCATTCAACATAATTTTTCACTTTCTAATATTCTCTTTCCCAGAAGATAAATTTCCAATGAAATGAAAATCTCAATTTCCTAGAAATATTTAGTAAGTCATTTATTATTATTCTCCAGTTGTTTCAACCACTTGTCATGCTAAGGTAAATAAGGGAAAACTACAAAAATAAATTGATTGTATACAGTCACATACACCCATACTCAATCAAATCTGGATAAAAATTCAATTTTGTATTCAAACATTTTTATTCAGATTTACATTGGAGTAATAAAAATGGAACAAGAGACCAAAATCTAGAGTGAAAATAAATTCTTTATTTCTTTTTAGAAGGGCTTTATCTTATTACACCATAAATTCATCCTCCAAATATCCTTTAAACTGGCGAGTGTATATGTGTGTATTAGGTACCCACTAAGCCCCTACATTTTCTCAAATGTATTTTCTTATCATTTTCCTCCCATAGTTCTCAAATAATTTTATTATTTACCAGGTAAATAAAAAATGCATTTTCAAGAATCTTTTACAAAGTTGAAATAATCATATTACCCTTGAAATGGTACTTAATGGTTTGCAAATTAGACTCATCCTTATTTAAAAGCCAGAGAAGAAATGGAAGATTTAGTCTATTTATTTATTTTTTTTTTGCAGTTGAGAAAATAGAATTACAGAACAAAATGATGCTGCTTGTTCAAGGTCAAATAATCAATGCCTGAGCTGACAAACCTAGGCATCCTTACTCTGAGTCTGATTGTACTAACACTGGGTGGCATGGTGGTCCTCTTCTCTCCTTGCAGAGACAGTCTAATCAGAGAAACAGAATAAAAAATAAAATAGGCCAGGCACTGTGACTTACCCCTATAATCCAGGCACTTTGAGATCAGGTGGATGGATCACAAGGTCAGGAGTTTGAGACCATCCTGGCCAATATGGTGAAACCCCATCTCTACTAAAAATAGAAAAATTAGCTGGGCATGATGGCACACACCTGTAGTCCCAGCTGCTCTGAAGGCTGAGGAAGGAGAATCACTTGAACCCGGGAGGCAGAGATTGCAGTGAGCAGAGATTGCCCCACTGCACTGCAGCCTGGGTGACAGAGTGAAAATCCATCTCAGAAAAATAAATGATAAATAATAAAATATAGTAATTATAAAGTATGATAAAAATAAGCAACATGTACTAAGTGCTGTGTGTAACACACTGTTCTAAGCATTTCCCATAAATTGTGTACACATTCCTCAAAGCAACCTTATGAGGTAGATATGATTGGCAGCTTTTACATATTTAAAAAGAAAACCATGAAGCTCAGTGAGATTGAACAACTTATGCCAGGTCACAGAACTGGGAAACAGTGGGATCAAGATTCAAACCCAAGAAGTGACAAAAGCACACAGCTATTAAATGGAAGACCAGAATGACAAGGAAGACCAGAATGACAAGGACCCAGACCCAGGAAAAGCGGGGTATGTAAGGAGATAGCCGCATGCATCAAAGAACTGAAAGACCACTGGTGTGACAAATACATTTTTTAAAAAGGGAGAAGAGTGATACTAAATAACAGGGAAGACTGGCAAAGGGTGAATTATGCAGGGTCTTGGATGCCATGAAGATAAGTTGAGTGTTGAAGCAGTTAAATGAAAAGCCATTGGAGATATTTTAAAGTACATTTATAAGATAATTTGAATTGCATTTTTAGTTCAGTCTGACTGAAAAATCCATGTGTGTTAAGGTTTGACAGCCATATTTTTATATATTTATCTATCTGTTCATTCGTTTACTTAACAAGCACTAGCTAAATGCTGATTTCAGTATATATCTTTACCCAGAGTTTGCTGTTTCAGCATTAACATTTATTCACCAAACCAAACATATATTTACTAACAGTAAATGGTTATATCTGGGGGTTTTTCATTAATTCCCCAATCCTAGTAGCTTGTACAACATTAGGTATGTGTAGATGAAATATAAAATAGTCAACTTGTTATTTCCATTAAATCAACCACTTAATGGATGTTCTTTTTCCCAGATCAACTGATTGTTTTGATATCATGTCCTGTTTCTTAGAATTTTAGTCTTCTTGCTTTCTGTTTCCTGGTAAGAATTTAAAAGTTATTGCAAAACAGTAAATACATGTTTCTCTGACAGGCAGATATCTGGCTCTGACAATGATAAACAGCACTTATAACATTACCTACAGAGATCATACTGAGATATATTACAAAGTTAAGAGTTTTTATTCTTGGTATACCTTTCATCTTCTACACTTAGCAAACAGGCCAGACCAACTAAAAAGATGGGCACTCTGAAATATCATATCTGAAGCTAGACAATATTTTGTGTAACAAACATTTATTAAATATCTACTATGTGCAACATATTCTGAACCACTGTAGGAAATATAAATGGTATGCTCTCATGCTTGCAAATCTTTAATGACTTCAGGTCTTGATTTTATTCAATTTTGCCCTAGTTGTTAGACAATAATAGCAAATATTATATGTTATAGAAAATCTACAGAAACCTAAAAGTAGCTTTCTTAGTAAAACTATATTGTGTCTCATTTGTGAAATCAGGAGTATCTTTAAACATTCAGCATATGAAAATAAAAGAAATTTCAAAGGCCACACGTGTATCAAAGGACCATCTTTTTATTTGCAGAACCACAGGATCACAAAATCTCTGAGTAGAAAGAGACCTCGAGGGCCTCCAGTCCAAAGCTTTTCAGCTTCACAGTAACATGAGAATAACCCGGGGTGCTCTTTTAGCAAAATAGATTCTCAGATTTTGGCCCCTGGAGATTAATTCAGTAGGTCTGAGTACAGCCAGGGAATCTGTACTCCGTAAAAGCTTCCCAGGTGATTTTCATATGTAGCCTGGTTTCAGAATACACTCTAGCCCAAATCCTGGGTCTGTTACTCCTGGGTCTGTAATGGAAATGTGTTCTGCACTACCTTTCCCAAAAGCAAATTTAGATTTTGTTGTAATATACATGGGGTAGAACCCCAACTCTCAAACTATTGTGGTTATAAGGATTATATCTATATATAAGTATCTATTTGTATGTATGTATGTGCATGTGTGTGTGTATGTATGTTTGCGTGCATGTGCATGTGTAAGTGTGTGTGAATGTGTGTGTATCTATATCTGTATCTGTTAATATCTGTTTCCAGAAATGACCCTGGTGGCTCCCTGAGGGTAGAGGCTAGGGCTGTCTTCTGTACTTTTGCATAATCTACCACTTAGCATAGACATTTATATTTAGGAAACAGTTATTAAGGTTTGCTGAATGCACACTAGATTGAAGTTTTTATCAATTTGATCTGAATTCTGTGTCTGAAACATCCATCTATTATTAAGCTAGTTTTTGCAGTATTAGGACACGTAATATCTCTATGACAGATAGAGGGAATGAAAACATGAATAAGTTATCCTCTTTCCTTCTCTCAAAGCTGATTTTTTTTAACCTGCAGAGAAAGATGCAGATTCTTTTCACCCACAATCGTAAGTGCAATGTCAAAAATAAGTATAGAATAAATGTGGGAGTTCAGATAGAGGAAACTAATCTGGGATTGAGGTAGAGGAAAGGGAGCTATGAATATCTGTGGATACTTTCTAAGAAAAAATGATGATGAGTTGTGTCTTGAGGGCCTAGTGCTTGAACTTTTGAATATTGACACACCTTAAATCAAATACAACAAATTATATTTCTCTTCTATAAGGTAGCCATTTAAGTGTATATAGAAAGGTCTGTCTCTCAAACTTTGTCTAGGACAAATATGCAAATTTCTCCAATCATTTCTCACATACAGGTATTTATCACTTTTTATATTTGTTTTATATCAAATTATATTAAATATCTTGAATCATCTAAAGAACACTCTTTGAAGATGAGAAATATAGCACATCTTTCAAGTTAAAGAGCTATAGCTGAAATCCTAGCTTTAGTATGAATTATAAGCAAACAACACTAACATAGAATAGAAGTAAAACCCAGCCTCTCCACTCAACATGCTAAATAGAGTTGAAAGTTAAAAGATGGCCAACACAAATGGACTTAAAATTAGACAGGAACTATTTTTAGCTTTGCTATCTTGGCTAACTTTACAGATGAATATCCACAATCAAAAAATATATAGACATAGCTATCTCCAGGCAGGCAACCCCATTTAATAAACTGGGGAACGATGGCTCTGAGTTAATACTGTTGTCATAGAAACAATTCTTGCCTATTAAATCAATGTGAGGGTTTGAGAAGTATGGACTTATCTGGACAGGTTAAGTGTAGGGCATTGGGAAAATGTAGAAATGTCAGGAGACAGTGATACTAGCTGTAATGGTAAAATACTATTCTCATTCTCTAAGTTAATTTCCTCTTTTTTAAAAAGGCATAAATTTAAGATACCTCTCTCCTCTTTAAAAAATAACTTTATACATGAAAATGATGCATTTCATTTCTTCTAAGAGATTTGGGAAAATCTATTGAACTCCACTGAATAACTAAATCAACCTCAGGTTGTATCCATGTACTGGAAAAGTACATGGATACAGATGCCCAGGATGATCAAACAAGTCCAACAGCTGCTAGATGTCTGTTAAAACAGTGTTAGAAAGGTGTGTATTTGATGCATTCCTCCTGGGAGATTTGTATCTAAAATGAGACTAGAAATAACATTCTCTCTTATAAATCAACTTTGACAAACCCCAAACTGGGAATATATCTGTAATTAATAAATGAAAATTACAAAGCTCATTTCTTGCACTTACTTCCACCCATCCTACCCACTCTTGTGGAGCTACACCTGATACTTGTTAGGCTTTTGAGAAAAAAGAGATTTAAAATAGAGAATCTATCACTCAATGGTTTGTCAAGGCATGAGCTTTTCTAGTAGGTTCACAGAACAAAATGTGTAAATGTTAGGCTCCTTAAAGGACTTCTTTGACATAAGAAATAGCACATGGTAAGCATGTGCTACTTGTTTATGTTCAGCAAAAAATATGATGGTGGCTTTGGTCTCTAATCCAGAGAAACCGCTCATCTACCAAAAGCTATTCAGGTCATGGCCAAGGATATATCTTACCTTGTATCTAGAGCCTTCACACTTTGACAAATGCTGTATTTATCTCATTACTGAACATTTGCAGTATTTTTTGTTTGTTTTAAGATGGACTGGTCAGTCAGAATAAATTCTATTAAATAAGAGAGTCATGCAGTTGGTTTCTGAATTGTGAATTTTATATCAGCAGATATAAAAAGATACTGCTGCAAAGAAGTTCCAGACTACCGAAATTGTAGAAAGCACCCAAACATCTCTGTATAAACAGATTACCGTTATATTAACCAATAAATGTTTTTTAACTCATTGCTAAAAATTAGGATTTTGGGTTCCCTTGACTAGCCAAATTCAACCAGTAACAGGTACCCTCTCTTCAGAAGGGGTGTCTCCATCTAATGCTATTTTGCCTGGTTTTTATCAAGAAGGTCAGAGAAACTTGTTCAGGGTAGTGATGTTTGAGGGAAGTATTGAAGAGCTCTGAAAAATCATGAATATGAGGAAGGGTTATTGTCAGAGAACTATACTAGTAATTCTCAAAATGTTGTCCCTGGACCCAGCAGCACCAGCATTACCTGGGAACTTGCTAGACATGCAAATTTTCAGCCTCACTTCAGACCTACTGAATCAAAAACTCTGGCTCGGGGCCCAGTAACCTATGTTTTAATAAGCCCTGCAGGTGATTTTCACATATCTTAACGCTGAGAACCACTGGACTAGAAATTAGAAATTTGAAAGAAAATGGTGTATTTGAAAGACTGCAATTTCTTCCACATGGCTCAACTTTAGATTAAGAATAGATAGTAGTAAAGCTTGAGGATGAGAAATCAGGCAAGACAATGATGGGCCTTGTGTCTTCATATGAAATTTACACCATATCATTAGGATGATGAGGACCTACTAAAATGTCTATAAGCAGGGAATTCATTAAAAAATCTACATTAAAAAACCTCTAGGGGCAGTGTGAGAAATAGACTAAGTTCCTGACTAGATGAAGTTGAGGTTGCAAAAACAAACAAACAAAAAAACACACAAAAGAACTTCATAATTGGTTGGAAGATTAAATGATATCATGGTTACAGAAGAGTTCTAGAGACTGGGAAAGAACTACCTAAGTTATGATGGCCTGAAAGGAGGAAGAAGAAGGCAAAGATCTGTGTCAGGCTTTTAAAGATGAGTAAATGTTGAAGTTACTAAATGCAATCAAAAATAACGCTGGGGAGGCTGAGGCGGATGGATCACAAGGTCAGGAGATCAAGACCATCCTGGCCAACATGGTGAAACCCCGTCTCTACTAAAAATACAAAAAAGTTAGCTGGGCATGGTGGCGCGTTCCTCTAATCCCAGCTACTCAGGAGGCTAAGGCAGGAGAATTGCTTGAACCCAGGAGGCGGAGGTTGCAGTGAGCCGAGATTGTGCCATTGCACTCCAGTATGGCACCTGGCAACAGAGTGAGACTCTGTCTCAAAAAATAATAATAATACGAGCTGCATTTTCAGAAAGAAAATAATGGAATCATTTTTGGGTTTGTTAACTTTTTAGTTCCTGTGGGTGACTAAATGTTTAGGACTCATAATTCTAGTTAAGAACAATCTACCTAACCAGTTTTATAGAAAATTAAACTGTAGGAACAAATGCAATATCCTAGGGAAACTATTTAAAAGAAGAAAATAACTGAAATAAAGTCCTGAAATTGCTATGAAAACTTTTATGAACATGTTAGAAAGAGGGAGTAAAAGGAAACTTTAGTCTTTGATTTTGGCATTATCATCACGGATCTGCTCATCTGTCATCTGTTCTAAAACATTATTAGCTGAGGTGTAAACACTATGTCTAGGCTGGAGGGTCTAGAGTTTTCATAATTTTGAGAGACATAGCTTTTTCAGAGGTAATGAATGATTTCAAAAACCAAACAAAACAAACGACTTGGTTGGGCTCAGTGGCTCAAACCTATAATCCTAGCACTTTGGGAGGCTGAGAACGGAGAAACCCTGGAGGTTAGGAGTTTGAGACCAGCCTCTGTGCAACATAGTGAGACCTCATCCCTGGCAAAAGGAAAGGGAAAGGGAAAAGGAAAGGGAAAGGGAAAGGGAAAGGAAACAAAAGGGGAAAGGAAAGAGGAAAGGAAGAAAGAGGAAGAAAGAGAAAGAGAAATAAAAAAAGAAAGTAGCAAGGCATCCTGGCACATGCCTATAATCCCAGCTACTCAGGAGTCTGAGATGGTAGGATGGCTTTAACTTAGGAGTTTGAGGCTACAGTGAGCTGTTATCAGGACACTGTACTGCAACCTGAACGACAGAGTGCTATAATGGCCTTGAAACTATGAAAGAACAACGGATTTAAAGCACAACTTTAAATGTTGATAATTTGAGCAAGCAAAACATAATTTTTAGAAGACAATTGCCCAAAGCCCTTTCTCCACTTCCTCCACTGGCATACAGCATACTCTTGAAATGAGCACTTCATACATATTGCAATCTTGCCAAAATACATTTTTGCATCCAATGGTCTTAGCTGCCTTCCAGATCTGTTTAACAACTTCTAAAGGACACACACACATATTGCAGGGTGGGGAGGGGGTGTAAGATTAATTTTCTCTTTCCACACAATGTCTCTTCTTTCTCTCCAAATTATGGATAATGAGGCCAGAAGTGTAATTACTGAAGGAGTTTGGAAAGGTAATTACTGAACTAATCTCAAAAATGGTGGTGACTGCAGTACAACAAAACTCACTTTATAGCTGTCAGAGCCACTTGGAATGTGATAAACATGTTGTGTTTGCAAACCCAGATGCTGTACCAAAGGAAGTTTCATATTAGCAAATTACCACAACAACCTGCTACATCCTACTCATTTTGATTTTGTAATGAGAAAGCTGATTAAACTGGGATGACTTTAAGTTGTGACTCTTAAACAAGTTACACCTTTCGAAGGTGGTGAAAAAACAAAGATGGCAGGTTTAAGGGGTTAAACTGGGATCCTGCTGAATATGGAAACCTGAGATTTGCAAACAGCTCTACTTTTATCAGTTCCCACTGATCACTGGAGAGTTAAAGTTTAAGGGAATGTCATTAGCAATTCTCATATTAAAGCACTGAGCTTTGAGACTGCCAGCCAAGGCCTCCTGGGAGACTGGATACTTCCAAAGCTTAGGCATACATGTACATGGGATGTATAAATTAAACTTCAGCTCCATGATTCCCATTGCTTCTCTGTTCCCTGCACTTTCTCACCATGATTTGGAAAGCAAGCCACATCCTCTTCCAACCCCTTCACCCTCACCAATAGAGAATAATCTCTCCATTCCTTTGTGCTTCATAGTGCCTTTCACTCCTAACCCCTAGGCTCTGCAACCTCTTCTCATCCTTTTGTGACGCGTGAGGCCCCAGATCGGGCCCCTGACTGCTAGGCTCACAAAGGCAGGCGCAGACTGCAACAGTGCTCAGTGCTCCCGGGGCTTCAGGCTGGCTTCGGTCCTGCTGCTCCAAGCCCAGGGGCCCTGGAGCGTGCCCTGACACCTTCCTCACTCACCATGGCCAGCCAGTTCTGCCGCCCTGTGTCCCCACGCCTCTCGCCCCAGAAACCCTTGAAGACACATTTCGGAGACATCCCAGTGGGCATCTGCGTGGCAATCCAGCGCAGAGACAAGCGGATGCACCTCGCTGTGGTCACGGAGATCAACAGAGAAAACTCTTGGGTCACGGTAGAGTGGGTGGAGAAAGCAGTCAAAAAAGGCAAGAAGATTGACCTGGAGACCATACTCCTGTTGAATCCAGCTCTGAACTCCGCTGAGCACCGCCTGCCACCCGGACCCTTATCCTCCTTGCCTCCGGTGCCCTCTTCGGCCATCGGACACCAGATTTCCACCACGAAATGGGTTGCGATGATCCCCCAGAAAAACGAAAGAGCCTTAGGAGACAGCCTGGACATGAGGGTGCCCAGCAAACCTTGTCTGATGAAGAAGAAAAAGTCTCCCTGCCTCCAGGAAATCGAGAAACTTCAGAAGCAGCGGGAAAAGCGCAGGCGGCTACAGCAGGAGATCCGAGCTAGACGCACCCTCGACGTCAATACTGGAAACCCCAACTATGAGATCATGCACATAATCGAAGAGTATCGCAGGCAGCTGAGCAGCAACAAGATCTCAGTCCTGGAGCCCCTACAAGAACATCGCATCTGCGTCTGCGTGAGAAAGCGGCCTCTCAACCAGCGAGAAACCACCATGAAGGACCTGGATATCATCACCATCCCCTCGGACAATGTGGTTATGGTGCATGAGTCCAAGCAAAAGGTGGATCTCACCCGCTACCTGGAGAACCAGACCTTCTGCTTTGACGGTGCCTTCGATGACACAGCCTCCAACGAGTTGGTGTACCAGTTCACCGCCCAGCCGCTGGTGGAGTCCATCTTCCACAAGGGCATGGCCACCTGCTTTGCCTATGGGCAGACGGGCAGTGGGAAGACATACACCATGGGTGGAGACTTTCCAGGAAGGGCCCAAGATTGTTCTAAGGGCATTTACACTCTAGTGGCACAGGATGTCTTTCTCCTGCTCAGAAACTCCACTTATGAGGAGCTGGACCTCAAAGTCTATGGGACATTTTTTGAGATTTATGGTGGCAAGGTGTATGATTTGTTGAACTGGAAGAAGAAGTTGCAAGTCCTTGAGGATGGCAATCAGCAAATCCAAGTGGTTGGGCTGCAGGAGCAAGAGGTTTGTTGTGTGGAGGAAGTGCTGAACCTCGTGGAAATAGGGAATAGCTGTCGGACTTCCAGGCAAACGTCTGTCAATGCTCACTCATCCAGGAGCCATGCGGTGTTCCAGATCATCCTGAAGTCAAGAGGGAAATTGCATGGCAAGTTTTCCCTTGTTGATTTAGCTGGGAAGGAAAGGGGAGCAGATACCTTCAAAGCCAGCCGGAAAAGGCAGCTTGAAGGGGCAGAGATTAACAAGAGTCTCTTAGCCCTCAAAGAATGTATTCTGGCTTTGGGTCAGAACAAACCCCACACCCCATTCAGAGCCAGCAAACTCACACAGGTGCTCCGGGACTCCATCATAGGCCAGAACTCCTTCACTTGCATGATTGCGACTATCTCTCCAGGGATGACCTCTTGTGAAAACACCCTCAACACTTTAAGATATGCAAACAGGGTAAAAGAATTAAATGTAGAAGTAAGGCCCTACCATCATTGCCTCTATCCAGTTGGAGATGAAGCACCAAGAATGTTAAAAAGACACATCAAAAATTCAGAAATGTCTCTTCAGAGGGATGAATTTATTAAAATACCTTGTATACAGAGTGAGAAGCAGAAAGAGTTTGAAGAGGTTGAAACATTACCCACTCTGTTAGGGAAGGATACCACAACTTCAAGTAATGTATCTAGCCAATGGTTGGAGAACATCCAGGAGACAGCTGACAGAGTCAACCACGACGTTGATTTTTGCATTGCCCAGTCTTTGTCCATTTTGGAGCAGAAAATTGGCGTTCTGACTGAGATCCAAAAGAAACTGAAATTAATACGAGCTGACCTCCACGTGAAGAACAAGATAGAGTGAAGCCAATGGCAAGAGATCAGGTCCTAAACGCTGTGGTGCTGCAGTTTTCACCACTCTCATACAGGAAAATTGTCCACATTATCTAAATATAAAGATCCTCCTGAAAAGCTGAAAACATCTTAAAATACATTGATCGGAAACATGCTGTTTCTTCTGTCTCTGTATTTCTGTAGTTTGTTTTCATTCTGCTGAACAGTAGTTTTCAGCAAGAAATGATTCCTCCTCAGCCCCTGCCAGGACATTTGGCAATGTCTGGAAACGTTTTTGATTGTCACAACTGGAGGTGATGCGAATACTGGCATACAGTGGGTCCAGGGCCAGAGATGCTGCTAAATATCCTAAAATGTACAGCAGCAGTCCCCAACCTTTTTGATGCCATAGCCCAGTTTTGTGGAAGAGAGTTTTTCCATGGGTGAGGTTGGAGATGAAACTGCTCTACTTCAGATCATCAGGCATTAGTCTCATAAGGAGTGTGCAGCAACCTAGATCCCTCACATGCACAGTTGACAATAGGGTTTGTGCTCCTGTAAGAATCTAATGCCCTTGCTGATCTGACAGGAGGCAAAGCTCAGGCAGTAATTCTTGCTCACTGGCTGCTTACCTCCTGTTATGTAGCCCTGTTCTCAAAAGACCACAGACCTACTGGTCTGCAGCCCAGGGGTTGGAGGTCCTGGATATACAGGACAGCTTCTCACAACAGTAACTATTCTGTTGCAAACATCAATGGTATTGAGGTTGAGAAACCTTCCTGTAGAAGAAACCAGCTGTGATGAAAGCAGATACACTAAATTTCCAGCTGGGAAAGCAAAATACTGTGAGTTAAAGGAACTAGATTGGAGTAAATCCATTGGGGTACACAATGGAGTAAATCTAATGATACCGCTCATGAATCTTTCTCTTGCATTGCTGTTTAGATTCAACTGGTTTCTAAGATCTAATCATACTGGGAGGCTGGATTTTCCTTGAAACCATGTATGAGAGCCTAGAACTGAGAGGGACTTTTTCCCAAAAAATATTTGAGTTGAAATGGCAAAGTATTGTGCTTCTTGGGAGTGATTAAAGTGCATGTGTGTAGGGGTGTGTGTGTGTGTGTGTGTGTGTGTGTGTGCGTGAGTGTGCACGTTTTGTGTAAATAGGGCTTTGTTGACTATGGTGTCTGTAATATTTTTGCTCACACGCACTTTACCATGTATTGTACTTACATGCTTCACATAAAAAGCCGAATTTTATCAAATTGGAGCAGGGAGTAAATCAGCAAAACAGTAGAAAAGCTCCCACCTAAAGTGGAACACATCCTGTAAATACCTCAAAAGTAGTGTCAGAAACATTGATACCTTAGATGGGTTAGAAAATTGGAACATTTTCCTGATTCAAGGATCACAAAGTCCATTCTTTCTTTTTAAAAAATGCTAATCTGATATGTAAATACAAATATAAATATATTTATATATAGCAAACTAATCTAAGTAGCAAACATCACATAAAACAGTATAATGAAAAAAAAGGGTCTTTTGATTTCAAATCTTATCAGTTCCAGATTTTTGTAAAAAGAATTAAATGGAAATGATTTGCAAAAAAGTGCATGCCAGATTAAGGAAATTTAGACAATACAGTCTCCAAAGTTTGCTACTCCTATTATTTTCAAATGTTTACCTGAAAGTTACAAAGGCCTCATTAACATTAGGATAACTGGTACATTATTACAGAGTAGAATAATAATGTCCCAGCAAAAGCTATCAGTGTAAAACAATAAGGATCACCATGAACATCTGGTCTTTTGTAATTAATATTTGTGGTCTTTAAAACACAAACAGGCATACACATTTAGTAGTACCTTGATTGGACTGCATTAAATCAATAAATTAACTTGATAAAAATTAATATCATGAAAATTTTGAGTCTTCAATCCATGAATATTTCTCTTGGAAGTTTACTCTATTTAGTTTTTTAATTAATTTCTCAGTCTTTGGAATTGTCCATGCTGAGGTGTTGTATCCATTTCATTAAAACCATGATTAGATAGTTAATTAGATAATGAATGTTTTTAAGGCTAATCTAAGTTTTATCACATTTAAATGTAATTTTTTTCTTTTTTTAAATGTACTTTAGGTTCTGGGGTACATGTGCAGATCATGCAGTATTGTTGCATAGGTACATACATGGCAAGGTGGTTTGCTGCCTTCATCCCCCTGTCACCTATATCTGGTATTTCTCCCTTATCCTTGCCCACCCTCCCCCCCAACCCCTGCTGTCCCTCCCCTACCCCCCACCACTGACTGCAGTGTGTGATGCTCCCCTCCCTGTGTCTACATGTTCTAATTGTTCAACATCCGCCTATGTTCAAAAAAAACATATGGTGTTTTGTTACTTCTTCTTGTGTCAGTTTGCTGAGAATTACAGTTTCCAGATTCATCCATGTCCCTATGAAGTACACGAACTTATTGTTTTTTATGACTGTGTAGTATTCCATGGTATATATGTGCCACATTTTCTTTATCCAGTCTATTGAAGGTGGGCATTTGGGTTGGTGCCAGGTCTTTGCTATTGTAAACAGTGCTGCAATGAACATATGTGTGCATGTATCTTTATAATAGAACAATTTATAATTCTTTGGGTATATACCCCGTAATGGAATTGCTGAGTCAAATGGCATTTCTATTTCTATGTCCTTGAGGAATCACCACACTGTCTTCCACAATGGTGGAACTAATTTACACTCCCAGCAACAGTGTAAAAGTGTTCCTAGTTCTCCACATCCTCTCCAGCATCTGTTGTCTCCAGATTTTTTAATGATGGTCATTCTCACTGGCGTGAGATGGTATCTCAATGTGGTTTTCATTTGCATTTCTCTAATAACTAGTGATGATGAGCATTTTTTCATATATTTCTTGGTGTCATATGTCTTCTTTTGTAAAGTGTCTGTTCATATGCTTCACCCACTTTTGAATGTGTTTGTTTGTTTTATTCTTATAAATCTGTTTTAATTCTTTATACATTCTGGATATTAGCTCTTTGTCAGATGAATAGATTGCAAAACTTTTCCTATTCTGTTGGTTGCCAGTTCACTCTAATGATTGTTTCCTTTGCTGTACAGCAGCTCTGGAGTTTAATTATATCTCATTTGTCTGTTATGGCTTTTGTTGCCATTGCTTTTCTTTTAGCCATGAAGTCCTTGTCTATGCCTATGTCGTGGGTGGTTTTGCCTAGGTTTTCTACTAGGGTTTTTATGATGTTCAGTCTTAGGTTTAGATCTTTAATCCATCTGAAGTTAATTTCAGTGTAAAGTGTCAGGAAGGGGTCCAGGTTCTGCTTTCTGCACATGGCTAGCCAGTTTTCCCAACACCATTTATTAAACAGGGAATCCTTTCCCCATTGATTGTTTTTGTCAGGTTTGCCAAAAATCAGATGATTGTAGATGTGTGTTGTTGCTTCTGAGGCCTCTGTTCTGTTCCATTGGTCTATGTCTCTGTTTTGGTACCAGCACCATGCTGTTTTGATTACTGTGGCCTTGTAGTATAGTTTGAAGTCAGGCAGCATGATGCCTCCAGCTGTGTTCTTTTTGCTTAGGATTGTCTTGGCTATACAGGCTCTCTTTTGGTTCCATATGAAGTTTGAAGTGGTTTTTTCCAGTTCTGTGAAGAAGGTCACTGGTAGCTTGATGGGGATAGCATTGAATCTATAAATTATTTTGTGGAGTATGGCCATTTTCACGATGTTGATTCTTCCCAATCATGAGCATGGGATGTTTTTCCATCTGTTTGTGTCCTCTCTTATTTCTTTGAGCAGTGGTTTGTAGTTCTCCTTGAAGAGGTCCTTTACATCCTTTGTTAGTTTATTCCTAGGTATTTTATTCTCTTTGTAACAATTGTGAATGGGAGGTTACTTTTGATTTGGCTCTCTGTTTGTCTGTTATTGGTATATAGTAATGCTTGTGATTTCTGCACACTCATATTGTATCCTGGGACTTTGCTGAAGTTGCTTATCAGTCTGAGGTGATTTTGGACTGAGATGATGGGGTCTTCTAAATATACAATCATGTCATCTGCAAATAGAAACAATTTGGCTTCCTCTTTTCCTAATTGAATGCCCTTTATTTCTTTTCCTTGCCTGATTGCTTTGGCTAGAACTTCCAATACTATATTGAATAGGAGTGATGAGAGAGGGCATTCTTGTCTTGTGCCAGAATTCAAAGGGAATGCATCCAGTTTTTTCCTGTTTAGTATATCAGCTGTGGGTTTGTTGTAAACATCTTTTATTATTTTGTGATATGTACCATCGATTTTTAGTTTATTGAGGGTTTTTAGCATAAAGCGCTGTTGAATTTTGTCAAAGACCTTTTCTGCATCTATTTAGATAATCATGTGGTTTTTGTCTTTGGTTCTTTTTGTGTGATGTATTGCATTAATAGACTTGCATATGCTGAACCAGCATTGCATCCCCAGGAAGAAACCTACTTGATCATGATGAATAAGCTTTTTGATTTGTTGTTGCATTCTGTTTGCCAGTATTTCATTGAAGATTTTTGTGTTGATGTTCATTCTGGATATTGGCCTGAAGTTTTCATTTTTAGTTGAGTCTCTGCCTGTTTTTGGTATTAGGATGATGCTGGTCTCATAGAATGAGTTAGGGAGGATTCCGTCTTTCTGTATTGTTTGGAATAGTTTCAGAAGGAATGGTACCAGCTCCTCTTTGTATGCTTTAAATGTAATTTTTTCAAAATATTCCTAATACATACAGGAACAGTTAGTGTTTGTATTTGGACCTTTTTATTTAATGATAAATTCACTAATTCTTATAGAATTTAAAACATATACTTAGGATATTTTTAGGAACGTAATTATGGTATTTGTGAATTATAAAAATTTTGTTTCTCCCTGTCCAATTTTTATGCCTTTTATTCAAAAGTATATACTTTTATTACCTTATTCCCATAAGACCTTATATGTAATGTTGAGTAGAAAAAGTCATAAAAGGCATTGTTTGATTCTCAATCTCATAATAAAATATTTTGAGAGTTTAGCAATTAGTATAGTTTAGTGGTTCAATTTTTATGCACAGACCAATCTTATTGGAATAAAAATTTTTTCATCTATGTGTAGTTATCATTAATGAGTGCTAAATTTTATCCTGTATTTCCTTCATCTGTTTAGATGACCATATGATATTTTCCTTTAGTCTCTAAGTGTAATAAATTACAATAACTTTTCAAATGTTAGATCAATCTTACTTTTTGAAATAAATTCAACTTACACTTTTAGACATCACTGAATTAGAATTAGTAATAATTAGTTTAGGATTTTGCATCTATGTTCATGAGAGATATTTTTCTATAATTTTCTTTTCTTTTGATATCTTCTTCAGGGACTGGAATTAAGATTGTGCTATAAAATAAATTGAGAAGCCTATTCCCTTTTTTTATTTTTTGAAATAATTTGAATATGATTTTTTTTTTTGAGATGGAGTCTCATTCTGTCACCAAGGCTGGAGTGCAGTGGCATGACCTCAGCTCACTGCAACCTCCACCTCCTGGATTCAAGTAATTCTGTCTCAGCCTCCAAAGTATCTGGGATTACAGGTACATGCCACCAAGCCCAGCTACTTTTTGTATTTTTGCTATGGGGTTTCGCCATGTTGGCCAGCATGGTCTCAAACTCCTGACCTCTGATAATCCACCCTTCTCAGGCTCCCACAATTAATACTTAATTCTTTACTATTCACATTTAGGGTCATCTTTCTTCTTACATGACTCACATATATATGTAAAATAAGCCTGCTAGTGAAAATTCTATTAATTTAAATGGCCTTTATTTTATCTTATTTTTTTAAGTATATTTTTGCTCTTTATAGAAATTCTTGGTCATCTATTCTTTCATTTATGTATTTATTTATTTGCCCTTAGAGAAGTCATTTCATTTTATTATTTTGCCATTTCTATTAAAAATTAACTGTCATTTTCAGAAACTTTTAAGATTATTTCCTTCTCGATTTCAAATCAGCATTGGTTTTTCTATAATGTGACAAAGTGTATTTTTCTTATTTATTCTTCTTGTGTTTTATAAAACTTTTAAATCAAACACTGGGATTACAGGTGGGAGCCACCAACTGGACTGGATATGATTTCTGTTAAATTTTTGTTAAATATTTCAAAGCTGTCTGTCTCTGGACTTACCTTCATCACAAAATTTTCTAGATACAATTCATGTAGAGAATATAATATTATTCAAGTCTAGACTTAATATTTTGCTTATACCAGCTTTAATACATTTTATTTATTTTCATAAAACTATACTATAATCATTATCTGTCATGCCCATATTATTGATTTCTAATTGATCCATTCTGGTACTGGTAAATTATGTCTTTTTTTTTATTTTTAATCAGACTTGTTACATGTTTATAAATTATATTAGTCTTTTCAAGGAAATGACTCCTGGCTATTTTCTCTCTCTTTTTTTTTTTTTAATTTAATCAATTCAGTTTTTCTTTCTTTCTGTTTGATTTCCATTTTTTTCATTTTATTAATTTCTGTGCTTAGATAATAAATTTGTCATCTTTTAAAATACTTTTTAGATTATATTCTTTTTAACTACTGCTTTTAGTTAATCTACATTGTATTTTTATTAAAAAATCGAATACTCAAATATTCAAAGTATTCATTTTTTCTAATTTTCACTTACATATAAGTCATTAAAAGCATTGTTACATGACTATTTTTAAATTTGTTTAATTGTGTTGTTTAAATATTTTATAACACTTATCCTTTACCATGATATTAAATTCTTAAACTTTAATTGTGGTTTTATCTACTTTTTAAAAAAATTCAGAGTTTTCAGTTAATGTATTTTGAGGCTATGTTCTCATTCCACATAAATTTGGAGTTTTAGATACTCCTGTTGAGTTCACAGTTTTAATGTACAAATTTTTCTCTATTTCTTGTAATTTTTCTTAAATTCTGCATTTCTTAATAGTAATATAGATGATATTAGCTTTTAGTTTGTATTTGTATGGTATATGTTTTGCTGCCCTTTTATTTTGAATCTTTCTGTTCTTTACAGCTAAGATTAATTCTTTATAAAAATATATAATTGGTTCTAAATCATTTTTTAATCCCATATTATAAACTTTGTCTTTTAATAAGAACATTTTAAGATTTAATGTAACTACTGATATATTTAGACTTATGTCTATGAGCATTTATTTATTTCCTGTAATTTGAAAATTGTATCATGCATTCTTATTACATTTCTTCATAGAAATGAAACTGCCTTAAATATTTTAGTTCATTGTTTCTTTTCCAGATTTTGCTTTTGGTCTTTTAATTATATATATATATATATAAAATATTTTATATATATATATATATATAAAGTATTTTATATATATATAAAGTATTTTTTATATATATATAAAGTATTTTATATATATATAAAGTATTATATATATATATAAAGTATTATATATATATAGTATTATATATATGCTTTTAATACATCATTATTAATATTTAAACAGTGAATATGCATTTAAATAACTTGTTTATTTTTCTGATATTTTTAATTCTGTATACTTTATGTTTAATTCTTTATAGCTAATACTTAATTCTTTACTATTTACATTTAGGGTCATTTTTCTTCTTACATGACTCATATATATGTATGTAGGAGTAAGCCTGTTAGTGAAAATTCTGTTAATTTAAATGGCCTTTATTTTTCCTTATTTTTTTATGTTTTTGCTCTTTATAGAAATTCTTGGTCATCTATTCTTTCATTTGTGTATTTATTTATTTGCCCTTCAGAGAAGTCATTTCATTTTATTATTTTGCCATTTCTATTAAAGATTAACTCATTTTCAGAAACTTTTAAGATTTTGTTCTGTCTGAATTTCAAATCAGCATTGGTTTTTCTATAGTATGACAAAGTGTATTTTTCTTATTCTTCTTGTGTTTTATAAAACTTTTAAATCAATCACTGATATACTTCATGAGTTTTGATAAAGTATCAACTCTTTTTTTTTTTTTGAGAGGGAGTTTCCCTCTGTTTGCCAAGCTAGACTGCAGTGGTGTGATCCTAACTCACTGCAAACCTCTGCCTCCCAGGTTCAAGTAATTCTCCTGCTTCAGCCTCCCAAGTAGCTGGGACTACAGGTGCCTGCCACCATGCCTGGCTCATTTTTGTATTTTTAGTAGAGACGGGTTTCACCATGTTGGCCAGGCTGGTCTTGAACTCCAGACCTCAGGGGATCCACCTGCCTTGGCCTCCCAAAGTGCTGGGATTACAGACATGAGCCACTGCATCCAGTCAAAGTGTTAACTTTTGGCACTTCAAATATTATTTTTGGATCTCTCTATGTCTTCCCTTCTTGGAAGTACAAATACTTTAGTATTCTACATGTTTCATACTTTTTTATCTAGTTTGTATTAATTTATCTTTTAATGCTTCAATTTAGACACTATCTAATTGCATGTCTTCCATTTCACTAATTCTCTGTGTCAAATCCATTAAACTCATGAATTAAATTTTTAATTTCAACTTATATTCTTAATTCTAGGATTTTCATTTGAGTCTTTTAAAGTAGATCTCTGTTCTTTGGCAAAATTCTCTATATTTTTATTTTTTACTTTTTCAACATATTAATCTTAATAATTTTAAAGACCCTTGTCCAATATCTGGTTTCTTTGTGATCTTTTTGTTGCTTTTTCTGTTAATTCAAATTATTTGGTACTTTGTATTAGTATGTCTAGTGTGTTTTGATTGAATGCTGAACAATATGTATGACATAATGTGAAGGCTCTATATGATGTTATATTTTTCCAAAGAGGATATATTTTTCTTTCTGAAGACATATAGAGTAAAGGCATATCACCTTGATCCCTTCTTCTCTCTTACTCTTAATTTTTGGGCAAAACATATCTGGCATCTTAACTAAAAGCTTCTACTGTCATGGACTCTTGCTTTTCTAAATCTATAAGCTTGATAAATTATCTGGTGGCTTTTAATCTGTTTTCAACAACTTTATGATTTTTTTTCACATTTGGACCTTGTTCTATGCACACACAGTCTTGGAGTTAGTAATACCTTAAGGAGAAATTACACACATATTAAATATTTCAATTCTCTGTCATCCTTTTTTGTTGGCTCTGGTAGGCCTGAAATTTAATGTTAGGCTTTTGTGAAACTGTGTCCCTGTGAGACTGCATCAATATATACTTGGTTACTGGTTTCTGTTTTGGATTACTGTTCAGACTCAAGAATCAGCAAATGCTCTAAGAGGGAAAGGTAACAGTGAATATAGTAACCATCTCCATGTGGTTACCTTTCCCTGTGATTTTTTTAAATATTCTTATTGAGATATAATTTACATAACATATAATTCACCAATTTAAAGTAAATAATCAATGGTATTTGGTGGAATATTCACACAGTTGTCTATCCATCAGCACAGTTTGTTCTAAAACGTTTTCAATTCCCGCCAAAGAAGTCCTACACCCTGTAGGTATCACTCCTTAACATGCCCACCTCTCTAGTTCTAGGCAATCATTAATCTACTTTCTGTGCCTGTAACTTTGCAATTTTGCCCTCCCATATTCTGACTGCCTTTTTATTCTTCAGTGCCTTCCTAAACAGCTGTATTTTTGGACATTATTCAACTTTATTGTGTTCTTAGTAAGATAGCTTTTTACTCTATCTTGATGATAGTATAGTTGTTGACATAAATAATGAATAATGGTTATGTACTTTCTACATGACTTTGTTGGCATATTAATCCATTTTCTGTTGCATATAACAGAATACCTGAAACTGGGTAATTTATAAAGAAAAATAATTTATTTCTTAGAGTTATGAGGCTGAGAAGTCCAAGGTTGATGGGCCACATCTCATGAAGGCCTTCTTGCTTGTCAGGATTCTCTGCAGAGCCCTAGGTAATTACATAGTTAGGGAACTGAGTGTATTCACTTAAGTCTGTTCTTATAAAGCCAGTAGATACATTTTATGATAGCCCACTAAACCATTAACCCATTAATTCATGAATGAATTAGTACATTCATGAAGTCAGAGTCCTCATGACTCAATTCATCTTTTAAAGGCCCTATCTCTCAGTACTCCCACCCTGAGGGTTAAATTTCAACATGAGTTTTGGAGGGAACAAATGTTCAAACTAAAGCTGTAGGCAAACTATATATCAGCGAAATTACTTAGAATGAATTTTAATCTATCTCAAGTAAATTAAGAAAGTTTTTATTCTATGTTAAACTTAGAAAGAAAGGAAGAGAAGCATATCCACATAGGTAATGAATGGTACTGATGACTGGGAAATAACAAAAACTATAGGACAATGTTGAATATATCATTTAACACAATAATATTTGTTAGTTATTAGTGGCTTTTTTCCTAGGTTTTGATTGCCTGTCACAGTTTTAGAAATTGAAAATGGAGGTAAGCCCTGAGAGCAATTTAACAGATTTTCTTATCCCTTCCAAACTGTTGTATAAACAAACTTGTTAGTGTGTTTATATGTGTGTATATAAATATATAGTAATATGTAAATATGTAATGTATAACTATATACATATAGTTATATGGAATTTTCTAAGGATTCTTACATTAAGATCTGCAGAATACAACTTAAAACTTCTCCTTCAGTAAAAATAGCTTGCTTGCTATTTCTTAGTTTAATTCCATTAGATTAAAATTCTTTCTTAATTAGTACACATTAATATTTCCATCGACATTAGTATTTGTTCCTGAGAATATATATAGTACTTGAAATAATGTAAAAATAGAGCATAAAATTTTATATTGAATATTATAAATATTATATAAATGAAAAACTCAGAAAATAAATTAATTGGGGTCCACTATAAGAGAATTGTTGACAGCTTGCACAGATGCCCTGAAGTTAAAAAAAAGATTGTAAGTAAATTAATGCTTTAACAAGATTGTAGAAAAAAATGCCAGAGCTGCTAAATTAAGAAAAGTAAATACTTTCAGTACTTTAAAAACATCCATTTACACAAAAAAACTTGACAGGCTAATTATAAGCTATGCTTATCTATTAATTAAAGTAGACTTTTTCCAATCCTGTAGTGGACAAACTTATTTTGAATGGCTGCGTGAACTTGCACTCAATAAAACTACTTTTAAAATACCAAACTTAAAGTTTTATAATTGCACATTTTTCTTCCCATAATTAATCCGTAATCATAAATTTTTATATTATTCTATAAAATAATAAATTTAATATATAAATATAAAATTATAATTTTGTATTATTTATTTTATATAATTAATATTATATTAATATGAGAATCCTAGATATTTATGTGCTGCTTAGGTGAATGTATAAATTCGTTTTTGCTTACAATTTGATTGCAGATTTAAAATATTCTTATAGCAGAAATACAGTTTCTAACGTGTTACTTAGGAAAAAAAATGTCAAATCTGTTATTCAAAGTTTAGATATTATCTTCAAAGCAAGCCTGTCATTTATAAACTGTCTATTTTTATTCTCCAAAAGAGCAACTCCAGATTGCAAACCTTAACACATCATTTTTCAGAAATTTGATTTTTTTTCCTAGTTAAGACATTTTCTTTGTAACCATAAATAAATGTGTCTGAACAATTTCTTAAAAGGGTTAAAGAAGATACTGGCCAAACAAGATATTAAAGGCTTAAACAAGATATTGATTCAAATTACTCACTGAAGATAAAAACAGGACAGAGAGAGGTAGCCTTTGCACTTCCTTTTTTTATTATGTATTTTTATTATAAAGCTAGATCTTGCCAAAAATTTGGAAACCTAGAAATGTATAAGTCAGAATAATTAACAGACTCATACTCTTATCTTTCAGAGATAACCACTGTTTTCATTTTGGCAACAGACCTTGAAATCCACTCTCCTATGCATCTTTGTATCTATGAAAGGATTGTTTTTATTTTTTATTATTTATTTGATTTTTATTTTTAAATTTTACTTTATGTGTATTCTATATCCAGCATTTCTCCCAATGTTATCCCTCCCCACCCCCTGCTGTTGCTCCCCTGCCCAACTCAACTGCCCCCAGCATGTGATGCTCCTCTCCCTGAGTCCACATGTTCTCATTGTTCAACACCCTCCAATTAGTGAGAACATGCAGTGTTTGGTTCTCTGTTCTTGTGTCACCTTGCTGAGAATGATGGTTTCCAGATTCATCCAAGTCCCTACAAAGGACAAAAACTCATCGTTTTTTATGGCTGCATAGTATTCCATGGTGTATATGTACCACATTTTATTTGTCCAGTCTATCATTGATGGGCATTTGGATTGGTTCCAGGACTTTGCTCTTCTACACAGGGCTGCACTACACATACGTGTGCATGCGTCTTCATAGTAGAAAAATTTATAGTTCTTTGGGTATATACCCAGTAATAAGATTGCTGGGTCAAATGGAATTTCTATTTCTAGATCCTTGAGGAATCGTTACACTGTCTTCCACAATGGTTGAACTAATTTACACTCCCACCAACAGTGTAAAAGTGTTCCTATTTCTTCACATACTCTCCAGCATCTGTTGTCTCTAGATTTTTTAATGATCACCATTCTAATTGGTGTGAGATGGTATCTCAACGTGGTTTTGATTTGCATTTCTCTGATGACCAGTGATGAGCATTTTTTAATATGTTTGTTGGCCTCACATATGTCTTCTTTTGAAAAGTGTCTGTTCATATCCTTTGCCCACTTTTGAATGAGGTTGTTTGTTTTTTTTCTTGTATATCTGTTCTAGTTCTTTGTAGATTCTGGATATTAGCCCTTTGTCAGATGGGTGGATTGCAAAAATTTTTTCCCATTCTGTTGGTTGCCAGATCACTCTAATGATGGTTTCTTTTGCTGCGCAGAAGCTCTGAACTTTAATTAGATCTCATTTGTCTATTTTGGCTTTCATTGCCATTACTTTTGGTGTTGTAGTCATGAAGTCCTTGCCTGTGCCTATGTCCTGGATGGTTTTGCTTACCTTTTCTTCTAATGTTTTTATAGTGTTAGGTTTTATGTTTAACTCTTTAATCCATCTGGAGTTAATTTTAATATAAGGTGACAGGAAGGGGTCCAGTTTCTGCTTTCTGCACATTGCTAGCCAGTTTTCCCAACACCATTTATTAAACATGGAGTCCTTTCCCCATTGCTTGTTTTTGTCAGGTTTATCAAAGATCAGATGGTTGTAGATGTGTGGTATTGTTTCTGGGGCCTCTGTTCTGTTCCATTGGTCTAAGTCTCTGTTTTGGTACCAGTACCATGCTGTTTTGATTACTATAACCTTGTAGTATAGTTTGAGGTTTGGCAGTGTGATGCCTCCCACTTTGCTTTTTTTGCTTAGGATTGTCTTGGTTATGCAGGCTCTCTTGTGATTCCATATGAAGTTTATAGTGATTTTTCCCAGTTCTGTGAAGAAGGTCATTGGTAGCTTGATAGAGATAGCATTGAATGTATAGATTACTTTGGGCCTTATGGTCATTTTGACAATATTAATTCTTCCTAACCATGAGCATGGAATATTTTTCCATCTGTTTGTGTCCTCTCTGATTTCATTGAGCCGTGGTTTGTAGTTCTTGAAGAGGTCCTTTACATCCTTTGTTAGTTGTATTCCTATGTATTTGATTCTCTTTGTAGCAGTTGTGAATGGGAGTTCACTCTTGATTTGGCTCTCTGTTTGTCTGTTATTGGTATATAGGAATGCTTGTGATTTCTGCACATTTATCCTGAGACTTCACTGAAGTTGCTTATCAGTTTGAGATGATTTGGGGCTGAGACGATGGGGTCTTTAGATATACTATCATGTCATCTGCAAATAGAGACAGGTTGACTTCCTCATTTCCTAATTGAATATGCTTTATCTCTTTTTCTTGCCTGATTTCTCTGGCTAGAACTTCTAATACTACATTGAATAGGAGTGGTGAGAGACGGCATCCTTGTCTAGTGCCTGATTTCCAAGGGAATTCTTCCAGCTTTTGCCCATTCAGTATAATATTGGCTGTACGTTTGTCATAAATGGCTTTTATCATTTTATGAGGCATTCCATTGACAACTGGTTTATTGAGAGTTTTTAGCATGAAGGGCTGTTGAATTTTGTTGAAGGCCTTCTCTGCATCTATTGAGATAATCATGTGGTTATTGTCTTTGGTTCCCTGTATGTGATGGATCACATTGATGGATTTGCGTATGTTGAACCAGCCTTGCATCCTTGGGATGAAGCCTACTTGATCATGATGTGCTATTTGATGTGCTATTACAATCAGCTTGCCTGTATTTTGTGTCAATGTTCACAAATGTGCTATTGTAATCGGTTTGCCAGATTTTTGTGTCAATGTTCATCATGGATATTGGCCTGAAGTTTTCATTTTTAGTTGAGTCTTTGTCTGGATTTGGTATCAGGATGATGTTGGTCTCATAAAATTAGTTAGGGAGGATTCCTTTCTTTTGTATTATTTGAAACAGTTTCAGAAGGAATGGAACCAACTCCTCTTTGTACGTCTGTAGAATTGGGCTGTGAACTCGTGTGGTCCTGGACTTTTTTTGGTGATATACTATTGATTGTTGCCTCTACTTCGCCCTTTTTATTGGTCTATTCAGGATTCTGACTTCCTCCTGGTTAATTCTTGGTAGAGTACAAGTGTTCAGGAATTTATCCATTTCTTCCTGGTTTACTGGTTTGTGTGCATAGAGCTGCTTGTAGTAATCTCTGATGGTAGTTTGTATTTCTGTGGGATCAGTGGTGGTGTCCTCTTTATCTTTTTTAATTGCATCAATTTGATTATTCTCTCTTTTCTTTTTTTAATCAGGCTAGCAGTCTGTTTTGTTGATCTTTAAAAAAAAACAGCTCCTGAATTTATTGATTTTTTTGAAGAATTTTTTATGTCTCTATCTCCTTTGGTTTGGCTCTGATCTTAGTTTTTTTCTTGTCTTCTGCTAGCTTGTGAGTTTTTTTGGTCTTCCTCCTCTAGCTCTTTCCATTTTGATGATAGGGTATCAATTTTAGCTGTTTCATTTTTTCTCATGTGGGCATTTATTGCTGTAAATTTGTTTCTTGACACTGCTTTAAAGGTGTCACAGAGATTCTGGTAAGTTGTGTCTTCATTCTGATTGGTTTCAAAAAACATCTTTATTGCTGCCTTCATTTCACTGTTTATCCAGTCAACACTCAGAAGCAAGTTGTTTAGTTTCCAAGTGTTTGTGTGGGTTTAAGTGTGTTTCTTAATCCTGAGTTCTAATCTAATTGTGCTGTGGTCTGATAGACCGTTTGCTATAATTTCTGTTCTTTTGCATTTGCTGAGGAGTGATTTGCTTCCAATGATGTGGTCAATTTTAGAGTAAGTGCAATGTGGTGCTGAGAAATGTCTATTCTGTGGATTTGGGGTGGGCCATTCTGTATATGTCTATTAGGTCTGCTTGGTCCAGCTCTGCATTCAAATTCTGCATGTCCGTGTTAATTTTCTGTCTCATTGATCTAGTATTGACAGTGGAGTGTTGAAGTCTCCCACTATTATTGTGTCGAGTCTAAATCTCATCTAGGTCATTAAGAACTTCCTTTATGTATCTGGGTACTCCTGTGTTGGGTGTGTATATATTTAGCATAGTTAGCTCTTCTTGTTGGATTGATCCTTTTACCATTATGTAGTGTCCTTCTTTGTCTCTTTTAATCTTTGTTGGTTTGAAGTTCATTTTAACAGAGACTAGGATTGCAACCCCTGCTTTTTTTTTTAAGTCTCCATTTGCTTGGTAAGTCTTCTTCCATCCCTTTATTTTGAGTCTATATGTGTCTTTGCATGTGAGATGGGTTTCCTGAATAAAGCACACCAATGGGTCTTGACTTTTTATCCAGTTTGCCAGTCTGTGTCTCTTGATAGGGGTGTTTAGGCTGTTTACATTCAATGTTAATATTTTTATGTGTGAATTTGATCCTGCTATTTGTTACTAGCCGGTTTTCTTTCCTGTTAGTTTACTCATTTTCTTCATTGCATTTTTGGTCTTTGCCAACTGGTTTACTTCTGCGGTGGCTGGTACTTGTTCCTTTCCTTGCTTAGTGTTTCTTTCAGGAGCTCTTGTAGGGCTGGTCTCATGGTGAGGAAATCTCTCAGTAATTGCTTGTTCATAAAGGATTTTATTTCTCCTTCACTTATGAAGCCTAGTTTGGCTGGATATGAGATTCTGGATTGAAAGTTGTTTTCTTTAAGGATGTTGAATATTGGCCCCCATTCTTTTCTGGCTTTTAGAGTTTCTGCTGAGAGATCTGCTGTGAGTCTGATTGGCTTCCCTTTGTGAGTGATGCGACCTTTCTCTCTGGCTGCCCTTAGCATTTTTTCCTTCATTTCAACCCTGCTGAATCTGACAATTATGTGCCTTGGGGTTGCTCTTCTTGAGGAATATCTTTGTGGAGTTATCTGTATTTCTTGGATTTGAATGTTGGACTGCCTTGTTAGGCTTTGGAAGTTCTCCTGGATAATGTCTTAGAGCGTATTTTCCAGCTTAGATTCATTCTTCCCATCATATTCAGGTGCACCGTTCAAGCGTAGATTAGGTCTTTTCACATAATCCCATATTTCTTGAAGGCTTTGTTTACTTCCTTTCACTCTTTGTTCTCTTGTCTTGCCTTTTCTTTTTATTTCGTTGTGTTGATCTTCAATCTCTGATATCCTTTCTTCTGCTTGATTGAATTGGCTATTAAAACTCATGTTTGCTTCATGTAGTTCTCGTGCTATTTTTCAGCTACATAAAGTTATTTATGTTTTTCTCTAAGCTGGTTATTCTAGTTAGCATTTCATATAACCTTTTTTCGAGGTTTTTGGTTTCTTTGCATTTAGTTAGAATGTGTTTCTTTAGCTCAGAAAATTTTGTTATTATCCACCTTCTGAAGCCTGTTTCTGTCAATTCTTTGCACTCTTTCTCGGTCATATTGTATTCCCATGTTGCTGAAGAGTTGTGATCCCTTGAAGGAGAAGAGGTGTTCCAGTCTTTGATGTTTTCATCTTTTTTTGTGCCGTTTTTCTCCATCTTTGTGGATTTACCTGGCTGTGGTGTCAGGGAGCTGCTTGATGAGGTTGCTTGTCTGCCTGTCCAGGAACTACTGGGTCTCTAGGGACTCCTTTGGTTAATAGGAAAGCTTCCTTTGTCTTTTTTGTTTACACTGGGATATTAGGCCCAGCTCTTCTGCTGACCTGTAAGCAATGCTAGGTCATCAAGAACACTGTCCTGTTGCTATGTAGGCTTCCTGTGTTTTTTGTTAAAACATGTAGCCTAGTCCCACCCCTCTAATGGTGGGTTATGCCATTCCTCCACTGGGCTGGATCATTAAGGATTCAGCTCAGATTGTGGCACTGGCTACACAACCCTCTAGAGTCACAGCTTCAGCCCTCTGGGGTTTGTCAGGGAGGGGAGGGACCCATTCACTGGCACCCGACTGTCTCCCCCTTTCAGCTTCCTCTGTCTCTGGTCATGGAGTAGGGGCCCACGGAGCTGCTCAGTCAGTCCTTCTGCTTACAGCTCCCTCTCTTTCCAGGCAGGGTGAGGGGGTGATAGCTCGGTCCACAGACTCTCCTGGCTGGCTTTTGGGCTTATGCGTCTGTTTAGGTCTGTGCACCAATCCGGGACACCGTCTTGGTTTATTATTCAACACCAAGCTTATAATTCCTGGCGCTTGACTGGCAAAGATCCCCTGCTCTGTGTATTGCTGAGGCTTTTGGTGCTGTATCTGGACCAGAGTGCCAGAGAGGGAGCCTCTGACTCACTGGTCAGATGCACTTTCTGGGTGAAGCAGCACCCCTCCCCACCTCACTCTGCCTTGCCTGGGCTTTGCTCACCATCGGAACAGACCCATTGAAATGTCCCCCATACCCCACCTCAGTTGGAGCTAGGAGATCTCTGGATTTCTATGTCTCTCTCGCTGGGCGTTGTGTGCCAGAGTTGAGTCTATTTAGCCATCTTCCCTCACACTCCTGCCTTTGTACTTCTAAAAACCACCTGTGTTTGAGGTGATTCTGAACAGGAATGAGGCTGTCTTCTGGTCATAGCTAGATAGAAGGGCTTGAGTGGTAACAGCGAAAAGGAACACGGTAATTCAGAACAGGAGAAATGGAAATTATTATCAAGGCAACAATTACAAATGGTTTTACCTGAAAGTAATTGAAATAAAGGTTATGGTATGGTACCAGTTAACTAATAGACCAAACTCGGACACATTAAACACCTCAAACTTGTTATGAAGTTGTGAGGGCAGAAAGGAGGAATGCATTAGGCCATGGTGGAGAATCTAATTAGTTTTTATACTATCTAGACATTAGTCCAAATTTTGAGATTAAAATCAAACAAGCTAAGTGAGCCAAAACACCTGCCTTAGAGTTAAATATTTGGGGTTTGACTTCAGGCTTTGTCACCTAGTAGCTATGTGAATTCAGACAAATTTTTGACCCTCTGTATTGCTCATTATTTTTCTTACATGTTAAAAAACAGTGAAAATATCTGCTATGCCAATGTCACAGAGTCATTTCGGAGGATCAACTTAAGCAGTTTCAATAAAATAAGATTTTACTAATAATCTTCTATGTCTTGAATTTCAACTATGAGGAAAAGTATAGCTGTCCTTGTGTTTGCTCACATGTGTTTGTTCACTCTGTTGGTAGTTTCTTTTGCTGTGCAGAAGCTCTTTAGTTTAATTAGATTCCAGATGTCAATTTTTGCTTTTGTTGTGATTAGTTGTGGAGCCTTCATCATGAAATATTTTCCCATGCTCATGTAATGAATGGTATTGCCTAGGTCGTCTTCCAGGATTTTTATAATTTGAGTTTTACATTTAAGTCTTTAATACTTCATGAGTTAATTTTTGTATGGGGTGTAAGTTATTTTGTTGTTTTTTGAGAGGGAGTTTCACTCTTGTTGCCCAGGCTAGAGTGCAATAGTGTGATCTCAGCTCACCACAACCTCTGCCTTCTGGGTTCAAGCAATTCCCCTGCCTCAGCCTCTCAAGTAGCTAGGATTACAGGCATGCACCACCATGCCCAGCTGATTTTTTGTATTTTTAATAGAGACGGGGTTGGTTGGGCTGGTCTTAAACTCCTGACCTCAGGTAATTTGCCTGCCTTGGCCTCCTAAAGTGTTGGGATTACTGGCATGAGCCACTATACACCAGGCTGTAAGTTAATTTTTGTATGTGTGTTTGTTCATGGTGTAAGATTGAAACTGAATGGGTGCAGTTTCAGTTCTCTGTACATGGCTAGCCAGTTATCCTAGAACCATTTTTTGAATAAGAAATTCTTTCCCTTTGCTTGTTTTTGTCAGGTTTGTCAAAGATCAGATAGATAGAGGTGTGCAGTCTTATTTCTGTGTTCTCTATTCCTCTGCACTTGTTTATATGTCTGTTTTTGTACCAATACCATGCTGTTTTGGTTACTATCACCCAGTAGAATAGATTGAAGTTGGGTAACATGATGTTTCAAGTTTTGTTCATTTGCTTAGGATTGTGTTAGATATTTGGGCTCTTCTTTGGTTCCAAATGAATTTTAAATTTTAAAAAAAATTCTGTAAAAATGTCATTGGTAGATTAATAGAAATATTGAGTTTATAAATTGCTTTGGGCCGTATGGCTATTTTAACAATATTGATTCTTCCTTTCTATGAGCATGAGATGTTTTTCCATTTGTTTGTGTCATCTCTGATGTCTTTGAGCAGTATTTTGTAATTTTCCTTGTAGAGATCTTTCACCTCCCTGGTTAGCTGTAGTCCCAGGGAAGGGACGTTTTAAATTCTTTTTGTGGCAATTATGAATAGGAGTACATTTCTGATTTGGATCTGGGCTTGACTGTTGTTGGTGTATATGAATGCTAGTGATTATTTGCACATTGATTTTTGCATCCTGAGACATTGCTGAAGTTGTTTATCAACTTAAGAAGCTTTTGGGCTGAGACTATGGGGTGGTTACTAGGTATAGGGTCATGTCTGCAAACAGGGATAGTTTGACTCCCTCTCTTCCTACTTAGATGTCCTTTCTTTCTCTTGACTAATTGTTCTGGCTAGGACTTCCAATAGTATGCTGAATAGTAATGGGGAGAGAGGACATCCTTATAATAAAGGGTCATATCTCTACACTGGCACCTACCTTGATTCAGCTTTTCAATTTGGCCCCCAACAAGAAATTCCACCGTACACTGGCTAATGATTTTCCTTTGACCTAGCCACAGAGTTCCTTTAGGTATTTTGGCATCCACTGTCACATGTGTGCTACACTCAGTTCTATAAGAAAACGTCTGACTCTCTCCTGCCACCTATCAGAGATATACCCTGAAGCTCTGTATCTTTGGCTTTAGCCATTACTTGACAACATACAACTCTCTCAACACCGGAATGTAGAAACATAACCAGGAAACTGAGCATGGGTTATCACTCTTTCAGTACTTAAACCAATGTAGGGTTTTACCACAACCCTGTAAGACATGGTCCAAAATAAAAAAAAAAAGAACACAAGACAACTCTTGTCCCTATATAGTCCTTCTCTTGTTCTCTTTCATTCTATAACTACTGGGATCTTATTTGAGTAGGAAAGCAGAAAAAATTGGCTTCTGGAATAAACTTTATGACCTATGTCTTGTAAGATAATACTTCAGAAAAGCAAATGGTCACCTGCTTGCACTTCTAAATACTTTTCCTATGAAGATCATAATCTCTATTTTCAGTACCAACAGTCTATTTTAACACTAAAATATAAAATAAATACTGACCCATTTATATTTCCCTGGATTTCTTTTTCTAAAAGGCACAATCCCATATTTTCCTAGGTTGGATAGGGGCTGAGAGTACAATAAATTGCGTTTGAAGTGTGAGGGTAGCACTGATGAAAGTGTAGACACATCAATAATTCAACACATGTCCTTTCTCCCATTAGAAATAAAAGACTAAGAAGAGAGATTCTGTTATTATTTTGACACCTATATTCTCAGCATCTAGAATAGCACCTGGAAAAATAAATATTTGTTGAATGAAGACTTGTACATAAGGTGGGTCAAATCCTTATCAACACAATCACCCTCAGAAGTATTGAAAGAGAAAAGGACTAGCAGCAGAAACCTGAGAAACAAATATATTCCGGTGCAAGATAGTGGACAAATTATTAGTGGAGAAGGATAGGAAGGAGAGGTCAGAAAATTAGAAGAAAATCAGGAGAAAATAGAAAAGTAGCACAGGAAGCAAGGAAGGAAGAATTCAAAGGGCAGAGATAGTTTACTATGTTAAGAAGAAAATAAAAAGCAGTGATTAAGTAGAATAAAGGCTTAAGAGCAGGTTCAATGGTTTAGACAATTTATAGGCCATTAATAACCTTTGAGAAATTAGCTTGAATGAAATAGTTGGTTCAGAAGTCAGATTGCAATGGGTTGAAAAATCACAATGCTTTCACATTCAAAGCAGCCAAGATAATGAATGTGAAAGTGCTTCCTAAATCCTAAAGCATTTTACAAATACAATTAGAATATACAACTTGTTAGATTTAGGTCCTGACTGTTGCTCATTCACCAAACATTCTGAATTCATCTATTTTTCTTGGCATCAAGAACAGGCAGCTAGGTTTTAACTGAGTACTTCACAATCAATGAAACAGATGTTACATCTCCTTAACATTCTTCTTCTTCCTTGACCTAACCTTTCTTCATATCATACCCAGGTTTAAAGTAATGCACTGTCATTAAACAATATTCAAATGCATCCCACTGTTTCTCTAGGTCATTCAATAGGTCATCTTCCTATTGCCAACACCTTCGTAACTTGCCCTCAGCTTCTTAAAAAATTCGGATTTGTTGAGGCAAAACTGATCAAACTTTGAGTATGTCCTTGACCTCAGCCATGAAATCTGGTACACAATCTATCACTTAACCATGCCTCAGAACTGGCTGCCATTGCATTATTTTGAATAGTTCTTGCTTGGCTTCTCTATCCATGATTTCCATTTTATGGATTCCCTGTCTATCAAGTGAACTACTAGACATTGCATGAACTTAAATACAATTAATTATGCTCTCAAAGTTTTCTTTTCCTGACTCTAGCATATATATCTCAACCTCATTCTAACTTTCCTTTTAATGACACCTGATTGTCAGAACATTAATAGAAAGGCATAAAATCAGAAATTTTAGATTGGTTATATTTAAAATAATTCAGAAAGTAATGATTTGAGTATATTAATTTGTTTAATAGAAAAAACACTAGCAGATGATATTAATAGTTAAAGGTTCCTGACACTATTTGAGCTTCTTCTACCAGAACCTTATAACTTTTCAGCACCAGAACTGTTTATGAAAAAAAAAATCAAATGAAATAATTTCATAGTTATTTTTATTGGCAAAAGAGTGACATCTGTTGTTCAGTGTTATATAAAAAATGAAATTTAAAAATCAAAAGCAATGCCTTACTTTTAATATGATTAGGTCCAGAATAAGAACTTCTTAAATTTATTGTTTCAAAAAGACTAATATGTGATATTCAACAATTCATTTTTATTATGAAATCAGATGTAGGTGATTATTTAGGTTCATGAACATATAATTATGATTCAAAGGCCCAGGATCTGTCTAGGTACTAAAAATAAAGAGGACAAAGTAAGATAATTAAGATAGAAATATGGAATAAAATTCTTAAAGGTGGCTGCTTTCTTTTTTCTATGTATGTATTTTTCTTGTTTGAAATCAGTCAAATATGTTTGTTTACTGAAATCTGTGAAACCCAAAATTTAATTCTAAATTCAAGGCAAGTTTCTGTTCTCATCTTAATTCTGTTGTTAACTAAATCTATGAATTTAGACAAGTTGTTTTTCTCTTGGCTAGTTTATTATCTACAAAATTATGAATGTGAGACTTGAACTGAAGGTAGTCAACTTCCGGCTAACATTCATTTTTCCATAAGATGCAATTCGGAATCATTGGTTTAAGCAAAAATTTTTAAAGTTTGACCATACTGAGTGTCCATAAAGATATGGAAAAATTAAAATTCTCTAACACTGATGTTAGGAGTATAAATATATACAGTTCCTTTGGAAAGCAATTTGAAAATATCCTGTAATTTTAAGATGAAT
The DNA here is from genome assembly GCA_028533165.1 of Leontopithecus rosalia. Taxonomy (NCBI): domain Eukaryota; kingdom Metazoa; phylum Chordata; class Mammalia; order Primates; family Cebidae; genus Leontopithecus; species Leontopithecus rosalia. The sequence continues at coordinate 50,598,580 of CM052652.1, forward strand.
CTATCTCATCAACCTGAATTTCCATTTGTGTAAGCAGTTTACAGAGAGTTCTCACACATGTACACAAGGAGGTATTGTCAAGAACTACATCATTGCAATATTGAAAAATTCACAGTAGAGTATATATTACAGAAAAATTGATAAAATCTTGCATCTGTACCTACTGACATACTTTACAATATAAACATAAAATGCTTGAATTACAGTAGTATCTAGCAAAATGGGTAAACCTCAAACAATATGAGTAAAAGAGGCAAGTTTCAGATTATGTAGCAAATGACCTTTTATATTTCATAAGAAACCATAATGATTCTATTCATTGACTATGGGCACACCATAGGTAGAAAAGTATAAAATATTTATGAGAATAATAAAAAACAAATTCATGACAGTGGTCACCTATGGAAATACAGGGACCGAATGTGACCAGGATGGATACATTGAAACTTGAACTGCATCTGAAATGTTTTCCTTATTGAACAAAAAAAAAGATAGAAATGTGAAGCAAAATGAGGAGCTGTTTCAATAAGTTGTGGGCACATCATTGGTTCTTATTAGATGATTATACTTTTCTGCATGTTTGAAATATTTCATAATTTTGGTAAAAATATGTTAAAATTGTAATTCTAAATATCACAGAACAGGAACAAGATGGCCGAATAGACACAACTCCAGTGCACAGCACCCAGCAAGAGAGAGAGAGAAATCAAGAGATCTTCTAGCTCCAACCAAGGTACCAGGGGCATTTCAACGGGTCTGGTCAGACGGTGAGCAAAGCCCAGGCAAAGCAGACCAAGGCGGGGAGGGGTGCTGCTCCACCCAGAAAGTGCATCTGACCGGTGAGTCAGAGGTTCCCCATCTGGCACCCTAGTACAGATACAGTGCTTCCCTCAAAGCCTCAGCAATACACAGAACAGGGGATCTTTGCCAGTCAAGCACCAGGAATTACAAGCGCAGAGTTGATAATAATGCAGGATGGTGTCCCGGATTGTCGCAAAGATCTAAGCAAACACATAAGCCCATAAGCTGCCAGGAGAGCCCGTGAACCAAACTATCACCCCCTACCCCACCCGAAGAGAGAGGGAGCTGAAAACAGGGAGACAGTGCAGCCAGGCAGGTCCCTACCCTCCCCCACAAACCCCAGAGGGCTGAAGCACTAATTCTGGTGGATTATGCAGCCAGTGCCTCAGTCTGAGCTGAACCCTGAATGATCCAGCTCCATGAAGGAAAAGTCAACCCACCATTAAAGAGGTGGGATTAGGCTTCATGTTTTAACAAAAAAACACAGGAAGCCTACGCAGCAATGGGATGGTGTCCTTGACCATCCAGCAGTGCCTCCAGGTCAGCAGAAGAGGCAGGTCTAACCTCCCAGTGTGAACAAAAAAGACACAGGAAGCATACCTAGTAACCTGAAGGAGTCCGTGGAATCCCAGTAGCTCCTCCAGGCAGACAAGTGACCTTATCAAGCAGCTCCCTGAGATCAGAGCCAGGTAAATCCATGAAGATGGGGGGGAAAAAAGCACAAAAAAAGATGAAACCATCAAAGTCCAGAACGCCTCTTTTCCTTCAAGGAATCACACTCCTCATCAACATTTGAACAACACAACATGACCAAGAAAGAGTGTGAAGAATTGACAGAAATAGGCTTCAGAAGGTGGATAATAACAAACTTTTCTGAGCTAACGGAACATGTTCTAACTCAATGCAAAGAAATTAAAACCTTGAAAAAAGGTTAAATGAAATGCTAACTAGAATAATCAGCTTACAGAAGAAAATAAATGACTTGATGGAGCTGAAAAACAGCACAAGAACTATATGAAGCAAATACAAGTTTAAATAGCCAATTCGATCAAGCAGAAGAAAGGATATCAGAGATTGAAGATCAACTCAATGAAATGAAAAGACAAGAGAAAAAAGAGTGAAAATAAGTGAACAAAGCCTCCAATAAATATGGGATTATGTAAGAAGACCTAATCTATGCTTGATTGGTGTACCTGAATGTGATGGGGAGAATGAATCCAAGCTGGAAAACATGCTCCAGGATGTTATCTCCTAGACAGGAGAACGTCCCCTGTCTAGCAAGGCAGTCCAACATTCAAATCCAAGAAATACAGATGATAACTCCACAAAAATATTCCTCAAGAAGAAGAACCCCAAGGCACATAATCATCAGATTCACCAGAGTTGAAATGAAAGAAAAATGCTAAGGGCAGCCAGAGAGAAAGGACAGGTCACTCACAGAGGGAAGGCAGTCAGGCTCACAGCAGATCTCTCAGCAGAAACCCTACAAGCCAGAAGAGAACGGGGGCCAATATTCAACATCCTTAAAGAAAACAACTTTCAACCCAGAACCTCATAACCAGACAAACTAAGCTTCATAAGTGAAGGAGAAATAAAATCCTTTATGGACAAGCAATTGCTGAGAGATTTCCTCACCACCAGACCTGCCTTACAAGAGCTCCTGAAAGAAACACTAAACACAGAAAGGAACAAGTACCAGGCACTGCAAAAGCACACCAAATGGCAAAGACCAAAAATACAATGAAGAAAATTAGTCAATTAATGGGCAAGAAAACCAGCCAGTAACAAAATTGGAGGATCGAATTCACACATAACAATATTAACATTGAATGTAAACAGCATAAATGACCCAATTGAAAGACACAGACTGGCAAACTGGATAAAAAGTCAAGACCCATAGGTGTGCTGTATTCAGGAAATCCATCTCACATACAAAGACACACATAGACTTAAAATAAAGGGATGGAAGAAGATTTACCAAGCAAATGGAGAACAAAAAATAGCAGGGGTTGCAATCATAATCTCTGAAAAATGGACTTCAAACCAACAAAAGAGACAAAGAAGACTACATAAAGGTAAAAGGATCAATCCAACAAGAAGAGCTAACTATCCTAAATACATACACACCCAACACAGGAGCACCCAGATACATAAAGCAAGTTCTTAATGATCTAAAAGGAGATTTAGACTCCCACACAATAATAGTGGGAGACTTCAACACTCCACTGTCAATATTAGATCAATGAGACAGAAAATTAACAAGGATATGCGGGACTTGAATGCAGAGCTGGACCAAGCAGACCTAATAACGTTTACAGAATGCTCCACCCCACATTCACAGAATATACATTCTTCTCAGCACCAAATTGCACTTACTCTAAAATTGACCACATCATTGGAAGCAAATCACACCTCAGCAAATGCAAAAGAATGGAAATGATAACAAACAGTCTCTCAGACCACAGCACAATGAGATTAGAACTCAAAATTAAGAAACTCACTCAAATCCTCCCAACTACTTGGAAACGAACAACTTGCTTCTGAGTGTTGACTGGATAAACAATGAAATGAAGGCAGAAACAAAGATGTTCTTTGAAACCAATCAGAATGAAGAGGCAACTTACCAGAATCTCTGGGACAACATTAAAGCAGTGTTGAGAGGGAAATTTATAGCAATAAATGCCCACATGAGAAACAAGGAAAGGTCTAAAATTGACATCCTATCATCAAAATTGAAAGAGCTAGAGGAGGAAGATCAAAAAAACTCAAAAGCTAGCAGAAGACAAGAAATAACTAAGATCAGAGCAGAAATGAAGGAGATAGAGACACACACAAAAAAAAAAACCCTTCAAAAAAATCAATAAATCCAGGAGGTGGTTTTTTGAAAAGATCAACACAATAGACTGTTTGTTAGTTAAACTAATAAAAAAGAAAAGAGAGAAGAATCAAATAGCTGCAATAAAAATGATAAAGGGGATATCACCACTGATTCTACAGAAATACAGACTACCATCAGAGATTACTACAAACAGCTCTGTGCCTATAAACCAGCAAATCTGGAAGAAATGGATAAATTTCTGGACACTTGCACTCTACCAAGACTAAAGCAGTAAGAAGTTGAAACCCTGAATGGACCAATAACAAGAGCTGAAGTTGAGGCAGCAATCAACAGCCTACCAACCAAGAAATGTCCCAGGTCCAGGCAGGTTCAGAGCCGAATTCTACTAGATGTACAAAGAGGAGCTGGTCCCATTCCTTCTGAAACTATACCGAACAATACAGAAAGAGGGAATCCTCCCTAACTCATTCTATGAGACCAACATCACCCCGATACCAAAACCAGGAAGAGACTCAACTAAAAAAGAAAACTTCAGGCCAATATCCATGATGAACATCAACGCAAAAAATCTTCAATAAAATACTGTCAAGCTAGATGCAACAGAACATCAAAAAGCTTATTCATCATGATCAAGTAGACTTCATCCTGGGTATGCAAGGCTGGTTCAACATATGCAAGTCCATAAACATAATCCATCACATAAACGGAACCAAAGACAAAAAACATTATCTCAATAGATGCAGAGAAAGCCTTCGACAAAATTCAACAGTCCTTCATGCTAGAAACTCTCAAGTAACTAAGTATCAATGGAATGCATCATAAAATAATAAAAGCTATTTATGACAAACCTACAGCCAATATCATACTGAACAGGCAAAAGCTGGAAGCATTCCCTTTGAAATTAGGCATGAGATGAGAATGCCCTCCCTCACCACTCCTATTCAATATAATATTGGAAGTTCTAGCCAGAGCAATCATGCCAGAAAAAGAAATAAAGGATATTCAGTTAGGAAAGGAGGAAGTCAAACTGTCTCTATTTGCAGATGACATGATTGTATATTTAGAAGACCCCATTGTCTCAGCCCAAAATCTTCTCAAACTGATAAGCAACTTTAGCAAAGTCTCAGGATACAAAATCAAAGTGCAGAAATCACAAGCATTACTATATACCAATAACAGACAAACAGAGAACCAAATCAAGAGCGAATTCCCATTCACAATTGCTACAAAGAGAATAAAATACCTAGGAATACAACTAACAAAGGATGCAAAGGACCTCTTCAAGGAGAACTACAAATCACTGGTCAACAAAAAAAAGAGAGAACACAAACAGAAGAAAAAACATTGATGCTCATGGTTAGGAAGAATCAATCTCATGAAAGTGGCCTTATTGCCCAAAGTAATCTATAGATTCAATGTGATCCCCATCAAGCTACCAATGACCTTCTTCACAGAACTGGAAAAAAACCACTTTATACTTCTTATGGAACTAAAAGAGAGCCTGCATAGCCAAGACAATCCTAAGCAGAAAAAATAAAGCCAGAGGCATCACACTGCAAGACTTCAAACTATACTACAAGGCAACAGTAATCAATACAGCATGGTACTGGTACCAAAACAGAGACATAGACCAATGGAAGAGAACAGAGGCCCCAGAAGCAATACCACACATCTACAACCATCTGATTTTGATAAACCTGACAAAAATGAGCAATGGGGAAAGGACTCTGTGTTTAATAAATGGTGTTGGGAAAACTTGCTAGCAATGTGCAGAAAGCAGAAACTGGACCTCTTCCTGTCACCTTACATTAAAATTAACTCCAGGTAGATTAAAGATTTAAACATAAAACCTAACACCATAAAAACTCTAGAAGGAAACATAGGCAAAACCATCCAGGACATAGGCCTAGTCAAGGACTTCATGACTAAAACACCAAAAGCAATGACAACAAAAGCCAACACAGACAAATGGGATCTAATTAAACTTCAGAGCCTCTGTACAGCAAAAGAAACAATCATTAGAATGAACCAGCAACCAACAGAATGGGAAAAAATTTTTGAAATCTACCGATCTGACAAAGGGCTAATATCCAGAATGTACAAAGAACTAAAACAGATACACAAGAAAAAGCAAACAAACCCATTCAAAAGTGGGTGAAGTATATGAACAGATACTTTTCAAAAGAAGACATGCATGAGGCCAACAAACACATGAAAAAATGTTCATCATGATTGGTCATTAGAGAAATGCAAATCAAAACCACACTAGATATCATCTCACATCAGTTAGAATGGCAATCATTTAAAAATCTGGAGACAACAGATGCTGGAGAGGATGTGGAGAAATAGTAATACTCTTACACTGTTGGTGGGAGTAATAAATTAGCTCAACCATTGTGGGAGACAGTGTGGCAATTTCTCAAAGATCTAGAAATAGAAATTCCATTTGACCCAGCTATCGCATTACTGGGTATATACCCAAAGGACTATACATCATTCTATTATAAAGACACATGCACATGTATGTTCACTGCAGCCCTGTGTACAACAGCAAAGACCTGGAACCAACCCAAATGCCCATCAGTGATAGACTAGACAAAGAAAATATGACACATATACACCATGGAATACTATGAACTCTTTCCATCATATTAGGGGTGTGGTTAATTCCATATATCCACAGGCCTTCCGAAACTGTAAAGCAGACAAGTTGAACAATTTGTGCAAGCCAAAGAAGCAGTTTATGACCTTAAAGAATGTATCAAACCCAGTATCTGACGCATAATTTAGACCCCATATTTACATTTTGAAGATATTTGTATTTTACTGATAATCATTAAAGCAAGATTAATGTGAACTAAAAAAGTATTTGATCTAAGCTTTTATTATTTTTTGTGGGGTTTTTTTTTTTGAGACAGAGTCTTGCTCTGTCACCAGGCTGGAGTGCAGTGGCGCAATCTTGGCTCACTGTAACCTCCTGGGTTCAAGCGATTCTTCCACCTCAGCCTCCTGAGTAGCTGGGACCACAGGTGCATGCCACCATGCCTGGCTAATTTTTTTCATATTTTCAGTAGAGATAAGGTTTCACCATGTTGGCCAGGATGGTCTCGATCTCTTGACCTTGTGATCTGCCTGCCTCAGCCTCCCAAAGTGCTGGCATTACAGGCTAAGCTCTTATTTTTAAGTCAATTAATTAGAGCTCCTTTTATAAGAACATCACACACATAACACATACATACATACAGACAGAAGAGGATCCACTAGTTATACAAATATTCATTTGCCAATCTCCTAATTAGATTTTTGGTCTCAGGCTGGACCCCTTCAAAAAACAAGGCTAGGAAAGCCTGTGGTTTGACAGAGCCTTAGATTTTGAAAGGTATCCATCCACTTTTAATTCCTGGAGTTCCATGAGGGAAACAGAGATTTTTCCCAAAATGGGGTCTGTGACACCTCTGTTTTTCCCAAACAGTACCAGGCTATTAGAAGTTATCTTGGGGCCTCTCAATGTGTGCATTAAGAGTGACAAGATGAAATTGAGACAGATAATTTAGTCAATTGAGAAAACAAACAAAAACTCTTTTTCCAGCAAAACAAGATCCAAGAAAAGAAAAAACAAAACAAAAAACCATAAAGGCCTTTTAAATATACCCATAGCGTTAATAACCACTTTCAATTAAGGTGAATGTTAACCACAGCACTGTTTTTAAAAATCCTTTTAAATACCTTATTACTGGACTTAAGCCAGACCAAGCAGACATATTTCTGGCTTTTAAACTTTACCACAGGTAACCTCACAGGTGAAACCTTCAGTTAAGGTTATGACTTAACCATGAGTGTATAAGGTACTTTCAAAGAAGTGGTAAAGCAGTTTTTATAAAACCCAGAATTTTTAAAGGTAACTCAGAAGAAGAAAGAGTTAAGAAAGGAAGCGAGAAGTTTTTCATGGAGGGGAAGAGGACCAGAAAATTGTAAGAGCCACGCAGATATTAATCAGAAAGTACATATTCCCTGTGCCAGGACTGAACCTGGGCCACCATTGTAAAATAGCAGAGACCAAAAGAAAGTACCACCACGGGGTTACAAGGTCAAGCTCCTAAGGAAGTAATACAAGATGGTGATCTCATCCAGTTTTTTTTTTCTTTTATCTTCAGAGACCTGTAGCAAAGTGTGTTACTGACCAGTTTGCCAGGCTGTCTTTAACAGTGGGCTTATGAGGTCCTAGACCGGCATTCTATCCTAAAGTAACCATCTTTCTGATAGAACCGTACAGAAAGACACACAAAGCACAACAGATTGGCTACAGTCTTAAGACTAGCCTAACAAATCCTTTTTTATTAATCAAAACTTTACAGATGATATAAAAAGTGATTTTTTTTTCCATTTCTACCAGCAGTTTGCACAGAGATAGGCCAGAAGCCTGAATGGTAAGAGCTTTTACCCTTTTGCCAGCATGTCAGGCTTTTTGATTCTCTTCCCCCTAGCTACGGCTCCCTTTTGACCCTAGAGTCCTGTAAAGGAGAATCAGACAAAGAGGTTATTTGCATACTGTAAGTTGTCTCTCCTCAAGAGATTGTTCAGTTAGATTTGTAAATTCTTCCTGGTTCATTTTCTAAGCCAATAACTTTAAGGTTTAGTGAAATTAAACTTTCCTAGTTTGGGGAATGCGTCTAAGGGGAATGTCCTGTGGTACAGAGAGTAGCTGAAGATGGTTGGGTTTTTCTTTTCTTTTCTATCACTTTGTCAGCCTGCAAATTTTCCAAACTTTTATGCTCTGCTTCCTCTTGAATGCTTTGCTGCTTAAAAATTTCTTCCACCAGATACCCTAAATAGTGTCTGTCAAGTTCAAAGTTTAACAGATCTCTAGGGCAGGGGTAAAAATCTACCAGTCTATTTGCTAAAGAACAGCAAGAGTCACCTTTGCTCCGGTTTCCAACAAGTTCATCTCCATCTGAGACCACCTCAACCTAGACTTCATTTTTCCATATCACTATGAGCATTTTGTTCAAAGCCATTCAACGAGTCTCTAGGAAGTTCCAAACTTTCCCACATTTTCCTGTCTTCTTCTGTGTCCTCTAAACTGTTCCAACCTCTGCCTGCTCCAAAGTCACTTCCACATTTCCAGATATCCTCATAGAAGCACCCAACTCTATGGGTACCAATTTACTCTATTAGTTTGTTCTCATGATGCTATGAAGAAATACCTGAGACTGGGTAATTGATAAAGGAAAGAGGCTTAAATTATTCACAGTTCTGCAGGGCTGGAGTCTCAAAATCTTACAATCATGGCAGAAGGGAAAGCAAACATATCCTTCTTTATATGGAGGCAGGAAGGAAAAGAATGAGTGAAGGGTGGAGGCAGGGTTTTTTTAAATAAAAAACCCATCAGATCTCATGAGAACTCACTATCATGAGAACAGCATGAGGGTAACTGCTCCCATGATTCAAATGCCTCCCCTGGTCCCTCCCATGACATGTGGGGATTATGGGGACTACAATTCAAGAAGAGATTTGGGTAGGGACGCTGCCAAGCTATATCAGCTGTGTTAACTCCTAACATGGTGGTTAAAAAACAAAACAAAACAAAACAAACAAAAAAAAAACAGCTTAAGTGCAGCGAGGGACTGTGCCTGGTGTGGGGTAGGGGGAGGGGAGAGAAGATGTCTCTTGCTTTTATGCAAATGGACTTCTTCAACAGGGGGAAAAAAACCTTTAATCTTTGCCTCCTCCATGCCTCTAAGAATACATAGAAACAACATTATTCTAAATTACATTTTTAGTGAGTGAGCCAAGTGCCAATTCTACCCAGTAATATCTCTGTAGCTTCTACAACACCCCCAATATTGTATATAAAGAAGAGACAGGTCCCACAAAAAAGATGGAAAATGCCTTAGAAAAGACTGGATTGGAACAAAGCCAACATTCTCATCCCCAAAGGGCAATGGGGTGTGTGTGGCAGCCTCCTCTGCAGCCATGTCCTTCATTCTTAATTGGCTAACAGAGACCTGATGCCCCATCTGTTTTCAGGAAATATCTGAGGACAAGAAGGCTCAGAAATGAAAGCGAAAGAGGATTTGGGTCCACATTTACACACCCTTCCTCAGATTCTTCACAAGCTCCCAGAAAATGACACAGGATTTTACTTGGTCATTTTACCAGCTGGGGACCTCTGGCTGGCAAGACTCTCACCTGAGTCTCACTCAGGCGTGCTACCTACTGCAGGAGGTGCCCCACCCACTTGCCCCCCACCCCAGGCTGAGTCTGGCTTGCACACAGGCTCAGCCCACAGCAGTGCTGTAGTGCCATAGTTTGTACCCACGTTCAGTGGTTCCCGAGTTCTTGTCTGGCCTCTAAGAAGAAGAAGGATACACTAACAATCGAAGAGTAAGGAGGGCAGAGAATAATTTTATTGAGTAACAGAACAGCTTTCAACAGAGAGGGGAACTGTGGGTGGTCCCCCATCCGTGCAGTTAGGTGATTTCTTTCTCAGTGTGGCTGAGTCTGGGGCTTTTATCCTTGATTTAGTCTCTATCTAAAGAAAGCCAAAATAGATAATTCAGGTGATTTCTTACTTAATTTTATAAAAAAAACGTGTTTGTTTTTATGTTTTTAATTGAAATGATTACATGGCCAATTCAATGAAAGCGATTATACTTGTGGTCATGTGTGAATACAACATTAATATTAAGCTTAGTTATCATCAACCAGCAACAAAAGAAATAAGAGCCACATGTAATGGCCTTTCAGAGAAATCTGAATATGACATTATGAGCATTTGCTAGTATCTGATATGGTAGATAATGGTTCTACTAGAAACCAGATCCCTTATGTGACTTCAAAGAGCTTCTTCACAGTGGTTGAATTTAGACTGCCAGATGCTCTGTTCCCCAGAAGCTCTAGGGACTGCTAATGGAGAAGAAAAAATTAGATGCTGCCAATTATTACCTAGAGTCATGGCCCCTAAAAGCAGTATTTTCCTCTACTTTAAAATTGCTGTACTTTTAAAACTATTTCTAAAATTATAAAAATTATCAAACTGATAGTATTTGGAAGGGAAATCAGCCCTTAAAAATGTCATGCTTAAAAAATGTAATTTTGGACAATAAGAGTAAAACAAGCTTTTGTTTAGTTTCATATCTCTTTTAAAGCTCTCTCCTTTAAATTAAAATATATGCAACCCATACATTCATTTAACCAAAAAATACATGTGAACTTCCATCATATGACACCACTCAGTAGAGTATTCATTGGCTCCTCATAACCTTCATAACATATCATAGAGGTCTTTTAAGTTTATTTATGTGGGGAGATTGGGAGGTGTCAAGGAAAGACCTGAAACCTAGAATGCATCCTGACAGGATGGGCAAGAGGCAAAAACACAGCCCCAGAATTTACTCCTAGTCTGACTTTCCTCCTCATTATAAGTCTCTTAAATACCACTTTCCTTTCGCCCACCTTTATTCAAGTAGAACGGCCAGTGCTTGCTTTCTACTCAAATGCTTATATGAACGCATATGCCAAGGCTACAATTTCCTGGTCTGGGATAATATGAAAGGAATAGCTAAAAATCTCATCATAGGTCCTCTCTCTCTGCAGAGGGAGAAAGTTATAAAACCACCTGTGAAACAGAACAGAGGGAAACTCAAAGGTCAAGTCCCCATGGATATGTTCACTTTAGGTCAGAAGCTAGGGAGTACAAGTTTATCTGGAGCACAGAGTATATACAGTTTCTGGCTTCTTATTCAGCTATCTGCAAATAACATCTTGTGTCCTATTTTTAAAATTTGCCATTCACTTTTGATTATATAAGGTTTAATTATATAATACAGATATGTAATATGTAAAGGGTCTATTGCTGATGTAACTAATTGCAACAATCTTAGTGGCTTTAAGAAAAAAAAAACAGTTTTATTATTTAGCAGTTCTGTAGGTCAGAACTCCATTCTCCTTGGGATAAAATCAAAGTTTTGACAGGTGAAGTTGTATTTCTTTTCGAACGCTCTAAGGGAGAATCTGTCCCACTGTCTTTTTCAGCTTCTAGAGGTCATCTGCATTCCTTGGCTCCTGGCTCCCTTCCTCTTTCTTCAAAGCCAGCAAGGCTGCATTTCTCTGACCTTTTTCTATCAACACATCTCTCTCTCTTTGACTACAACAGGGAAATGTTACCTGTTTTGAAGGATTTCTGTGATTACATTGGACTCACCCAGATAATCCCACAATAAACTTTCCATTTCAGGGTCCTTAATCTTAATCACATCTGCAGAGTCACTTTTACCATGCAAAGTAGCATATCCACAAGTTTGAAGGATCAGCTCGTGGACATCTTTGGACATCAGTATTCTGATATACATACATATCAGAATAATTATATATCATATCTATTATGAATTTATATATATATTCATATTATATACTCTCATTTATATGTACTCATGTGTGTATATAATGTGAATATATATATTTATATGTGTGTGTGTGAATATATGTATATGATGAATTTAAAATGGTAAGGATATCAACATAGAATGAGGACAAGGACTCAGTGCTGTTTCTTGACTGACATTTTCCATACCTGATCTTTTTGAGTTTTCAGAACAACTCAGCAGGTTAGATGATATTGTCCAAAGTCAGCAGATAAAGAAACATGGTTGCAGAGAAGTCTAGTAATTGACCCTAATTCACACAGTTTTTAAGTGTCCCTCTCAAAATTTAAATACAACCTATATTCTACTACCAGGGCCAATTTAAAATTAACAAATATGATTTAGAGGAAGCTATATTACCAACATGCCAAATTTTAAAACAATAATTTTTGGACCAAATAATTTACATTAACGTCTGATGAGAAAGGCAAACCTGGCATATTCATGACTGCTTCTCCTAGAAACCTTCTCTCAGTAAAAGGCACCACGGTGTGGTATTGGACAATCAGGAATCTCACATCTCATTGTCCTTTTGATGTCCCCTCCCCTTGTCCCTCACTACCATTTGTAGTCAAAACATGACCATGTTCTTCTTTCCATTTCTTTTACCAATCTCTCAATCTCATCTGTTTCCATTGCCACACCTTTACTGTACAGGAGATCATTTGGTGGTTGACTTTAAAAGCCTTCTAACTGGTTCTCTGCCTCCTGTATTGCTCACCTCACACCTGCCATCCATTTTCCATTTTTACAGAGTGAGCCCTTTAAAATGTACATTTTAGCCTGAAGCTCTTTTGATTAAAGCCCTTGAAATTCTCTCCATTTCCCCTATTGCTTGTAAGATAGGAACAAACTTAATTTAGAAGACCTGCCTAGTTGGCTTCTGCTTTCTTCATCAATTTATCTCCCATAACCATTCTGTACCTCTTTTCCTCCTTCGCACAATTTTATCTTGAGTTTCTTTCCTTTCCTAAAACACATACACCTACACACACACACACACACACACACACACCCCTCTTATCTGGTCTTTATCATAATCCGTCCTTCTGGAAAATTCTCATCTAAAGTGTTCATTTGGGGTGGGTGTGGTGGCTCACGCCTGTCATCCCAGCACTTTGGGAGGCTGAGGTGGGCAGATCACCTGAGATCAGTAGTTCAAGACCAGCATTGCCAACGTGGTGAAACCCCATCTCTACTAAAAACACAAAAATTAGCCAGACATGGTGATAAGTGCCTGTAATCCCAGCTACTTGGGAGGCTGAGGCAGGAGAATTGCTTAAACCCGGGAGGTGGAGGTTGCAGTGAGTTGAGATTGTGCTACTGCACTCCAGCCAGGGCAACAAGAGCAAAACTCCTCCAAGAAAGAGAGAAAGAGAGACAGAGAGAGGAAAGAAAAAAGAAAGAAAAATAGATAGATATTCATTTAGATGAGTTTTGCACATCCTCTGAAAAGCCTTCCCGAATTTTCCAAGTGTGAATTAGTTATTCTCATATGTACTCTCATGTACACTCACAGCACCGTGTTATTACCCTAAAATTTGCTTGTCTGTTTACAGGTTGTATCTCACCCCACAATTAGACCCTACCTTAGAAGACAGAAGTCATGTTCTTAAATATTTGCAATTTTTAATATTACATCTTTACCTTTTTCCAAGATAATTATATATGCATCTTAGAATAACTTTTACATGTAGTCTCCACTTTAAAGATAGTAAGATACTAATATAATTTATAAATTTCCATAGATAAGACAAATAATACTGAAAAGAACAGAAGTTAGTAATTTTTAATAAAGTTACATTACAGTGTGTAAGAATTTTAGATTGAAAGTCTACATATTCTAGTTTCTACCATAAATGTTTATATTTTGATATGTGTCCATGCAGTCAACGAATGACTCCAAAATCATTTTATACATTATACTTCCCATAAATAATTGTGAAGTTATTTTTTCTTCCAAAAACATGAATAATTAATGTAAGGCTGGTTGCCTCCCCAGGAGCTCAGATACACCCAACCATCTCTGCGCCCGAGACCTACATCACAACTCTGTGCCCAGAACCTAACTCAGGAGCACATGCTCTCCTGGAAGGATCCAGTTAATGTAACTCTAGCTGGATTTTGCATTGAGGAAATCCCACCCAACAATCTACCTACCAACAGCAGCTTGCCCCATCTATGTCCTGCTCCCCCATAACCAATCAGAGCACCCTGCTCCTCCTTGCTTGCTATAAAAACCCTACACTTCAGGAAGTTAGCACAACTTCTCTGGCCCCCCTTTCCCAGACCATAGAACCTTGCCCGGGAGCTGAATAAATTGGAATTTAATTATTCTTATACTGGCCTCAGTTTCCTCATTTTAAACTCGGCAATAACCCTTACAAGTGGTGCTAAAACCCAGGAGGAGTTGTAAGACCCCTCCTGGGGGAAACTGACTCCTCCACCCGAAGCCGGACCAGGGAGCTGCTCTGCCACGGGGTAAGACTTCTATTGCCCATAGCCTCTCCTGCTGCCTGCTCTGTGGACTCTCTGCCTGTAATTGTAGCTGCGTTGGAAACTACTTCCCACTGTGGGCCCAGGACCCTGGCCCCATTTCGAGGACCTGAGCATAGAGGAGACGTCCCTACACTCTTGTCTTCTCCCCATAAGGGGTTTCTCAGGGTCAGGAATCTGAGGGAGACATCCCCATCTTCCTGAACCCTCAGGGTCAGGAATCTGAGGGAGACATCCCCACCTTCCTGAACCCTCGTGCAGCCTCGGGTGCTCGGTTGTGTGGCCCAGGATGCTGAGCCACCCTTCCAATCATCTCCACAGCAGCAGCTGAGGTTTGGGTAATCAGAAGTCCCGCCTAGACCCCAAGTCACCATTGGGGTCCAAAATCTACCCAAAATCTAGTCTAAAATCTACCCAAACTGGGCCTTTCTATAAAAAAGAAAAGGCTGCTCTTCCTCTCCACCATGGCCTGGCCACAATACTCTCTGGACAACCAGTCTAAGTGGCCTCCAGAGGGCACACTCGACTTCAGTGTCCTGACAGATTTAAATAACTTTTGCCAAAGAAACGGCAAGTGGTTGGAAGTCCCCTATGTCCAGGCCTTCTGGTATCTGCAATCCTGACCCGCCCTCTGCTCTTCTTGTTCCTCCGCCCTGGCCCTGTTAGCCAAAACCCTGCCTTTGCCCTCAGCCCTGCCCGGCTCTGCACTCTCCAAAAACCGACAAGACCTGTCCTGCCCCTCCTGCTTTACCAACCCTCCTCCTTATGCAGGGCTTCAACTCCCTCCTCCCTCTTCTCCTTCTCCTCCCCAAAGCCCAAATATGACTTTCCCCATCAGTGCTCATACCCACTCTCACAACCCCCCTACTCCTCTGCCCTTTGCATGAGGTAGCCGGGGCCGAGGGAGTCATATGAGGGCATGTTCCATTTTCTCTCTCTGACCTATTGGCTATTGAGAAGAGCCTGGGGTCTTTCTCCACTAACCCGACTGCCTACACTAAAGAGTTCCGCTATCTTACCCAGGCATATGACCTAACCTGGCATGACACGTATGTAATCCTATTCTCCACCCTCACCCCAGATGAGCGGGACTGAATCCTTACAGTAGCTTGGGAATATGCTGATCAGGTACACCTAACAACCAGATGCTGATGGGGGCAGTGGCAGTCCCTGAGGCCGACCCAGACTGGAATTATCAAACGGGTCAAGATGGCCACCGCAGAGACCAAATGCTACAATGCCTCCTAGCAGGCATGCAAAGTGCAGCTCAAAAAGTAGTTAATTATGATAAGCTGAGGGAAATAACTCAGGGCCCTACTAAAAACCCCACTGCCTTTCTCGACCGACTAACTAATGCTATGATCCTCCATACCCAGCTGGATCTGGCCTCTTTAGCAGGGGCTACAGTTCTAGCCACCCATTTCATCTCTCAGTCAGTGGCTGATATTAGAAAGAAACTTAAAAAGGCTGAGGAGGGCCCCCCAAATCCCATACAAGTCATGGTAAACATGACATTTAAAGTTTTTAATGGCCGAGAGGAAAAGGCTGAGGCCACCCACCAGGCCCGTCTGCAGCAGAAGGTAAGCCTCCAAACCCAAGCTCTTGTAGCCGCCCTGAGGCCGGCAGCCCACCAAGCATCTGGTGGAGGGAGTCCATCAAAACCCTCCCAAAATTATTCAAGAGTCCCACCTGGGCCCTGCTTCAAATATGGCCAAGAGGGACACTGGGCACAACAGTGCCCCTGTCCCCGTCCACCTCCCGGACCCTGCCTGAGCTGCAAACAGGCTGGACACTGGAAGGTTGACTGCCCGTCCCAGACTACAGGCTCACCCCCAACACCTGTGTGTGGAGGGCAGGCCAGTCCTCAGGAGGTGGTCCCGTCACTGGAACTTCCTGGCTTGCTGGCGACTGACAAGACTCGGACTTGAGGACCCCCATCACCCTCGCCAAGCCCAGGGTAATGCTGCAGGTACTGGGTGAGTCCATTTCCTTCTTAGTGGACATGGAGGCTACCTATTCGGTATTGCCTTCCTACTCAGGACCTAGCATACCTTCCCAGGACTCAGTCATGGGAATTGATGGAAAGCCTTGCTGTCCTAATCAAACCCATCCTTTAGCCTGTGTGCTTGAGGGTTGCCCCTTTTCCCACTATTTTTTAATCATACCCTCATGCCCAGTCCCACTTTTAGGATGAGACATTCTCCAGACTAGGGGCCACTCTCCAACTCTTGGCCCCCCCACACTCAAGCCCATCACCCACGCACCTCCTACTGCCACTCCTAACTGACACCACATTCTGTCCTAACTCCTCTCCTAAACCCCCTATCCCTCCTGATGTAGCTAATCCCGATATAGGATACCTTCAACATTGAAAATCCTTCAGTCAGCCTTCACCCCACTTCCCCACTCAACCCAGCTACCTTGCTTCCCCTTCCATCCCTTCCCCCTTCCCCAGCCCACTCCTGCCCTGAACTAATGGATGCACTTGCCAAACCTTGGGAGGGCCTATCTGACCTTTCCCTGCCTAACCCAGTCCTTACTTTCTATGTGGATGGAAGTTCAGTAATAGCAGCCAACGGGAAGCGAAAGGCAACCTATGCAGTAGTCCCAGATTCAGCTACCCTCAAGGCATGTTGCCTCCCTGACAGAACCACATCACAAAAGGTGGAGCTCATTGCCCTAACCTGAGCTCTCACACTAGCACAGGGAAAGCGAGCAAATATCTATACTGACTCAAAATATGCTATCCTTATTACCTATATTCACTCTGCCCTCTGGAAAGAGTGGGGATTCCTTACGACAAAAGGGTCCCCCATAATCAATGCTATACAGATCTCCATTCTTTTACAGACCTTATCATTGCCCAAGGAGGTTGCAGTCATACACTGCTGAAGACACTGAGCCCAGCATGATGCCATCTCCCGGGGCAATGAGTGGGCAGATACAGCAGCAAGATCTTTAATGCCAAGTTGGCCCCTACCCCGTTCTCTTCCTTACCGTGGCCACATAGCCTGTACACTCACCATCAGAAAAACTGGCCCTTATACTAAAAGGGGGAACAGAATCTAATCAGGGCTGGATCTTCCTAAATAACAGAATCTCCCTTCCCCGAGAACAGGCCCCTAAAATTATTGCTGAAATCCACCAATCCTTACACATAGGGCCTAAGGTGTTACAATGCATTCTACAACCCCTCTTTTTCTCACCAGATCTGCAACAGAGGATTGAGCAGGTACACAGGGCATGCATTACTTGCTCTAAGGTCTTGTCTCAGGGAGGCTTAAGGCCACAGTTTCCTACCCACCAAATGCATGGCTACCTGCCGGCCCAAGACTGGCAAATTGATTTTACTCATATGCCCACTCACAAGAAACTCTGCTACCTCCTAACCTTTGTAGATACCTTTTCTGGATGGATTGAAGCCTTTCCCACCTCCAGGGAAACTGCAGACATGGTAGCCTCCCTCTTAGTTCAAGAGATCATCCCTCGTTTCGGCTTGCCTGCAACCATCCAGTCAGACAATGGTCCAGCATTTACAGCCCAGGTAGTCCAGCTGGTCACCAAGTCTCTCAACATCTCCTGGAAACAACACATCCCCTACCACCCTCAGTCATCGGGTAAAGTTGAATGGACTCACGGCATCCTCAAAGACCATTTGGCCAAACTTACCATCGAGGTAAAACTCTCTTGGCCCACACTCCTACCTCTTGCTCTAGCCTGGGTCCAAGCCACTCCATGGGGGCCAACGGGCCTCAGCCCCTTTGAATTGCTGTATGGCCAGCCTTTCCTGGTCTCACATAATCTTCCAGTGCAACCACCTCCACTGGCCTCCTACATCCCTTTTCTCTCTCTCCTCTGTCACTTACTCAGGGAGCACGCTGATCGCACTCTCCCTGTTGTTCCAGGACCAGAGGACCCCCACCTGGCAGCACCTCTCCAGTCAGGTGACAGTGTTCTCCTCCAGGAGCTCAAACCAGGATCTCTGCAGCCCAGGTGGTCACATTGTTATCCTAACCACCCCCACAGCAGCCAAGCTCCTGGGTCACACTCTGTGGTACCATGTGTCCCACCTCAAGCTGGCCTCCCAAAATGATCAGTGGAAATCCAAATTCCTGGGCCCCACTCACACCCGCCTCACCCGTTGCTGTGACCCACAGACCCCTAACCCTTCAGGTCTGCCTTCTAACAATCCTTCTAGCACCCCTGCTTAAAGCTAACTCGTACGTTTAGCAGTTCTGTATCAAGGAGATCTGGACCGAAAGCCACACCGCTCACTCCCGATATATAGGCCAGGGTGACCTGCAAGGGTGCCAGGAGTCCATCAACATTACCCTCCCCTCCCAAAAAAAGTCAGCTGGATCCTGGACAGCAGGGAGAGCCGGCACTTTGCTTCTTGTACAGACAGACCAAAGACTACTGTTTGTGGTGGCCAGAAAAGTATGGAGGATGCCCCTACACCTCGTGCACAATCCTGATGCCACAATCTGCAGGTATGGCCATAAATCCTAACCATGACCTGAATAGACAGCCCAATGGTACACTAACCCTCAAAAGTAAAGATCCCTGGGATCCAAGGTGGGTTATGGGGGTCTCTGCTAAAGTATATACATTCCATACCTGGAGTCATCCCCAAGGAACATGGCTCATATACTGGTCCTACACCCGCATCGTCCCTAAAGTAATAGAACAACTCAGCTCAGTAGGCCATACCATCCTACAGAATGAAGCCACCCTGACTAACCAATTCAAATCCTCAGATAGCACTTCCCGACCTTTCTCCTGGCTAACTCTAGTACAGCAGGGAGCTAACATATTAAATTTAACCAAAGTCATAAATTTCACCAACTGCTTTTTATGTGCCTCTCTCAACAACTCCCCCTTAGCCGCAGTTCCCCTCCAGTCTGGGTTCAATCTGTCACAATCACCTACGGGGCCTGACACCACCTTAACAGTTATGCCCTTGTTCAAAGTACACTCTTAAAATCTCTCTGCTATGGGACGGCCAGCAGCTCCAGCCCCAGCTGCACCACCACAGTAAAAGTAAAATCCTCCCTTTACGCGCCTCCAGGAGGATACTTCTGGTGTAACAGAACCTTAACCAAAGTTATTAATGCCTCTTTCCTCTTCCCTTGTGTGCCTGTCACTTTGGTCCCACAGTTAGAAGTATGCGGACAGGCCGAACTCCTATCCCTCCTTCCAGCTTCCCCTAATCACCAAAACAGATGAGCAGTCTTCCTCCCGATGGTGGTTGGCCTCTCTCTAGCATCCTCTCTAGCGGTGGCTGGGCTAGGAAGCAGCGCCCTAGGCTACAGTGTCACTTCAGCCACTCAACTAGAGGGCAAGCTCCGTGTGGCTATTGAAGCATCAGCCACCTCCCTGGCCTCCCTCCGGCGACAAATTATGTCGCTGGCTCAGGTAACTCTCCAGAACTAATGGGCCCTTGACCTGCTAATGGCAGAAAAAGGAGGTACCTGTCTGTTTCTTCAGGAACAGTGCTGCTACTACATCAATGAAACGGGCCTTGTAGAAGAGAATCTCAACGTTCTCTATGGCCTCCAAGAAGAACTCCAAAAAAGAACAAAATGTATCAGCCTCGCCTCTCAACTAGCAGCAATCCCCCCTGCTTACCTGGCTGACCCCTATTATCACCCCCATCATTGTACGTTTGCCTTGTGTTAATGTTAGCCCCTTTTTTCCTCAGGTTTTTACAGGCCAGCATGAAAGAAATTTCCAGAGTGGCTGTAAACCAGATGCTGCTTCACCCCTATGTCCGACTCCCAACCAAGGCACCAGACCCTTCTCCCTCACTCTGCCCCTATTCAGCAGGAAGTAGCCAGAAAGAAGTGGCATCCTATATCATCAAAAGGGTCAGAATGTAAGGCCAGTTGCCTAGCCAGGATCTCGGACACACCCACCCATCTCTGCGCCCGATACCTACGTCACATCCCTGCGCCCTGAACCTACCTCAGGAGCACATGCTCTCCCGGAAGAATCCAGTTAATGTGGATCCAGTTAATGTAACCCAAGCCGGATCTTGCATTAGGGAAATCCCGCCCAGCGATCTACCTACCAATAGCAGCATGCCCCATCTATGTCCCGCTCCCACATAACCAATCAGAGCACCCTGCTCCTCCTTGCTCGCAATAGCTATAAAAACCCTACGCCTCAGGAAGTCAGAAAGACTTCTCTGCCCCCCACTCCCGGACCATAGAACCTCGCCTGGGAGCTGAATAAATTGGAATTTAATTGTTCTTTTTTTTTTTTTTCTTGTTACCCAGGCTGGAGTGCAATGGCGTGACTCAGCTCACCGCAACCTCTGCCTCCTGGGTTCAGGCAATTCTCCTGCCTCAGCCTCCCAAGTAGCTGGGACTACAGGCACGCGCCACCATGCCCAGCTAATTTTTTGTATTTTTAGTAGAGACGGGGTTTCACCATGTTGACCAGGATGGTCTTGATCTGTTGACCTCGTGATCCACCCGCCTCGGCTTCCCAAAGTGCTGGGATTACAGGCGTGAGCCACCGCGCCCAGCCAATTGTTCTTATACTGGCCTCAGTTTCCTCATTTTAAACTTGGAAATAACCCTTACAATTAGAAGTAGTATTTATGCATACACACACTAAAATTGGAACTAAAATCATTAAAAATAGGAATTTCGGTCTAATTCAACCACTTTCTGGAGCTAAATCAAAAAGATGTTAAACTTAACCACACTTTTTTTTTTCTCTTCCATGTGGTATGTAAGAGAAGGGAAGCTAATCAAGCCAATGTTTTATACTGAAATTATGTTTCTAAATCAAGTAACTAATTTAAAGGATTTAACAAATAATTTTGTATCAAAACAATTGGTTTTTCAACTGACTGCTTTATGTTTTGTTTTTGAGTCATTAAACACATGCTGATTGTCCATAATAACAATCAAATTAACAAAACAGCTGCCAATGTTAGTTTTAGGCTTAATGTATCTCTTTTTAGCCTATTTAAATTCACCACACCTATCAATGAACTGAAAATTCGGTTCTTGGGTTTTGACAATGAAAGTAGATTCTAACATTAAGGGTTGGTTGACTAATTGTAATGAAACTCAGTGCTTACCCTAGGGCAATAGCAAGGTTACCATAAGAAGACAAAACTAGTTATGTAGAATACATGACCAAAATTAAAGAATGCATCAATTTGACAGACCTGGTGCACTTACTGTTAGCTGCTAAAACCTCCACTGCAGATGCCCTTTTATCTTACTTTTGTGTATATGATTGTGACAGCCAAAACTGAATGAAAAAATGTAGGAGAAAAACATGGTAACGCTGGAAAATATCATGGAGAGATTTTTGCAACTCAGAAATAATCTTGTAAACAAGAGCTTTTTTACTCAAAGAAAAGATAAATTTTAAGTTGAAAAGAACCATAATAAAAAGAAAACCATAATGCAATGTCATTTCTCATTGTTGTTGTAGAGACAACATAGAGTTCTATTTAGAACTCGTTACAGAGGGATGTTGCTATAATCAAAACATGACTTCCTGAACCTCTAACTTCTTTCTCATTACATAAAAGATATGGATAGATTGTTATATTTTCTATGAGGTTAATTTTTCTCCCATGCTTTTTGGCATAGGAAAAGATTGTGATATTGCCCTGAAAATTCTACAAGATTTTTTTAAAGAAAGCATTTTATAATAATGTTTTAAAATTTCATTTTCATACATCCCATTTCATCTGACACTAATGAGGGTTGGTTAGTCAGTGATTTAGTTAGGGTTTTCAGGGGTTAGATCCTGAGAAGAGAATCTGGGGTGCAGGTCAGGAAAAAAGAGGAAGCCAAGCAATTTTACAATATCAGAAGCAAAAAAAAAAAAAAAGGTAGAGGGTAGCTTTAATCTCATCTGCAAGGAATTTTAGAGTATAAATTATGCTTCGAAATTTTGCTGACCTGAGATAAAAGATCTGAGATTTCATATTTTTACTGCCTTCAGACATTGGCTAGGGGCTCCAAGAGGAATGTAATATTTCAGGTAACTCTGTTTCCTCCCATTTGCAGGCAAAATAGGTTTCAGTAGCCCAAGGACAGTCCTTTACTAGCTGTTGGAAGCAAAAGCACATAAAAACTGGGAAGGTTTAGAAGGGATTCATAAAAACAGTAGGAAAAAAAAGTGACCCAAAGGCATATGAACACACACACACATTGTATACTGAAGTCAGGTTTTACTATCTCATTTTCAAAGACAAGAAAACTGAAGTTAAGCCAAGAAAATGTGATTTATATATAGTCACGCATGGGTAAAGGTGCAAAACTGAGATTACATATTACCCTAGCTATAAATCCTATGTTGTTCTTGCTGTTGTTTCCCCATTACATCATACTATATGATAATGTTATTTATTTTCATAATTAACATATAACCTTAGAATAAAATATAACCTGATACTTTGTAGCACTGTAAACATTTTTGATTACTTTGAATATTTTATTTCTCTTTGTGTAGGTAGTTTAATATCCAATTAAGCCAGAGGTCACCAACATAGGGTTCTGGCAGATAATGTAAATCAATTAATCAGGCCAGCTGAGAGAGACAATAAAGAACAGTGAACCCCCTGGAGAATTGTTGCCTATCTAAAGGCGGCAGCCATTTCTCCATCCCAGGTTATTGTTTCAGACAGAAAATGAAGATCTGGTTTGGCCAGACCATCTGTTTTCTGATTTATCCAAGTTCAGCCAGAAATCAGAATATTTTATGTATAGTTCCCTAATCTTTAAATACTGTCAACTGACCCACTGTTTTAACTGGAAGCCTATTTTGTACATGTCACACACACACATATGCTTTCCTTCTCTCTCTTTTTCAGGAAACATTTCTGTTGCAGGCGAGGTACTATTTTGTTCTTCAGGTATACACTAGCATAGTTGGTGCAGTTGAAATTTAGAAGTCCCTCTTCTGAAGTCATTTAAATTCAAACATTTTTAAAACCATGATGCTGGTCAAAAAGATGTAGTGAACAGGGTTTAGTTTGTGGTCCTTGAACTAAGTTAATGCCTCCCTGAAATAAACATTTTATTCAATTCAATCATAAGTGATAGTTTATTTTCAAAGCACATGAGGCATTGTGTGTGTGTGTATGTGTGTGTGTTTTGACTCTTGGACTGAGCTACAAATGAAAAGAAAGGGAGAATTCAAAATTCTTCAACATTCCTGTAAATTCTGTCAAAATGAATCTTCTGTGTCTACAACAGTGACTTAGAATCTCATGAAACCCAATGTCCTTTTTAGCAAAATTTTGTATAGTACCACCACTGTTATCATGGAATAAAATTTATAAAATACAATTGCATATTAACACACACAAATGCTAATAAAATCAATATTAACCCCAAACCATAACATTAAGAAGAAAGAACAGAAAACTAACTTCTGATTGAATTACTTGCACATCTGTCTAAAGGCCTAGGCATGACTATACTAGAAGATTTAATTAGTCCTATTCTTGCCCCTATAAAATGGCTAATGGCTACCTATATATGTCAGCTGCAACTGAAGAATCATCAGGATTTTTGTATGGATGATCTAAATTTTAAAAATGTATAGTTTGCAGTAAAATATTTTCCAAATTGAAAAATACTTTTGGATATAAACTTTCAAAAATGAAATAAAGCACATTATTCTCCTCATTTATACCAATGTCAAGTGTCTGAGAAATGCAACATACATAAAAAATGGACACAGGTTTCTGGGTTTATGTGCAAAATGAGTTAGGTTCTGGGCTCAAATAGTTATTGAAAGTTTTTAATCTACATGAAGGACCACTGGAACATTTGGAATTCATGTAGAGCAGGGTCCCCAACATTTTTTTACATCAGGGACAGGTTTTGTGGAAGACAATTTTGCCCCAATAGGGGCTGGGAGGGGGAAGATGGTTTAAGCTCATTATATATATCATCAGATTCTCATTAGAAGAGTGCAACCTAAATTCCTCACTTACACTGTTCACAATAGGGTTCACACTCCTGTGAGACTCTGATGCCTCCTCTCATCTGACAGGAGGGGGAGCTCAGCTTCACTGGCTCACCTGTTGCTCACCTTCTATTGTGTTGCCCAGCTCCTAACAGGTCATGTACCCATACATGTTCTAGGAGTTGGGGACCTCTGGTGCAGAGCCTGAGAAAAATTCTTTACCATGATGTCTCTTGCTTTGAAGGGGTTCTAGCATCCCTTGTCCCTACTTATTAAATGCTGGTGCAACCCAATTATTGTGAATACCCAGAGAGTTTCAGTACTTTCCTATTGAAAACCAGAGATCTAATGTTATCATGAAGATGGAAGCCAAATGAGTAAACTAACACAGAATGTTGAGGAAAGTAGTCTCACATCTCTCAAATGACAACTAACATGGTACCTGGGAGAGAGCACAGTTTGGAAGTCGAGATCAGCTGAGGCTGGCTTTTCCCCTGCTGGAACTTCGGGAGACTGGACAGCTTGGTCCCAAGACTTGTCCCCACAGCCCAACATACCGGCTGTGGCAGTCTGTGACCAGAGTGCTTCTTCAGGTCTAACCCTGCCCCATCTTTCCTCAGTGGGTGAAACTTTCCTGCAGGAACTTCAATAACTCCAGCCAGAGGCTCAGGACAGAATTCGGATCTCCCTGGGCCTGAGCCCCTAGCGGGAGGGGTAGCCTCAGTCCCTGCTGACTGGTGGCCTAGCGTCTCCTCATGGTAGTTCTGAGGAATCTGGGCATCCCAGACAAGTGGGTTTCCCCTCAGGGAAACACACCCTCTCCACCGAGGGACAAAGTGCTTTGTTAAATGGGTCCTGCTCCCTGTGCCACCCAACTGGGTGAGACCCTCCAACAAGGGTTGTCAGACACCCTTTAGAGGAGTGATACTATTGGCATCAAGTTAGTGTCCCTCAAGGTTCAAGGTCCTGGTAAAAAGAGGAGACACCATCTTGGCTGCTCTCCAGCCTCCTTGAGTAACATCTCCAGGTATGGGAGTGAATCAGATGAATTGGGCCTGTAGTGAACCCCTAGCAAACTGCAGCAGTTGTATAGAAGAGGGGCCTGATTATTAAAAGAAAAACAAGCAGAAAGTGACAACAATCATATCAACAACAACAACAACAAAAAGTCCTCCACAAAAAGCCCATCCAAGGGTCACCAGCCTTGAAGACCAAAACTGACAAACTCACAAAGGTGAGAAAGAATCAATGAAAAAAAAATGCTGAAAACCCAAAAGGCCAGAGTGCCTCTTCTCCTCCAAATGATTGCAACATCTCTCCATCAAGGGCACAGAACTAAACGGAGGATCAGATGGACAAATTGACAGAAGTAGGCTACAGAAGATAGGTAATAAAAAACTACGATGAGCTAAAGGAGCATATTCTAACCCAATACAAAGAAGCTAAATACCGTGATAAAAGGTTAGAGAAATTGCTAACTAGAATAACCAGTTAGAGAGGAATATAAACGACCTGATAGAGTTGAAAAACACAGCACAAGAACTTCGTGAAGCATACACAAGTATCAACTGCTAAATAGACCAAGTAGAAGAAAGAATTTCACAGCTTGAAGACCACCTTACTGAAATAAGACATGGAATAGAGAAAGAAGAAGGAAAAGGAATGAACAAAGCTTCCAAGAAATATGGGACTTCATAAAAAGAAACAACCTATGGTTGACTGGAGTAACAGAAGGAGATGGGGAGAATGGAAACAAGCTAGAAACAAACTTCAGGATATTATCCAGGAGAACATCCCCAACCTCGTAAGACAGGCCAACATATAAATTCTGGAAATACAGAGAACACCATTAAGATATTCCATGAAAAGATCAACCCTAAGACATATGATCATCAGATTCTCTAAGGACAAAATGAAGAAAAAACTGTTAAGGGCAGCCAGAGAGAAAGACCAGGTCACATAAAAAATAAAGCCCATCAGACTAACAGCAGACCTCTCAGCAGAACCTCTACAAGCCAGAAGCAATTGGGGGTCAATATTCAATATTCTTAAAGAAAAAGAATTTTTGAACCCAGAATTTCATATCCAGCCAAACTAAGCTTCATAAGCCAAGGAGAAATAAAACCACTTACAGACAAGCAAATGCTGGAGGATTTTGTTATTACCAGAACTTCCCTGCAAAAGCTCCTGAAAGAGGCACTAAATATGGAAGGAAAAAACTGGCACCAGCCACTGTAAAAAAAAACACCAAAATATAAAGACCAATGACACTGAAGAAACTGCATCAACTAGTGTATGAAATAGCCAAATAGCATCATGATGACAGGATCAAATTCACAAATAACAATACTAACCTTTAATGTAAATAGGCTGAATGCCCCAATTAAAAGACAAAGACTGGCAAATTGGATAGAGTCAAGACCCATCAGTGTTCTGCATTCAGGAGACCCATTTTATGTGCAAAGACAGACACAGTCTCAAAATAAAGGGATGGAGGAAAAAAATGTACCAACCAAATGGAAAGAGAAAAAAAAGGGATTGCAATCTTCTTCTCTGACAAAAGACTTTAAACCAACAAATGTCAAGAAAGATGAAGAAAGACATTACATAATAGTAAAGAGAACAATTCAACAAGAAGTGCTAACTATTCTGAATATATATGCACCCAATACAAGAGCACCCAGATTCATAAAACAATGTCTTAGAGACCTACAAAGTCCACACCAAATCAACACAGTATGCATCCTTCTTAGTGCCACATGGCACTTATTCTAAAATCGACCATATAATTGGAAGTAAAATACTTCTCAGGAAATGCAATAAAAATGAAATCATAACTGTCTCTCATACTATAGTGAAAACAAATTAGAACCCAGAAATAAGAAATTCACTCAAAACCACACAATTTCATGGAAACTGAACAACCTGCTTCTGAATGATTTTGGGTAAACAATGAAATTAAGGCAGAAATCAAGAAGTTCTTTGAAACCAATGAGAACAAAGAGACCATGTACCAGAATCTCTGGGACACAGCTAAAGCAGTATTAAGACAGAAATTTATAGTACTAAATGCCCACCTCAGAAACCTGACACCCTAATATCACAATTAAATGAGCTAGAGAGGCATCAGCAAATGAATCCAAAAGCTAGAAGAGCACAAGGAATAATTAAGATCAGAGAAGAATTGAATGAGATAGAGACATAAAATACCCTCAAAAAAAATCAGTGAATCCAAGAGCTGTTTTTTCTTTGAAAAAATTAATAAAATAGACACTAGTTAGATTAATAAAGAAGAAGAGAGAGAAGAATCAAATAAATGCAATAAAAATGATAAAGCAAATATCATCACTGACCCCACTGAAATAAAAAATATCATCAGAAAATATTATTAAACACCTCCATGCAAATAAACTAGAAAATCTAGAAATGGATAAACTCCTGGACACATACACCCTCCCAAGACTAAATCACAAAGAAGTCAAATCCCCAAATAGACCATTAACAAGTTCTGAAATTGAGGCAGTAATTAATAACCTACTAACCAAAAACAGCCTGGGACCAGATGGATTCACAGCTGAAATCTACAGGAAGAACAAAGAGGGGCTGGCACCATTCCTTCTAAAACAATTCCAAACAATTGAAAAGGAGGGACTCCTAACTCACTTTACGATGCCAGCATTATCATGATACCACAACTAGGAAGAGACAAAACAAAAACAAAAATAAAATTTCAGACCAATATCCCTGATGAACATTGATACAAAAATCCTCAGTAAAATACTGGTAAACTGAGTCCAGCAGCATATCAAAAAATTATCTACCATGACCAAGTCAGTTTCATCCCTGGGATGTAAGGGCTGGTTCAACATATGCAAATCAAGAAACATTATTCATCACATAAACAGATCCAAAGACAAAAACCACAAGATTATCTCAATAGATGCAGAAAAGGCCCTTGATAAAATTCAACATCCCTTCATTTAAAAACTCTCAATAAACTAGGTATTGACAGAAAATATCTCAAAATAATAACAGCTATTTATGACAAACTCATAGCCAATAACATATTGAATGGGCAAAAGCTGGAAGCATTCACTTTGAAAACCATTAGCAGACAAGTATGCCCTTTCTTACCACTTTTATTCAACATAGTATTGGAAGTTCTGGCCAGGGAAATGAGGCAAAAGAAAAAAATAAAGTTTACTGAAATAGGAAGAGAGGAAGCAGAATTGTCTCTGTTTGCAGGCAACATAATTTCATATTTAGAAAACTGCATCATCTCAGACTAAAGACTTCTTTAACTGAAAAGCAACTTCAGCAAAGTCTCAGGATACAAAATCAATGTACTAAATCAGAAGCATTCCTTTACACCAATAGTAGGCAAACAGAGGGCCAAATCATGAATGAACTCTCATTTACAATTGCTACAAAGAGAATAAAATACTTAGGAATACAGCTAGCAAAGGATGTAAAGAAATTCTTCAAAAAGAACCACAAACCACTGCTCAAGGAAATAAGAGAGGACACAAAAAATAAAAAAAAAATTCCCTGCTCATGGCTAGGAAAAATCAATATCATGAAAATGGCCAAACTGCCCAGAGTAATTTATAGATTCAATGCTATTCCCATCAAACCATTATTGACATTCTTCACAGAATTAGAAAAAACTATTTTAAATTTCATATGGAATAAAGGATGGCACATAGCAAAGACAATCCTAAGCAAAAATAACAAAGCTGGAGGCATTAGGCTACCTGCCTTCAAACTATATTACAGGGCTACATTAACCAAAATAGCATGGTGCTGGTAGCAAAACAGACATCTAGACCAATGGAGCAGAACAGAGACCTCAGAAATAATACCACACATCTACAACCATCAGATCTTCAACAAGGCTGACAAAAGCAAGCAATAGGAAAAGAATCTCCTAGTCAGTAAATGGTACTGGGAAAACTGGCTAGTCATATGTAGAAAACTGAAACTAGACTCCTTCCTTACACCTTATAAAAATATTAACTCAAGATGGATCAAAGACTTTAATGTAAAATCAAAACCATAAAAACCCTAGAAGAAAACCTCGGTAATACCATTCAGGACATAGGGAGGGGAAATACATAATGAAAAAAAAAATACCAAAGGCAATAGCAACAAAAGCCAAAATTGGCATATGGGATCTAATTAAACTAAAGAACTTCTGTACAGCAAAAGAAACTGTCATCAGAGTAAACAGGCAACCTACAGAATGGGAGAAAATTTTTGCAGTCCACTCATCTGACAAAGGGCTAATGTCCACAATTTACAAGGAACTTAAACATATGTATAAGAAAAAAACAACCCATCAATAATTGGGCAAAGGATATCAACAGACAATTCTCAAAAGAAGACATTTACAGCTCTCGGGGAGGAAGATGGCACTCTAGAAGCAACTCACCACTGCAGCTCTCAGTCAAGACGCAGAGGGTAAGCAAACACCGCATTTTCAGACGGATCCTTATAGCCCACAGAGCGGGGGAAAAGCCCAGGTGTAAAAGGCACGCAGGA
>CM052652.1:50629127-50662956 GCA_028533165.1 Leontopithecus rosalia
AGAGCCAACAAACATGAAAAAAAGCTCAAAATCACTGATCATCTCCTGCCAGTCAGAATGGCGATTATTAAAAAGTCAGGAAACAATAGATGCTGGTGAGGCTGTGGAGAAATAGGAAATCTTTTACACTGTTGGTGGGAATGTAAATTAGTTCAGCCATTATGGAAGACAGAATGGCAATTCTTCAAAGATCTAGAACAAGAAATACCATTTGACCCCGCAATCCCATTACAGGTATATACCCAAAGGAATATAAATTATTCTACTGTAAAGACACATGCACAGGTATGTTTATTGCAGCACTATTTACAATAGAAAAGACATGGAATCAACCCAAATGTCCATCAATGATAGGCTTGATAAAGAAAATGTAGTACACATATACCATAGAATGCTGTGTGGCCGTAAAAAGGAATGAGATCATGTCCTTTGTAGGGACATGGATGAAACCGGAAGGTGTCATTCTCAGCAAACTGACACAAGAACAGAAAACCAACCACCACATGGTCTCACTCATAAATGGGAGTTGAATATTGAGAACACATGGATACAGGGAGGGGAACAATACACAACATGGCCTGTTGGGGGTTGGGGGACAAGGGGAGGGAATTTAGAGGACGGGTCAAGAGATGCGGCAAACCACCATGGCACCTGTAAACCCATGTAACAAACCTGCCCATTCTGTGCATGTATCCCATTTCATTTTTAGAAGAAATAAATAAAAAGAAAAGATACAGGCAAAGAAGAAACAAAATTAAAATGAATTTTAAAAGCTTATGGGATTTATGGAACAGGATGTAAAGAGTAAATGTTACAATTACCAAATGTTTTATAAAGGATTAAATGACAGTTTTTAACCTGTGTGGAAAAAAAAAAGAAGAAGAAAGAAAAAAAGATCAGGTGAGGCTGACCAGCCCCAAGCAAAGGGCAAAATAATAATTTGTTATGCATAAAGTGCTCTGTCAATCACCTTAGGCTGACAAGGCAGCAAACTAAAACAATCTTTATGACAGTGGAAATCATACATGTTGGTCATAATAAAAGGTCAAGATGAATTAAGTCAATGTCTTTCTCCTCTTAAGCATTTTCATTTATAGCTCTGGCACGTGCCACTTTCTTTAATCTCAAGGCTGACAAATATCCTCTTTAGCTGAAGCTGTGATAATTTAATGGTAGAGGTAGATTTTGGAGAAAAGAATCTTTGATTTTAAGGTTTTTGAAGAGATTAGCAGGTGATAATAAAATGGTCAATTTACATGTGAGCACATGACTAGAAATCAAATGAAACTCAGATTTTTAAAACCATTTTCAGATCACAGACTCTCATGCATTATATTTTAAGATAAAAGTTAAATAAATATTTAAGTTATTTTTATCAAATGATTTTAAATAATCTTTCTAAAATATGACATCATAATAGAATATGAAGAATTTGCAGCAGGACTCAGGTTTTTAAATCTTAAAAGAATTACTTCAATCATAAGTAATAATTA
Source organism: Leontopithecus rosalia (assembly GCA_028533165.1). Lineage (NCBI taxonomy): Eukaryota > Metazoa > Chordata > Mammalia > Primates > Cebidae > Leontopithecus > Leontopithecus rosalia. The sequence goes on from CM052652.1 coordinate 50,630,621, forward strand.
CTTCAGTCACAAGTAATATAAGTATAAAAAACATTAAAAAAAGGAAAAAATATAACTTCTTAAGCCTTATTAACTGCTTTTTGAGAAAACACAAATATATTGTCAAATCCTATTGATAGGAAAAACAGTGTTGAACCAAACAAAATCACAGAAATATAGTAATAGCCAAGGGAGAAAAAATAACCTAATTGTTGAGCTAATCAAATGCAACAGCCACAAAACATCAAAGACATGAATTTGACCAGATCAATTTTGTAACCATTTGAAATGAGGCTGGAATCGTCAGATTATGAGTTTACAGAGGAAATACAGTGAGTAGAGTTTGATATCAGAACATACATTTTAGTATATGTGCAAACATATTACTTTTCCATATATAAATCAAGTATATGTGTTTTCTATTTTGTTTCGCATTATTCCTCAGATTTAGCAAACAAAATATGTTTCTTTTACAACATGATTGGCTAACGGTTCTTAGAAATCAAATGAGAAAATGAAAGGTTAAGATTTTAATACTTACTCAACTCTTAAACACACACAGTAGTGAGCAAGTCATTTAATAATTCTAGCCACCAAAATGGAGTTCATTATTTTTAAACATCTTTACTAAGAATATTTAATATTTTTCACCAAAAATTAATGAGCAAAAACAACTATAACTCTATTTCTTTAATGCCTCATAAATGTAGTACCTTCATTCTTATTTAGAATGATTTTCTTAAGATTTACATAAAATGTTAAGAAACTAACTTCTAAATATATAAAATTATTATTTCCGTCTTAGCAACCTGTTTCCTAATATAGAGAATATACGTAGAGATTCCTGTTAATCATTGGAGACTTTTACTAAATTCAGGTAATGTGAGAGGTAGTCTGCTAACTACTGGGGAAACATACTCAAGTCCTTGAAAGAGCTTTCAAGTTATTAGGTAAATGCTACATAGAGTTTATATGCTTAAAATTTTATAAAGAAAAGCAGTATAAGTTAAATATCAGAAGTATCCTTAGAGAAGTAGAAGAGAACACTTCTGATTGAAGGGATTGTAGACAGCTTTCTTAAAGACCTAGACCTTGAAGAATAGACAGTATTTTACTGGACAGAGGGATATTGGCAGAGGTAGTGGAATAAAGGGAGATTTTCACAAGGTACAAGATAGCTGTGGCAGAGGTAATAGCCTTAGGTAAGGTAACATTTGCCATAGAGCATGTAGAGTGACATAACATAAGATTTAAAGAGTAAAGTGTGAAGAAATCACTCAGTGGCAATAGGAACCTTTGAATATATAAAACCATATGAGTGATATGAAGAGAGTTTTACATTTTAAACAAGACTCTAAAAAGTTGAATTGGATTGTTAAAGGAGCATGTCATGGTATTGAGGAAGAAGATGGTCATTTCAGTAATATGATTAAAAAGTACAAAAGATTTACTGACATGTGCCTTTTAGAATCCATTTATGGAAGACAACATCAGGAAAAATATGAAAGAGCACAAAGACATGATTTCAATTTCAAACACTGACAATGAACTTTAAAGTTTATAAATCTAAAAAGCTGGATGACGTCCTCGACATACAAAACAGGAAAACACCTCCCATTATTCTTTTTCCAAAATCTCTAGAAATAATCTTGGCCTCCTTCAGCAGTGGAAAGCTTCTATGTGCTTCATGAAGAAGATGTATGATTTTTGCATTTGTTTATCCAATTTTCCTTGAGCTTAATCTGAATAGCTATCTAATTTATTCTCTGAGGATAAAGTAAAACAGCTTGTCTCTTTTCAGAAAATATGTGGACTGAATTATTTATCTCTAACTTCTTAAGAAGCTTATAAAATGCAGGATGAAAGGTCAGGATTAATTAAGGAAAATGGTGTGAATTTCAGCAGAAGAAATGTATGTTAATTGGCAGAAATCTGCTATAGCTATTACCTTATTGATATTCAACAAAACTTGACTGGACTGAAAAGAAGAGCCTTATTTTTAACAAATTGTGTGCTGTGATAATGTTAGTTTTAGTTCTGAGGTGAATAAACTTTTTAGAATAATATTTTTCCTTGAGAGTGGTTCTCACTGACAGTGGCATTTCCCTTCATTGTCAAAGGCAATGGAAAGCCAATCAAAACAGTAGCAGAATCATTAAGGCAGATGGCTGGCTTGTAAAGAGAAAGTCAGGATTAAGGAAGTTGCAGCCATACCTCGTAACTCCCCATGTTCTCTAAATAATGCAACTTTAATGATAATACCTTTTATGCTAAAGAGAATTCAGCGTGGCTTCCCATCCATTGAGAAGTAAGCATCTGTGCTGACTGCTGTTCCTGTGTTACTGCATGTGGTCAAGACTGAGAGCTGATTTGGGAATCAGAAAACATGAGCTCTGCTTCTTTACTAGAGTCTTCTCTATCTGCACTTGTCCGGGAGGCATTTTGACTTGAATGTATTATATTACTTCCTCAAACAACATATCTCAAATCAACCTCATAATGTTCCCTGCAAAGTTGAATTTTCTTTCTAGTTTCCCAATGATTCGGCTTATTTTAATAAAGTATTTTGCCAGGTATTGTCCCAGAGTTGCAGCAACCAAGAAAAGCATGCAAGTGAACTGTCCTCAGGGAGATTACTGTCAAATACAGGGAGACAAACGTAGATAAATGCAATTCACTACAGTTTAGCATGTTATATGATATGGTTTGGGTATCCCCACTCAAATCTCATCTTGAATTGTAGCTACCATAATTACCATGTGTTATGGGAGGGACCCCATGGGAGATTGAATCACGGGGGCAATTTCCCCATACTGTTCTGATAGTGAATAAGTCTCAGGAGACCTGATGTTTTATAAGGGGAAATCCCTTTTGCTTAGCTCTCATTCTCTCCTGCCTGCCACCATGTAACATGCACCTTTCACCTTCTGCCATGATTGTGAGGCCTCTCTAGCCTCATGGGACTGTGAGTCCATTAAACCTCTTTTTCTTTATAAATTACCCAGTTTGGGGTAAGTCTTTATAAACACGGTGAAAATGAACTAATTCATTATCTGATATGACAGAAATGTATAAGATGGGTTTAACTCTTCCAGTCCTTCAGCTCCTGTATCCAATCTTAATTTTGGTAATTCTTCCTTTAAGTGTAAGTTTCTTTTACTAAAACAAATATAAGCTTTATGAAAGCAGGAATGGTGCTTGAACACAACAGGTACTCTCTTAAGTACTTACTGAATAAACTTGTTGATTCCTGAAATAGTGATTAGAACACTATGGTTCTAAATAAATATCTGTTAAATGAATAAAAATGCACTCCTTCCAGTCAGATCTGAGAGAAATAAGTTATCATTGCCTTCTGCTTAAATGATTGAAGAAATTGGTATCTTTAATCTCAGCATTTCCCTTTTCCAATTACCAAGAACAGAATCACTAAGTTCATTGCCCCTAAACAACTAGCATCTAATACAAGTATTGTCTCAATTTTTATGTACAGATTTATGTATAGATAGATACACAATGAAATACTAGCCACAAAATGTGGCAATAAACAATAAAATGTATAGATATATATAGATATAGTTATATGGATATTTGTATAACACCTTTTCTTTATCCAAACATCCATTGATGGACACTTAAGTTGATTCCATATCTTTGCCATTGTGACTAGTGCTGCTAGAAACATATGATTGCAGGTATCTTTTCCTTTGGGTAGATACCCAATAGTGGAATTGCTGGATGGAATGATAGTTCTATTTTTATTTGTTTGAGAAATCTCCATACTGTTTTTCAGAGAGGCTGTATGAATTTGCACTCCAACAATAGTGTATAATTGTTGTTTTTTCTCCATATCCTCATCCACATCTGTTATTTTTGGGCATTTTAATAATAACCTTCTGGCTGGTATAAGATGGTTCTCATTATGGTTTTCATTTGCCTTTATCTGATAATCTGTGATGTTGAAAATGTTTTCATATGCTTTTTGGCCATTTGTATGCCTTCTTTTGGGAAAAAGAAATATGTTCATGTTTTCCACCCACTTTTTAATGGAATTACTTGTTTCTTTTTGTTGAGTTGTTTGATTTCTTTGTAGATGCTGGATATCAGTCCCTTGTTGAATGTGTAGTTTAAAAATACTTTCTCCCGGCCAGGCGCAGTAGCTCATGCCTGTAATCCTAGCACTTTGCGGGGCTGAGGTGGGCAGATCATGAGGTCAGGAGTTCCAGACCAGCGCGACCAACATGGTGAGACCCTGTCTCTACTAAAAATACAAAAATTAGCCATGTGTGGTGGCAGATGCCTGTGATCCCAGCTATTTTTGGAGGCTGAGGTGGGAGTCTCAAAAAAAAAATCAAAGAAGAGAATATTTTAGGGTGCTCTAAAAAGAATATACTGTGGAAAATGTAAGATATGTCAGACAGTACAATTTTACCAGGATTAGACTGTTGTTTATGGGAGTGGGTTAGAATGAGGCAGTAGATTTGTCGTAAGTGGTGATGATTTTGAATGTCAAATATTATGTAATTGAATTTGATACAATGAGAAAATGGCAGCCATTAAAATTTGTGTTTTATATAAAAAGATATATTTTATAAGTATCTGAGCCAGTATATGAGACTGATAGAAAGATAAATAAAATGGGAGAAGTAGCTCAGTATTAAGGCATGGAGTTGTCCAGGCCTAATTTCTAAAGTGGGTAGTGGATATGAGAACATAAAGGAAGAACATAAAGGTTCTTATCTCATGAGAATACAAGCAGCTAGCTAGTCTTGAAATTGCTAGTAACTGCTAGCCACATCTTATCCTCGAATTGCTTTTGATGTACCAACAAACTGTCTTAAGCAATGATTTTAAAAATATCATTGCCAATAATAAATGTTGAGATAATTCACGTTTTAATTTTATGACTTGTTATGAGGGGGAAAGATTGGAGCACTTGGTCTGTGATGCTGTATGGAAACCATTAGCAATAGCTGAATGCAAGTTTTCACTTTAGAGGATAAAACATCAGGTATGGCTGTTTCTCCACCATCAATACATATAAGAAACATCTGGGGAGATTTTAATGTATAAATCCCCAGGCCAAGTCCCTGAGCAATTAAATCAAGATCTCTAAGGACAAGACCTAGGTGTGTAAGGCTGTTTGAGTCAGTAAAAATGAATATCTGAGGTTGGGTAATTTATAAAGTAAAGAGGTCTAATTGGCTTATGACTCTTCAGGCTGTACAAGAATTGTGATGCCAGCATCTGCTTCTGGTGAGGGCTTCAGGAAGCTTACGATAATGACAGAAGGCAAAAAGGGAGCAAGCACATCACATAGCAAAAATGGGAGCAAGAGAGAAGGTGGGGAGGTGCTATGCTCTTTTGAGCAAGTGGAACTCGCATGAACTAAGAATGAGAACTCACTCATTATCATTGCTAAGCCATTCATGAGGGATCCAAACACCCCCTACTGGGTCTCATCTCCACCACTGGGGATTATATTTAAATATGAGATTTGGAGAAAACAAACAACCAAACCATATTACTCTGTCCTTGGGCTCCAAACCTCACGTCCTTCTCACACTGCAGAAACAATCCTCCAAAGTCTTAACTTGTTCTAGCATTAACTCAAAAGTACCAAGTCCAAAGTCCAAAGTCTCCTCTGAGACTCAAGTCAAATTATTTCCATCTATTACCCTGTAAAATCAAAAATAAGTTATTTACTTCCAAGATACAATGGTGATACAAGCATTGGGTAGACATTCCCATTCCAAAAGAGAGAAATCAGCCAAAAGAAATAGGCTACAGGTTCCATTCAAGTCCAAAACCCAGAAGGACACATATTAAACCTTAGAGTTCCAAAACACCCTGGAATCCATGGCCCATATCGTGGGCACACTGGAGCAAGAAGTGGGCTCCTACAGCCTTGGGCAGCTCTGCCCCTATAGTTCTGCAAGGTACAACCCATGTAGCTGCTTTCACAGATTGGAGTTGAGTGCCTGTGGCTTTTCTAGCCTCAGGTTACAAGCTGCTGGTGGCTCCACCATTCTGAGGTCTGGAGGATAATGGCTCCCTTCCCATAGCTTCACTAGGAAGTATACTGGCAAGGACTCTGCGTGGGTTCAAACTCCACATTTTCCCTTGGCATTGCCCTAGTAGAGTAGGGGCTCTACCTCTGCTCCTGTGGCAGACTTCTGCCTAGGCACTAGGCTTTTTCATACATCCCCTGAAATCTAGGTGAAAATTTCCAAGCCTCCTTCACTCTTACATTCTACACATCTTCAGACTAACACCATATGAAAGTCACCAAAGCTTATGGTTTGTGCCCTCCACAGGTTTGGCCTGAGCTGTACCCTGGGCCCCTTTGAGTGGAGGTTGGAGCTGGAATTACCAGGATGTAGTGAGCAACGTCCTGAGGTTGAGCAGGGCAATAGCTCCCTGGGCCTGGCCCCTGAAACCAACATGAGATTTGAAGGAGACAAACATTCAAACCAAAGCACCCGGCATTCATAATGTTAAAGGTTCTGACAACTTCCTCTTCCAGAAAGATTGAGTAGACATGCTTTTGTTCTACTCCATCTGCTATGTACAACCAAACTCCTAGATATAATGTGAAAAACAAAACATAAGAAGATTCTGAACGGTGGAGAGAATGAGGCAGGGTGGCTAGGGACTTTGGAACCCAAGAAACAGCACAATGGTGAGTTCCCTGGCTGTTTATGCTGCTTCACATTCTCCCAGATTTAGGGCTTAGAAAGGTGGCATTCTGGAAACACCCTGATAAAATTCTTCTATCTTGACCCTAAGGACCAGGAAAAGGGTAACCTACCAAGATGGTTAACCTTTAGATAGAAGTTCTCTACTCTCTCAACTTGATCTGGTGTGGGTGTGGTACCACTTTCACCCATATCAGCAAGAGCCAAATGGAAACCTATATGTCTTCCTTTGTGAGACTATAATGAGACACCCCAGCACCACCACTGGGGTGGTGTCAGAGAAAGCCATGCAAAATGCTAAAAGAGTATGAGGTGGTAACATAACTGCACCTACTCACATAGTATCAGTGAAGAACATGTGTGAGAACCTGAACTTGTATTCCCACCTAGCAGTAACAAGATACCCTCATCTCCACCAAGATGATGTCAGAGAAGGACTAGTAGAGGTACAGGACTTTCACTACTTCCAAGTAGTAAGATGTGCCATTCCCATTGTCCACAGACACCACAAGCAGAGCTGGATCTTTCACCTCTGCCTAGTGGTAATGAGAGGCTGAGACAGGTGGATAAGTTGAGGTCGGGAGTTCAAGACCAGACTCGCCAACATAGTGAAACCCTGCCTCTACTAAAAATACAAAAATTAGCCATGCTTGATGGCGGGCACCTGTAATCCCAGCCACTCAGGAGGCTGAAGTGGGAGAATCACTTGAACCGAGGAGGCAGAGGTTGCAGTGAGCTGAGCATCACTTCACTCCAGCTTGGGCGACAGAACAAAACTTGGTCTCAAAAAACAAAACAAAACAAAACAAAAAAACCCAAAAAACAGAACTACCATTTGACCCAGTAATCCCATTATTGGGTGTATATCCAAGGAATATAAATTATTCCCATAAAGACCTGCGAGCATTATTTATTACAGTGTTATTCACAATAGCAAAGGCATGGAATCAACCCAAATCAATAACAGACCGAATTAAGAAAATATGGTACATCTATACCGTGAAATACTATGCAGCCATAAAAACAAATGAGATCATATTCATTGCAGCAACATGAATGGAGCTGGATGTCATTATCCTAAGCAAATCAATGTAGGAATAGAGAACTGAATACCATATATCCTTAAGCATACTGGGAGATAAACAATGGGAACACATGGACACAAAGGGAAACAGCAGACACTGGGGCCTACTTTAGGCTGGAGCATGACAGGAGAGGATTTTAAAAACTACCTATTGGGTACTATGCTTATTACCTGGATGATGAAATAATCGATACATCAAAACCCCATGACACCCAGTTTACCTATATAACAAACATGCACATGTATGCCTGAACCTAAAATAAAAGTTAAAATGTTTACTGTTAGAGAAACTTGGCAGATGTTGTTAGAAGGATTGAAAGTAAAAAAATCTGAAGGTCAAAAGTGCACAGAAATGCAATAAAAACAGTAATTCTAACAAAAACAGAGTTCTGATAATAACAGACTATATGACCATAGTTTACATGTATTGATTTTTGGCTCATGGTTAAAGCTACAAGTTTTAGGCAAATAACTCATCATAAAGTTTTTCATCATTTCAAGATTTTCAGTAGGCTGGGTGCGGTGGCTCAAGCCTGTAATCCCAGCACTTTGGGAGGCCGAGGCGGGTGGATCACGAGATCAAGAGATCGAGACCATCTTGGTCAACATAGTGAAACCCCGTCTCTACTAAAAACACAAAAAATTAGCTGGGCACGGTGGCGCATGCCTGTAATCCCAGCTACTCAGGAGGCTAAGGCAGGAGAATTGCCTGAACCCAGGAGGCGGAGGTTGTGGTGAGCTGAGATCGCGCCATTGCACTCCAGCCTGGGTAACATGAGCGAAACTCCGTCTCAAAAAAAAAAAAAAAGATTTTCAGTAATATTCCATGGGTGGTAACTTGGATGCTCCTTCTTAGGCATATCTGGCAATGTCTGGAGACATTTTAGTTTGCCTCAGCTGAGCAAGGCATGCTATTGGAATCCAATAATAGGAACTAGAGATTCTGCTACACATCCTACAATTCTCAGAACAACCCCTCCCCAACAAAGAATTATCCAGCTCAAAATATTAATAGTGTAAAGTCAAGAAACCCTGTACTGGATTTATCTGATACCATTATGGATGAATATTTTTATTACAAAATAATCCATATTTTTGTGTGAATTTAAAGGTGTGGATTAAATACTTATTTAAGGACCACAGACTCTGGCATCAGGCCAGCCTACCCATGGGGCTGGGCACAAAGCCCACATGCTAAAGGTCCCTACTAGCTAGTCTATCCAAAACACCTGGCCAGGATGACAGGTAAAGGGCTTTCCATGTCAAAGCCAGTCTGCAAAGACTAGCTTGGAGTTGGGTATTTCTTCAAATGCAGAGGCACAAATGCAAGTTTACAATAATCATGAATTACCAGGGAAACATGACATCAGCAAAGGGAAAAAATAAAGCTTCAGTAAAACCCTAAAGAAAGGGAAATGTAACCATTGCTCAGTATTGCCCATCAAGAAACGAAAAAAAGAACAGCCTCAATTTAGAGGATGGAAGGAAATAATAAATATTAGAGAAGGAATAAACAAAATAGAGATTTTATTAAATAATAAATTTTAGGGTTAGTTTTGTGAAAAGATAATTAAAATTTAAAAACTCTTATCTAGACTAACTTTAAAAAGAAGAAAGAAGACTCGAATAAAATCAGAAATGGAGGAGGCAATGTCACAATCAATGCCACAATTTATTTATTTATTTATATTACACTTTAAGTTCTGGGGTACATGTGCAGATTGTGCAGGACTGTTACATAGGTATACCACCATGGTTTACTGCATCCATCCATCCCCCCATCATCTACATTAGATATTTCTCTTAATGTTATCCCTCCTCAATCCCCCAAACCCCTGCTATCCCTTCCCTAGCCCCTCACCCTGCAATAGGCCCCAGTGAGTGATGTTCCCCTCCCTGTGTCCATGTGTTCTCATTATTTAACACCCACTTATGAGTGAGAACATGTGGTGTTTGGTTTTCTGCTCTTGTTTTAGTTTACTGAGAATGATGGGTCCAGCTTCATCCATGTCTCTGCAAAGAACATGAATGTATCCTTTTTTATGGCTGCATAGTATTCCATGGTATATGTGTGCCACAGTTTCTTTATCCAGTCTATTATTAATGGGCATTTGGATTGGTTCCAAGTCTTTGCTATTGTAAACAGTGCCACAATGAACATACCTGTGCATGTGTCTTTATAATAGAACAATCTATAATGCTTTGGATATATACCCAGTAATGAGACTGTTGTGTCAAATGGTATTTCTATTTCTGGATCCTTGAGGAATTGCCACACTGTCTTCCACAGTAGTTGAACTAACTTATACTCCTACCAACCATGTAAAAGGATTCCTATTTCTCCACATCTTCTTCAGCATCTATTATCTCCAGATTTTTTTAATGATCAACATGCTAACTGGTATGAGATTACCATCTTAATGTGGTTTTGATTTGCATTTCACTAATGACCAGTGGTATTGAGCTTTTTTTCATATGTTTGCAAGCTGCATAAAGGTCTTCTTTTGAAATGTGTCTGTTCATATCCTTTGCCCACTTTTTGATGGGATTGTTTTTTTCTTGTAAATTTGTTTAAGTTCTTTGTAGATTCTGGATATTAGCCCTTTGTCAGATGGATAGATTGAAAAATTTTTTTCCCATTCTGTTGGGCTCTTAGGTTTAATTAGATCCCATTTGTCAATTTTGGCTTTTGTTGTCATTACTTTTGGTGTTTTTAGTCATGAAGTCCTTGCCTGTGCCTATGTCCTGAATGGTATTGCCTAGGTTTTCCTCTAGGGTTTTTATTGTATTAGGTCTTACATTTAAATCTTTAATCCATCTGGAGTTAATTTTCATATAAGGTGTAAGGAAGGGGTCTAGTTTCAGCTTTCTGCATATGGCTAGCCAGTTTTTCCAACACCATTTGTTAAATAGTGAATCATTTCCCCATTGCTTGTTTTTGTCAGGTTTGTCAAAGATCAGATGTTTGTAGATGTGTGGATTACTTCCAAGGTCTCTGTTCTGTTCCATTGGTCTATATTTCTGTTTTGGTACCAGAACCATGCTGTTTTAATTACTGCAGCCTTGTAGTATCATTTGACGTCAGGTAGCATGATGCCTCCAGGTTTGTTCTTTTTGCTTAGGATTGTCTTGGCTACACAGGCTCTTTTTTTTTTCAGTTCCACATAAGGTTTAAGGTGTTTTCTTTCCCAGTTCTGTGAAATGGTAGCTTGATGGGGACAGCACTAAATCTACAATTTACTTGGGCCATTATGGCCATTTTTACAATATTGATTCTTCCTAACCATGAACATGGAATGTTTTTCCATTTGTTTGTGTCTTTGCTTATTTACTTGAGCAGTGGTTTTTAGTTCTCTTAAAAACTTTCAATAAACTAGATATTGATGGAATGTATCTCAAAATAATAAAAGCTACGTATAACAAACTCACAGCCAATATCATACTGAAGGATGAAAAACTAGAAGCATTCCCCTTGAAAACTGGCACAAGACAAGGATGCCCTCTCTCACCACTCCTATTCAATACAGTATTGGAAGTTCTAGCCAGGGCAATCAGGCAAAAGAAAGAAATAAAGGGTATTCAAATAGGAAGAGAGGAAGTCAGATTGTCTCTATTGGCCGATGATATGATTGTATATTTAGAAAACCCCATAGTCTCAGCCCAAAATCTCCTGAAACTGATAAGCAACTTCAGCAAAATCTCAGGATACAAAATCAAGGTGCAGAAATCACAAGCATTTCTATATACCAATAACACACAGAGAGCCAAATCATGAGTGAACTCTCATTCACAGTTGCTACAAAGAGAATAAAATACCTAGGAATACAACTAACAAATAATTTAAAGGACCTCTTCCAGGAGAACTAAAAACCACTGCTCAATGAAATAAGAGAGGACAAAAACAGATGGAAAAACATCCCATGCTCATGGTTGGGAAGAATCAAGATTGTGAAAATGGCCATACTCCCAAAGTAATTTATAGATTCAACACTATCCCCATCAAGCTACCAATGACCTTCTTCACAGAACTGGAAAAAACCACTTCAAACTTCACATGGAACCAAAAGAGAGCCCACATAGCCAAGTCAAATTCTAAGCAAAAAGAACAAAGTCGGAGGCATCACACTGCCTGACTTCAAACTATACTAGAAGGCCACAGTAATCAAAACAGCATGGTACTGCTCCCAAAACAGAGACATAGACCAAAGGAACAGAACAGAGGCCTCAGAAGCAATACCACACATCTACAATCATCTGATCTTTGGAAAACCTCACAAAAACAAGCAACAGGGAAAGGATTCCCTTTTTAATAAATGGTGTTGGGAAAACTGGCTAGCAGCATGCAGAAAGCAGAACCTGGACCCCTTCCTGACACCTTACACTAAAATTAACTCCAGATGGATTAAAGACTTAAACATAAGACCTAACACCATAAAAACCCTAGAAGAAAACCTAGGCAACCCCATGCAGCACATAGACATAGGCAAGGACTTCATGGCTAATACACCAAAAGCAATGGCAGCAAAAGCTAACATAGACAAACGGGATCTATTTAAACTCCAGAGCTTCTGTACAGCAAAGGAAACCATCATTAGAGTGAACCAGCAACCAATAGAATTGGAAAAAATTTCTGCAATCTACCCATCTGAGAAAGGGCTAATACCTAGAATCTATAAAAAACTAAAAGAGATTTACAAGAAAAAAAAAACCACATTCAAATGTGGGCAAACAAACACTTTACAAAAGAAGACATCAATGAGACCAACAAACATATGAAAAATGCTCGCCATCACTGGTCATTAGAGAAATGCATATCAAAACCACATTGAGATACCATCTCATGCCAGTGAGAATGACCATCATTAAAAAATCTGGAGACAACAGATGCTGGAGAGGATGTGAAGAAATAGGAACACTTTTATACTGTTGGTGGGAGTGTAAATTAGTTCAACCATTGTAGAAGACAGTGTGGCGATTCCCCAAGGACCTAGAAATAGAAATACCATTTGACCCAGCAATTCCATTACTGGGTATATACCCAAAGAATTTTAAATCATTCTATTATAAAGACACATGCACACATATGTTCATTGCAGCATTGTTTACAATAGCAAAGACCTGGAACAACCCAAATGTCCATCATTGATAGACTGAATAAAGAACATGTGGCACATATACACCATAGAATACTACACAGCCATAAAAAAAAAACGATGAGTTTGTGTCCTTCATAGGGACATGGATGAATCTGGAAACCATCATTCTCAGCAAACTGTCACAAGAACAGAAAACCAAACACTGTATGTTCTCACTCACAGGTGGGTGTTGAACAATTAGAACACGTGGACACCGGGAGAGAGTATCACACACTGCGGTCAGTGGGGGACAGGTAGGGGAAGGACAGCTGGGGTGGGGAGGGTGGGGAGGGATCCTGAGGGAAGAAATACCAGATAAAGTGATGGGTGGATGAAGGCAGCAAACCACCTTACCATGTATGTACCTATCTAACAATTCTGAATGATCTACACATGTACCCCAGAACCTATATTACTCATAAAAATACTCATATCCTCATTCAAGCAAATTAGAAAATTAGATAATAGAATGCATGTAGAAGGATAAGCCAAGAGCCACAAAGAAATTAATGCTTGAAGGAATACCATAAAAGCACAGTGCCTTAGAGTATTTTGGTTTAAAGACAAAAATAAGTATCATTCATTAGGCCCTGCAGATATAATTATATCATAATATATTACAGCAGAAGTAAACTACATGAGTTTTTCATACAGATAATTTATCTCCTTTTGGTTATCATTTCTAACCTTAACCATTTTGTTTCAAGCTACTTTCAAGTGTCTAAAACTCATCAATGTCTTCTTAAATGAAATGGAAGGAATTTAATTAACTTACTTCTCTCTATGTATACAAAGATTATGTTTTCTGAATATACTCACCCACATATAATATATAGCACACATACATATAACAAGATTCCTCTAATAATTATATTAACATATAAGTACAGAATGAAAGACTTGTAAAAATCTAATAAATCATACACAATTTATATACACACATATGTATATATATATATATATATATATACACATATGTATATATATATATATATATATATATATATGTTTTGTTTTGCTTTTTTTTTGAGATGGAGTCTTGCTCTGCAGCCCAGGCTGGAGTGTAGTGGCACAATCGCAGCTCACTACAACCTCCACCTCCCAGGCCCCGGTTCAAGCAATTCTCCTACCTCAGCCTCCCAAGTAGCTGGGATTACATTCATGAGCCACCATGCCCAGCGAATTTTTGTATTTTTCAGTAGAGACAAGGTCTCACCATGTTGGCCAGTCTGGTCTTGAACTCCTGACCTCGTGATTAACAGTTTGATTCATTTATGAATTTACTATGAATTTGGCAGGTATATAATTAGTGAGTTATAATGCTTTCTGAAAGCATAAAATAATTATAACAGAGATATATGAGGAGTTGTCCAAGTTTGAATTACTCAGCAATTGCTGCTGGTACCTCCCAAATGACACTGCCTAACTTCAGTCAGTAAATACTGAAACTTTCTTTTCCTTGGTAACTTGTAAGTATCATTTAAAAGAAAAGCATTAAACATGAGTCTGTATGACAATTAGCCTTTAGAGACAGGTAAACAATACAGTTCAGTCTTCTTTATCTAGTAATTTCTCAATGCTAATATTAGTTTTACTCAAGTAATAGAAATTTGTTCCTTGAACTTTGTTTCAATTGTCTTGAAAAGAACATTTTAAAAGGTAGTTGGGACAGATTCTCTCCCATTCTTGTCCTATTCAGACGAAGGGATTTAGTAAAGACTGAGAATCAGTTTTGTTAATTATTCAGCAAACATAGATTAAACAGATTAAGTATTTTTGAGTTGGGCAGTGATCGCTATATACTTGAGAACCTCCATAAGGAAAGAAAATAGTACAACTTCTTATTATTTACAAAATATGCAAAAGCAGCAAAAAAAAGAAAAAAGGGAGAAAGAAAGAAAGAAGAAAGAAAGGAAGGAAGGAAGAAGGAAGAAAGAAGGAAGGAAGGAAGGAAGGAAGGAAGGAGAGAAAAACTCCAAAGCTCTCACAGGAGCCCTTCAACTTATAGACAGGTACACAAACCTACATGCATGTGCTTGCACACAAAGTTCCTACAGATCAGGACTTCTGGAGATTTCCTATTATCAAGAGATTCTATGTTATTGTCTGCCAAGAACTCTAGCACAGCGCATCAGGCTACAATCACTAAGCTGTTCTTTAGCTAGTGGGTGGCTAAGCTAATTGATTTGGGAGGCAATGTGGTGTAGTCAGAGCAGAAGGTCAAGCTTTGGAGTAGGACATCTCTTCATCCGTAACCAACCCAAATGGATTGTCTGTAATTCCTTTTATAGTTTTGAACCTCAGTTTCATCAACTCCAAACATCAGCTTGAAAAATCCCTCCTTCTAAAGTCACACGTTGAAGCCTCCTCAGGAGTCA
Organism: Leontopithecus rosalia; assembly: GCA_028533165.1. Lineage (NCBI taxonomy): Eukaryota > Metazoa > Chordata > Mammalia > Primates > Cebidae > Leontopithecus > Leontopithecus rosalia. Next base: position 50,645,895 of record CM052652.1, read on the forward strand.
CTTTCAATTTTTCTTGCCACTACATGTTGGCATTGTTGAAAGGTTGACTCAAATCCAGAAGTGAACTCTCTCTCTCCATAACTAAGAAGCAAAGTCACTGGTCAGGAAAGAAGCTGGTAGGTTATCATTAGTCTAAGCTATTATTAAAAAAAAAAAAAAAAAAAAAAAAGATTAACTGACTGTTGGCTTCAAACCCAGAATGGACTGCATTTGAGTACAAAACTCCTGTGGCAGACTGGTGGGGTGAATCTCTTTCCAGGGAGATGTTTGTCTCAGGCTCCCATGACCTAACTGGAAAAGTCTTACATGATTACATTAGACATATTCAGGATTGGGTGTCATGATGGATTTACGAGCTGCCATTCAGATTAATGTTGATTTTTCAAGAACTGTGTTTTGGAGATAGTAGAGCCCTGGCCTTAAAGAATACAGAGATTTATGGAGAGATAGCCATACATTGATAAATTCAGTACAACACAGATTTCATTAGAATGCCAAGAATTGACAAAATACTTGAAAAATAATAAAGGGATCAAGTAGGGAAAACAGGAAAGGACTTCAACACAGGATATAACAAGAGGAAAGTTCTTTCCGATGTATACATTCAGGTTGCATTCTTTCTGAGACTGAGTCTTGCTCTGTGGCCCAAGCTGGAGTGCCATAGCATGTACTCGGCTCACTGCAATTTCCACCTCCTGGGTTCAAGTGATTCTCCTTCCTCAGCCTCCTAAGTAGCTAGGATTACAGGTGCACATCACCATGCCCGGCTAATTTTTGTATTTTTAGTAGAGTCAGGGTTTCACTGTGTTGGCCAGGCTGGTCTCAAACTCCTGACCTCAGGTGATCCATTCGCCTTGGCTTTCCAAAGTGCTGGGATTACAGATGTGAGCCACAACGCCCAGCCAGTAGTACATTTAAAAAAAAAAAAAAAAAAAAAAAAAAAAAAAAAAAAAAAAAACTTTTACGTTAGTTTTTTTGGTACATATGAAGTTTTGTTACATAGGTAAACATGTTTCAAGGGAGTTTGTTGTACCTATAACTTAATTACCCACGTATTAAGCCCAGTACCCTATAGTTATCTTTATCTGAAGGGAATAACAGTAAATTTATGACTGCTGACAGATTCCTTAACGCTGTCTAAGAATTGCTTTGCAGTGTTCTCTCTCTCTCTGTCTCTCAGTCTCACTCAACACTCCTCTCTTTGCCTACTTACTCCTTACTCATCTGTAGGTCTCAGGTTAAATGGCCAAACAGTGAAATGCCTTTCACTTGGGAAACATTTTCTGATCAATCAGTCTAAAGTCTGAGCTACGTGTTTTCATAGCTGTCTCTATTTTCCTCCATCAGCATTTGTTACAGTATACAATAATTGCCTCTTTACTTTTCTTGCCATTCTCTAGCTCTTTGAGTTCCCCAAGGACAGAGTCTCTTTTCATCTTCTTTACCTTATGTTTTGAATCTTATCATACATTGTATGCAGTCACTAAATATGCCAAATAAACTGATGAATAAATGCATAGACATAAGCCTACATGAATATATGTGCATATTTATGCACTTACACACATCTACGGTGAAATGTGTATTTCTTTTATTTTTAGTATTTCCAGTTTTTCTAGCATGTACTTAACGTGCCAAGCAGGAAAGTAAGGTAGGCATAAAGTGGCAGATGTCAACCAGAGGCAGTTACTGGAAGTTTGTACTAGGCAAGTTCTTGGCTACAGGAAACAACTGAAATGTCCAATTATTAAAGCTGTGTTATATAACTTCTTCACTATTCTAAAGATTAAAGTAGCCTAAAATTGGGGCTTTGTACATTCCTTATTGAGCTCAATATTAGCCATAGGGGATTGAAGTCATGGGATTTAAAATACTGATTGCATAAATTAGAATGTTGGATTCAGTCACAGAGATGTATATAGGTAAGATGTTTTCTTTTCCTCTCTTCCAGTACCATAGCTTCAACCAACTGAAAGTACAGTCACTACAAAGTTAATTATATTCTTGTTTCTTATTTTCTATTTGATCGTTTTGGTTTTGTCAAAAGAGATGGGTCTAGTTACAAGAAGGTCCACTACCTGAAACATCTGGGGAAAGAAGTAGCTACCTTGTTTATGTAATAATGTATAAAAGAGTATCTTGCTTAATAAATTTATCTTTCTCTGGAAGCAGATAGACACCTGGGTTACTAAGCAACCACCAATTTCTCACAACCAACAGGCATCCTATCACACATCATAAATTGAAGAGGTATCAATACACTGCTCTCCACAAGAATGAACAAAGATTTACAAGTGACAGTGATAAAATCCTAGAATAAGAGGTGAGTAAAGGGACCCAGATGAGGAATAATAAATAGACCATCTGGCAGATGAATATGTGAAATGGTTCCCTCATCCTAACTGAGGGGCTGCAAGAAGTATTTTATCAACATACCCTAGGGCTCAGCTCTTCACTTGATGGCAATGACTGCTGCCAGTGGATGAGCAACACACCATCTGAACAGCTGTGAGGAATTCTCCTGTTAGCCTTGTATATGAGATTAGCATTGGATGTGGGATTACTAAATAGCAAGGCCTTCTATGCATCTCCCCTGGGAGCTATAGCCTGAGGATTAAGCAAAATGGTGTGCAGGTCTCGTAGCGTGGCCAATTTGTCTAGGTGCTATGCTCCACGTGCTTTATTGATTGAATAGTGGAGAGGAGAGATATTCCCCTCCTTTAATACTTGGAAAGCCCTTCAGCTCAGAGGTAATCTGTTTTTTCTGCCTAAAGCTCTAAAGAGGGTGTGTGAGGCAGTGTTCTATACAGTCTTGAGAAGGTAACCAAGAAATTGGTGAGCCTTAGGAAACAGGTCTCTCGAAATGATGGAGAGGTCTGAGCAGACATTGTGTAGTATTTTTATGTGGAGTAAGTGGTTTTCTATGTTATATTAAAAAGGGCAAGAAATCACTATAAAATGACAGCATGACCCTGGCAAAAGCCCTGAAAGTTAAACTCAGAGCTATTTGTTTGGGGTTTTACCCCGCTATATTCCAAGTGACAATTGCAGCAACAAGTATAAACTCTCTCCATCCCACTCGCCCTATTGTCAAATTCTGATAATAATGCCAATTTCAGTGGTGCTTTTAGGCACACCAGGAGAGATATATTGGACTCTCAAGAGATAGTGCTCTAGCTATAGACTATGCTTATTTAATTAAAGTGAATAATAAAAATAAAAAATGTCAATAATTAAAACAGTCAATTTATTGATCTCGTTCTATTATCAGGTGCAATTTAAATACATAATTGTATTTAGTTTTCACAAGAGCCCTTAAGTGGTAAGTACTAGTAGTATCCCATTTTGCATATGAGGAAACTGAGACATGGACCTTGGACCTTCCTAAGGTCTACATGTTAGTGAATGGCAGGAATTTGAACTGAGAATATTTGATTAGAGAATCTATGTATTTTGTTTCTTTCATTTGAGCACATATTTTTTGCTTTCAAAACCTTGCACAGCAGTCTTTCAAATCTCTTTACAACTGGATAGGAGCATAAATTACATTTTGCCAAAGAATGCTTTACTTTTATTTTTTCTTTGGTTAACTTACATTTTTTATGATTTTAAAATTTTTACTTTGAAAGAGTTTTAAATTTACAGGAGAATACAAAGATAGTGTTGAGTTTTTATTGCCTTCATCAGTTCCTTTAATATTTACATCTATATAACTAAGACCCACTGATGAAAACCAATAAATTAACAACAATACATACCGTAATGTTAACTATTTAATACTTCTTTTACATTCTTTGATCTATTGTTAGAGGAAAACACAAGCAATTCCACTAGTGAGAAAAATTAAACTTAGGCCAAATCTGTATAAAAATTTCTCTCTATTTGCAAATGGAGATCACTTTAGGAATTTGGATCCTTCCAACTCACCTCATGTAATCCCTACTGAATATTATGAAATGCGGGTTTTTTGTTTAAATAATACATGCTTTATGATCTTTTCTTGTTTTTAAAATGAGAAATATCCTTTAATTTAAAAATATATTTTTTAATTTTTTTATTATACTTTAAGTTCTGGGGTACATGTGCAGATCGTGCAGGATTGTTACATAGGTATACACATGCCATGGAGGATTACTGTATCCATCCCCCAATCACCTACATTAGGTATTTTTCCTAATGTTATCCCTTCCCTAGCCCCCGATCCCCAAAAGGCCTTGGTGTGTGATGTTCACCTCCCTGTGTACATGTGTTCTCATTGTTCAACACTCATGTATGAATGAGAACAAGCAGTGTTTGGTTTTCTGTTCTTGTGTCAGTTTCTTGAGAATGATGGTGTCCAGCTTTATCCATGTCCCTGCAAAGGACATAAACTCATCCTTTTTTATGGCTGCATAGTATTCCATGGTGTATATATGCCACATTTTCTTTATCCAGTCTATCACTGATGGGCATTTGGGTTGGTTCCAAGTCTTTGCTATTGTAAACAGTGCCACAACGAATATACATGTGCATGTGTCTTTATAATAGAATGATTTATAATTCTTTGGGTATATACCCAGTAATGGGATTGCTGGGTCAAATGGTATTTCTATTTCTAGATCCTTCAGGAATTGCCACACTGTCTTCCACAGTGGTTGAATTAATTTACACTCCCACCAACAGTGTAAAAGTGTTCCAATTTCTTCACATCCTCTCCAGCATCTGTTGTCTCCAGATTTTTTAATGATCGCCATTCTAACTGGCATAAGATGGTATATCAATGTGGTTTTGACTTGTATTTCTCTAATTACCATTGATGATGAGCATTTTTTCATGTGTTTGTTGGTCTCATTGATGTCTTCTTTGTAAAGTGTCTGTTCATATACTTTGCACACTTTTTGATGGGGTTGTTTTTTTTTCTTGTAAATTTGCTTAAGTTCTTTATATATTCTGTATATTAGCCCTTTGTCAGATTGATAGATTGCAAAATTTTTTTCCCATTCTGTTGGTTGCTGGTTCACTCTAATGATAGTTTGTTTTGTTGTGCATAAGCTCTTAGGTTTAATTAGATCCCATTTGTCAATTTTGGCTTTTGTTGCCATTGCTTTTGGTGTTTTAGTCATGAAGTCCATGCCTGTGCCTATGTCCTGCATGATATTGCCTAGGTTTTCTATTAGGGTTTTTATGGTATTAGGTCTTATGTTTAAATCTTTAATCCATCTGGAGTTAATCTAAGACTTGGAGTTAATCCAAGGCTGGTAGGTTGAACCAGCCTTGCCTTGCCAGGATGAAGCTGACTTGACGGTGATGGATAAACTTTTTGATGTGCTATTGGATTTGGTTTGCCAGTATTTTATTGAAGATTCTTGCATTAATGTTCATCATGGATATTGGCCTGAAATTTTCTTTTTTTCATTGTGTTTCTGCCAGTTTTGGGTATCAGGATGTTAGTCTCATAAAATGAGTTAGGGAGGATTCCCTCTTTTTGTCTTGTTGCAATAGTTTCAGAAGAAATCATAGCAGTTCCTCTTTGTACATCTGGTAGAATTTGGCTGTGAATGCATCTGGTCCTGAACTGTTTTTGGTTGTTATGCTATTAATTGCTGCCTCAACTTCAGACATTGTTATTGTTATTCAGGGATCCAACTTATTCCTGGTTTAGTCTTGGGAGGGTGTAAGTGTCCAGGAATTTATCCATTTCTTCTAGATTTACTGGTTTATGTGCATAGACTTGTTTGTAGTAATCTCTGATGGTAATTTGTATTTCTGTGGAATCAGTAGTGATATCCCCTTTATCATTTTTTGCATTGATTTGATTCTTCTCTCTTTTCTTTTTTATTAGTCTGGCTAGCAGCCTATTTTATTAATCTTTTCAAAAAATCAGCTCCTGGATTTATTGATTTTTTGAAAGGCTTTTTGTGTCTCTATCTTCTTCAGTTCTGCTCTGATCTTAGTTATTTCTTGTCTTCTGCTAGCTTTTGAATTTGTTTGATCTTGCTACTGTAGTTCTTTAAATTGTGACAATAGGGTGTCAATTTTAGATCTTTCCTCACTTCTCATGTGAGCATTTAGTGCTATAAATTTCCCTCTAGACACTGCTTTAAATGTGTCCCACATACTCTGGTACATTGTTTATTCATTCTCATTGGTTTCAAAGAACATCTTTATTTCTGCCTTCATTATTTATCCAGTAGTCATTCAGGAGCAGGTTGTTCAGTTTCTGTGTAGTCGTGCAGTTTTGAGTGAGTTTCTTAATCCTGAGTTCTAACTTCATTGCACTGTGGTCTGAGAGACTGTTTGTTATGATTTCTGTTCTTTTCCATGTGCTGAGGAGTGATTTACTTCCAATTATGTGGTCAGTTTTAGAGCAAATGTGATGTGGTGCTGAGAAGAATGTATATTCTGTGGTTTTGGAGTAGAGAGTTCTGTAGATGTCTGTTAGGTCTGCTTTCTCCAGATCTGAGTTCAAGTCCTGGATATTCTTGTTGATTTTCTGTCTCATTGATCTGTCTAATATTGACAGTGGAGTGTTAAAGTGTCCCATTATTGTTGCATGGGAGTCTAAGTCTCTTTGTAGGTCATTAAGAACTTGCTTTGTGTATTTGGGTGCTCCTGTATTGGGTGCATATATATTAAGAATAGTTAGCTCTACTTGTTGCATTGATCCCTTTACCATTATGTAATGCCCTTCTTTGTCTCTTTTGATCTTTTTTGGTTTAAAGTCTGTTTTATCAGAGACTAGGATTGCAACCCTTGGTTTTTTTTGCTTTCCATTTGCTTAATAAACCTTCCTCCATTCCTTTATTTTGATCCTATGTGTGTCTTTGCACGTGAGATGGGTCCCCTGAATACAGCACACTGATGGGTCTTGATACTTTATCCAATTTTCAAGTCTGTGTCTTTTGACTGGGGCATTTAGCTCATTTACATTTAAGGTTAATATTGTTATGTGTGCATTTGATCCTGCCATTTTGATGCTAGCTGGTTGTTTTGCCCATTAGCTGATGCAGTTTCTTAATTGTGTTGTTGTGCTTTACCATTTGATATGTTTTTGCAGTGCCTGGTACTGGCTGTTACTTTCCATTTTGGTGCTTCCTTCAGGAGCTCTTGTAAGGCAGGCCTGGTGGTGACAAAATCTGTCAGCAATTGCTTGTCTGTAAAGGATTTTATTTCTTCTTCACTTATGAAGCTTAGTTTGGCTGGATATGAAATTCTGGGTTGAAAGTTCTTTTCTTTAAGGATGTTGATATTGGCCCCTACTCTCTTCTGGCTTGTAGGGTTTCTTCCAAGAGTTCTGCTGTGAGTTTGATGGGCTTCCTTTTGTGGGTTACTCAATCTTTCTCTCTGGCTACCCTTAGCATTTTTCCTTATTTCAACCCTGGAATCTATTATGTGCACTGGGGTTCCGTTCTTGAAGAATATCTTTGTGGTTTTTCTCTGTATTTCCTAGATTTGAATGTTGGCCTGCCTTGCTAGGTTGGGAAAGTTCTCCTGGATAATATCTTGAAGAGTGTTTTCCAACTTGGTTTCATTCTCCCCATTGCATTCTGGTACACTGATAAAACGTAAAATAAGTCTTCTCACATAATCCCATATTTCTTGAAGGCTTTGTTAATTTCTTTTTACTCTTTTTGTTCTCTAATCTTGCCTTATTTTATTTCATTGAGTTGGTCTTCTCTGATATCCTTTTTTCTGCTTGATCGATTCAGCTATTGAAACTTGTGTGTGCTTCACAAAGTTCCCATGCTGTGTTTTTCAGCTCCATCAAGCAGTTTATGTTCTTCACTAAGCTGGTTATTTTAGTTAGCATTTCATCTTTTTTCAAGGTTCTAGTTTATTTACATTGGGTTAGAACATGCTCCTTTAACTCAGATAAGTTTGTTATTACCCACCTTCTATCAATTCATCAAGTTCATTCTCTATCCCATTTTATTCCCTTGCTGGTGAGGAGTTGTGATCCCTTGGAGGGGAAGAGGCATTGTGGTTTTTGGTGATTTCAGCCTATGTGGATTCTTAATGATGATGAGAGGATGTTGGATATGTTTTGTTGCTTTTGTAAGCATTTTTCTGTATGTGCTCCTTTGAGATTGCTCTCAAGAGATAGGAAGCATCTATTTCAACAAGTCTCCTGAGAATCCATGCATAAGTAGACTATATATTATCTGTATTGTCTAATCACTTTAAATGAATGTAAGACCTACAAAAGTGATCCTTTCCCAACCTTTTTCTTCCTACCAATGCTCAATACATCTGATTTCTACAGATAGGATTAACGGGACTCCAGCCTCTTGTTGGATTCTGCCAATGGAAGTGACAGGAGAGATGAGAGGATGAGAGAGTGAGAGAGAGAGAGAGATAGAGAGATTGAAGTATGCTCCAATATGTTTTCCCAATCCAACTTTTTTGAGCTGTAATTTTGTCAGTAGCTGCATCCTAGACTACAGGTTCTCTCTGGAAGCCATAGCTCTGAATTAGGCTGAGGAAATATGGTTTTCTCTCTCCGAACTTCATGTCCTGGCTTATAATGGGTCCCACTCTTTCTAGTGCCTGGGGCTTCCCCAGCTCTTGTTGGTTCCCCTTCTACTGCCCAACGTCTAGAAACAGTCACTTCATTTATATCCTTTTTGATAACCTCTATGAGTGTGCCATCTACTTCCTGTTATGATCATGGTTAATGTATTATATATTTTAAATGATAACTTGAACTCTGAACTTTCCTGTGAAAAAAGTTTCCATTCATTTAGGTGAGCAAATTATAAACAAACATTTTCAATTGCCTTAAAATATCAACTTGAAACTTGTACATGAATCCTGCTTGAAAAGCATATTTTAGGGATATTAGCATGTCCAAGATTCTAGTCACTTCAAATGCAAGGGAAGCATTTAAAATTCCTCTTTGTTTCTTCTTTGTCTGATCAGATATCCACCATACTAGTAATGTCCTTCCTGCCTCATTTATCTCGTTAATCTACTTGTCTTAACCAAGCTCAATTGTTTCCTATTCCACGTGGTTCCAACTACTTTAAATACCTCACCTTTGTATTAGGTAATAATTTTTATAGAGAGCACAACATTCTTGTATTAATACCTTTGAAGAGAATGTATCCCAATATATGTATTGCTAAGAATTTATCCTAAGGAAATAGAAATCTGCAACCACATTAAAGGATATTATTTATAACACTTAAAAAAAACTTAATTCTTTTGCCTTACAGAAGAAAATGATTGTCTCAAGTGCGATGTACTTGAGAATGCAATGAAACATTAAGCAGCCATTAAAAACCATCTTTCAAACCATATTCATGATATAGATAAAAAGTATCTTATACACTCATGGGGAGAAATAGAAAAATAGATATTGAAAGAAACACACAAAAACATTGATGATAATAATCTATGTACTCTTGGCAGTGGTCCCTGCTTATATAACTTCATTTTTATATTGAACATGCTTTGCTTTTAAAATAACATAAAATCTAGAGGGCAATGCGCTAAATAAAAATAGGAATTCCTCTTTTAAACCCATAACTCAAACAGCCCACATGCTACCAGCACACATCCTGAGAATAAATTCTAAAATTCAGTTCATTGGGCAATGCAAAATTGGATTGTGAAAAAATTTTGCATTGTAGAAATTGTATAAATGAAAAACTTGCAAGTAGGAAAAAGTAATTTGTTCCAAATTTACATTTCTGTATTTCATGTGATGACTAGACCTTTTGCAAAGCTTTTTCTTGCTTTGTGATCCAGCTGTTTTGCCCAAGGTTGATGCAGCATTCATGTCAGATATGCATCAAGCACTCTATTTTGTAGATTTCATGTTTTATTTATAGTTATTGTTTTAGATGCTATTTCTTTTATCTTTCAACTAAATCCCCTACTAGAGTCACTCTTTAAAACAAAATAGTGTGAACAATAGCAATTGTAGTTAGAATATTTTTCCCTGTATAACTGACACAACTGACAGGAAGTGAGAATTTTGGCTTGGCCTGAAGGCTCAATGTAAGTAAAAATCTAAATAGCTCAGTGTTTTTTTAAGTATTATTATTACTAAACTCTGCCTGTGATATAATTCTTTGTCACTTCAGCTCTTACAGTAAGAAGCTGACATAGGTACCGGCATGGGCCAGAATATTCAGTTAACTATGCATCCAGGTGACCCATTTGTCCAGTGGGTCCCAAGACTGAAACTTTAAAAATAAATCTACCATTTTCCCAGGTGAATGTATTAGATAACCTTGCCTGCCAACAAGTCTCTTCTGGTTTCATCATGGTTGATCTGTGATTTTTTTCAAGGCCCCACATGCTAAAGTATAGATAACAGCTACAAAATAAAATAATACTAATATTTGTATGAGGCTTTAGAGCTCACGAAAGTCATTTTATATATCTTGCATCTCATAACAATTCACAGTACCTTAGGTAAATAATATTATTGTCTCCATTTAACAGATAAGGAAAGTGAGATTTAATTTAGTTGAAGGGCTTGTCCAAAACTAGGAAATTGATGAAGCTGGTATTTATATTATAGACTGTTAGCTCTTTAGGGTAGATATTTTTACTGTCTCATGTTGCTGTGTAATTGACTGCTTGTAAATTCCCATGGTTCACTCACTTAACAGTAACTAATAAAAATAAATAAATTACAGTTTTCTCCAATAGATATAAATTGAAACCTGAATCCTTTCAATTTTATCAATTAAGAACTGTTTTTGTAACATTAAATAATTCTGCGGTTTACATATTTTCAATATCTATCACAAGTGTCTATCACACATTTCACATCATCAGTCACAGATGTGTTTGTGGGAAAAGTCCCAAAGATACTCAATAGAATGCCATTCTGTTAGAAAAATTTACTTTGCTAAGAAAATACTGTGGTAACAATTTTTATCATAGAGATATTAATAATAGTCCTCCAATTAGTATATTTTCTAAGTTCAAATATTCTTACAGCAACCGTTCATAAAATCTGAATGCTTACTTTTCCTAAAGCTAGGAAGAAATACTTTGGAATGTGAGTGGCTAAAAATCAAAAGGCATGTTTGGCTTACAGGCACTCTGCTCCATTTGAGTCATGCTGAAAGGTCACCAAAGAAAGAGACTGTGATTAGTTCATGTCAAAGCTGATAGTCGTGCTGGTTTAATACCAATTTGAAGAGGTATGACATTTTTAATGGGAGAAATTATTTCTTTCGTTTTTTACTTTAATTCTCAGACCCAATACAAAATCCTGTAGTTTTATACTCTCCCAATCCCAGAATTCCTTCCTATTCAATCTAGATCAGAGGACATAAAATTCTTCAGTCTTGTGCATCATCACAACTCTGTTTCAGTTGCTTTCCCGATCAGCACCACCATCCCTATCATCACACCATGCCCCACACCTTTCTCTTTACCTCCTGTGTATCACTAAGGAAATAGAGGAACTTTTTTTTTTTTTTAAGATGGAGTTTCGCTCTTGTTACCCAGGCTGGAGTGCAATGGTGCGATCTCGGCTCACCACAACCTCCGCCTCCTGGGTTCAGGCAATTCTCCTGCCTCAGCCTCCTGAGTAGCTGGGATTACAGGCACGCACCACCATGCCCAACTAATTTTTTGTATTTTTAGTAGAGACGGGGTTTCACCATGTTGACCAGGATGGTCTCAATCTATTGACCTCGTGATCCACCCGCCTCAGCCTCCCAAAGTGTTGGGATTACAGACTTGAGACTCCCTTAACTTACTGAACTTTATCTCCTTACCCAAAATTCAACTGCATTTTGATCCCTTCTTCCTTCCTAGTTCCATGAAATAGGCAGCCATTTGCTGAAACTATTTCTAAGAAGTACTTTATTATGAATTGGATCCTATCCGGGCTCTTCAAAGAACTGTCCTATTAATTAGGCTCTTTTCTTTACTTAGTTCAGCCATAACTCTCTCTCCCTCTCTCTCTCTCTCTCTATATGTATATATATATATATATGAATCTATATGAATGTATCTCATTTCATATATATCTCACATATATCATTTCAATGACATACATATATATATATATGTTTTTAACCATATGTGTGTGTGTGTGTGTGTGTGTGTGTGTGTTTAACTAAAGAAAGCATAGACTTTTTCCATACTAAGTCGATTTATCAACCTGTTAATCATATAAAGGTCTATTTTTAGTAACAGCACTAACTCCACCACCAAAGTATTGAGTCTTTATATGCTGTCTTTATTTTCTCATCACCCATTCATATTCCAGTGCAGACATGGTGTTCAACCTCCTAGCCCCTGATGCTATTCTTATAAAAGAATTCTTTTTTGTATCCTTGATGGATTTAATATTTTATAAAATTAAGTGAATATATTTTCCTTTTGAAAAATAATACTCATCTAAAATTCAACAATATACTTTCACTATAAAATATTTGACATATACATGAAACAAATTTACTCTTTATCATTTTTAATGATATAAAAATAGATTTTAAAATCAAGATTTTAATCTTATATTTTCCAAATTTAAGAGTATTTTTGGTGGAATCTTTACATTTTTCTAGATATAAGATCATGTCTTCAGCAAAGAAGGGCAATATGACTTTCTCTTTTCCAATTTACCTGTCTTTTATTTGTTTCTCTTGCCTGATTACTCTAGTTAGGACTTCCAGTACTATGCTGAATAGAAGTGGTGAAAGTGTGCATTCTTGTCTTGTTCTTATAGGAAGGGCTTTCAATTTTTCTGTTCTTTTGTTGTTTATTTATTATACTTTAAGTTCTGGGGTACATGTGCAGATTGTGCAGGTTTGTTACAAAGGTATACACGTGCCATGGTAGTGGTTTGCTGCATCAATTGCCCTGTCATCTATATTAGGTATTTCTTCTAATGCTATTCCTCCCCAATTCCCCTACCCCCTGCTATTACTCCCCTTACACCCCCAGCGCCCAGGCCCCAGTGTGTGATGTTCCCTCCCTGTGTCCCTGTGTTCACTGTTCAACATCCACTTATGAGTGAGAACATGTGGTGTCTGGTTTTCTGTTCTTGTGTCTGTTTGCTGAGAATGATGGTTTCCAGTTTCATCCGTGTCCCTGAAAAGGACATGAACACATCTTTTTTATAGCTGCATAGTATTCCATAGTATATATGTGCCACATTTTCTTTATCCAGTATATCACTGATGGGCATTTGGGTTGGTTCTAAGTCTTTGCTATTGTGAACAGTGCCACAATAAACATAAATGTGCATGCATCTTTATAACAGCATGATTCATCATCCTTTGGGTATATACCTCATGTTAGCTGTGGTTGTCACATATGGCCATTATTATGTTAAGGTATCTTCCTTCTGTGCCTAGTTTGTTGACATTTTTTATCATGAAGGGATGCTGAATTTTATCAAATGCTTCTACTGTGTGTACTGAAATGCTCAGATAGTTTTGTCCTTGATATGGCTTGGATTTGTATCCCAGACCAAATCTCATGTCAAATGGTAAATCTCCAGTGTTGGCAGAAGGGGCCCAGTGGGAAGTAATTAGATCATGGAGTCAGATTTCCTCTGTCTGTTCTCATGATAGTGAGTGAGGTCTCACAAGGTTTGGTTGTTAAAAGTGCGCTTCACTCTCTTCCTCCTACCTGGCCATGTAAGACATTTGCTTATCTGGGAAAAACTTCATTTATTTTTCATTTATGAAGGATAATTTTGCTAGATATAGTATTCTTGAGAGCAGCTTTTTTTTTCCCTTTCAGCAGTTCAAATATTCCATTCTCTTTGGCTTATAGGCTTTCTGCTAAGAAATCTGCTGTTAGTCTGACTGGGTTTTTTAAATCAGTATCTAGATGCTTTTCTCTGGCTGTTTTTAGGATTCAGTCTTTATCTTTAATTTTTGACAGTCTGAGTATAATTTTCTGCGGAAAAACTTTTTGCTTTGTATCTGCTTGAAAATTGCTGAGCCTCTTGTACTGGATGTCTAAATCTCTTGTAGTCTTGGGAAGTTTTCATCTATTATTTCATTAATTTGTTTTTCTAATCATTTTATTTTTTCTTTGCCCTCAGATATACCAATAATTTAAATATTCAGTTACTTTATGTTGTCCCAAATGTCACAAAGGCTTTCCTCATTCTTATTTTTTTCACCTTAAGCTAATAAGCAACTTCAGCAAAGTCTCTGGATACAAAATCAATCTGCAAAAATCACAAGCATTTTTATACACCAATAATAGAAAGAGAGTCAAATCATAAGCAAAATCCCATTCACAATTGCTACGAAGAGCAAGAAAACCAATCACTATCCAAGAAAAGAGAGAGAAGACCACAATTATAAAAAATTTGGAAATAAAAAATTAGACATTGCAAAAATACCATAGGAATGCAAAAGAGCATCAAAGACTATTATGAAAACATATATGCTGACAACCCTAGAAACTTAGAAGAAATGGATAAATTCATGGAAACAGAACATATCAAATTGAATAAAAAAGAAATTGAAAACTGGGACAGACTAATAACAAGTAATAAGATTGAATCAGTAATTAAAAGACAAACCTAGGACTAGATGGATTAATAGCCAAATTCTTTCAGTGTATTATAGAAAGAACTAATACTGATTCTCCTAAACGATTCCAAAAAAATAAAATAGAAACTGAGTTAATTCTATAAGGCTTGCATCATCTTGATATCAAAAACAAACTCCCAACGGAAAAAGAAAACTACATGCCAAGATTCCTGATAAACATAAATTCAAAAACTGTTAACAAAATACTAGTAAACCAAATTAGACAGCACATCAAAAGATAATACATCATGATCAAGTGGAATTTATATCAGGGATGCAAGGATACAAAGGCAAATCAGTATACGTGATACATCATATCAATAGAATGAAGGACTGTATTAGTCCATTGTCACACTGCTATGAAGAAGTTCCTGAAACAGAACCTTTTCCCCTTGTCTTTGCTATTAGTACTTCCCTGGCTCTTGGTTATGCAGATTTCTGCAGCCTGCTTCAATTCCTCCCCTGAAAATAGTTTTCTCTTTTATACCACATTGCCAAGCAGCAAATTTTTCAAACTTTTATGCACTGCTTCCATTTTAAATATATTCCAGTTTCAGTTCATTTCTTTGTTCATGTATATGAGCTTAGGGGTTTAGAAGCAGCCAGGCCACATCTCAAATGCTTTGCTGTTTAGAAATTTCTTCAGCCAGGCATCCTAAATTATCTCTCTCAAGTTCAAACTACCTTAAATTTCATGTGGAACCAAAAAAGAGCCCATATAGCCAAGAAAATCCTAAGCAAAAATGGCCATACTGCCCAAAGCAATTTATAGATTCAATGCTATTCCCATCAAGCTACCACTGACTTTCTTTACAAGAAAAAAATAAACAACCCATAAAAAAGTGGGCAAAGGATATAAAAAGACAGTTTTGAAAAGAAGACATTTATGTGGTTAACAACCATATGCAAAAAAGTTCATTATCATTGGTCATCAGAGAAATGCAAATCAAAACCACAATGAGATACCATCTCACTCCAGTTAGAATGGTGATCATTAAAAAGTCAGGAAACGACAAAGGCTAGAGAGGATGTGGAGAAATAGGAATGCTTTTATACTGTTGGTGGGAGTGTAAATTAGTTCCACCAATGTGGAAGACAGTGTGGCATTTCCTCAAGGCCTTAGAAATAGAAATTCCATTTGACCCAGCAATCCCATTACTGGGTATATATCCAAAGGACTATAAATCATTCTACTATAAAAACACATGCACATGTATGTTTATTGAAGCTATTCACAATAGCAAAGACTTGGAACCAGCTCAAATGCTTGTCAGTGTTAGACTGGATAAAGAAAATGTGGCACATATAAACCATGGAATATTATGCAGCCATAAAAATTGAGTTTACGTCATTTGCAGGGACATGAATTAGGCTGGAAACCATCATTCTCAGCAAACTAACACAGAAACAGAAAACAAATCACCACATGTTCTCACTCATAAGTGGGAGTTGAACAATGAGAACATATGTGCAAAGGAAAAGGAACATCACAGACCAGGGCCTGGGGAGGTGGTGAGCAAGGGTAGGGATAGCATTAGGAGAAATACTTAATGTTGTTGATGGGTTGATGGGTGCAGCAAACCACCATGGCACATGTATACCTAGGTAACAAACCTACAGGTTCTGCACATGTATCCCAGATTTTAAGTATAATTAAAAATAAATGTTATTAAAATAAATAAATAAGTAAAACTATTGTTAGAGTCTTCTGAACAAAAAGAATGCTATGTTAAATACTCTTGTAAAAACTATGTTTCTATCAAAATGTTGATGAGGTCTCAATGTATATGTTGATTCTATGTCACTGAGTGCCTAATTAGACTGCTAGGAATTTTCTTTTGTAACAGTATAAAATATTTTGAACTGCAATTTACTTTATCTGATGCTAATTTTACCAGCCTTTAGTTTCTTTTTAATCACTTTACACATTTTGAGTTTCCCTGGACCCTATTTTATTGATGTCCATACCTCTGAGCCTTTGGTGGTAATGTTTTGGGATTTGGTAATTATGACAAAGTCTTGTTTGACCAGAGCAACCACTGCATTTTTTAATGGTTTTCTATTGTTCATTAGGACTATAAATTATCTGGCACTATGGATATTGCCAGCCTAGGCACAAGTGATATTTAATGACAGTAACACAATATAAATGTAAAAGATTTTATGATGAAAATGAAAAAATGCTCATCATCACTGGTCATTAGAGAGATGCAAATCAAAACCACATTGAGATACCATCTCACGCCAGTTAGAATGGTGTTCATTAAAAAATCTGGAGACAACAGATGCTGGAGAGGATGCAGAGAAATAGGAACATTTTTACACTGCTGGTGGGAGTGTAAATTAGTTCAACCATTGTGGAAGACAGTGTGGCAATTCCTCAAGGACCTAGAAATAGAAATTCCATTTGACCCAGCAATCCCATTACTAGGTATATATCCAAAGGATTATAAATCGTTCTACTATAAGGACACATGCACACGATTGTTCATTGCAGCACTGTTTACAATAGCAAAGACCTGGAACCAACCCAAATGCCCATCGATGACAGACTG